>KK499937.1:0-395732 GCA_000688715.1 Glossina pallidipes | reverse complement strand
TACTTATATATTACATAAACCAGAACTTTATTGTTTTACTAATCAAAAAAAGGTGTGTTTTTGTTTTTCAATATTATAGGAATGTATTCTGCTCTATTTTAGAGTATAAGCCGCGCTATTTTGCTTTGCAACGTTTTGTGATTTTGTAAAAGAAAATCACAAAAATCTTAAAGAGCATTCGCTTATGGGCTTTACATAATACATATTAATATTTACGATGATGGACTTTAAAAAAAAAAAAAAAAAAAATACAGCAATACATTAAGCAAAACACCTGGCATCGCATAAAAAAAACCAATAAACACCTTTTTATAGAAAATGTCAAAGAAGAACGATACCAGTACCAAATTTACGCCAACAGAATTCCAATTTTATTCACCCAAAGAGAAACAATCATTCGCTCAGCTACTCTACAACAGTAAAGATGGCACATATTTGGGACGTACGCCCGCCAGTTGGGGTAAGTTATGTGAAATGGATAAAGACGTGTTCAGTGAATTCAATGATGACTTAATCCGAGCAAAAGCATGCCAATCACATTCCTATACACAATCATGTATTCCATATTATTATTATTTTTCTATAATCGTATGGTATTCTTATCAGTTAATTGCTAGACTTTTCGCACAATCCCTCAAAAATGTTTATGTTCTTCTTACTGCTCTCTTAAAAATTCTGCAAACACGATTCAATAGCATTTACATTACCAAGAGGCGGTTTAAAAATTCAATTTATTCCTTATGCAAAATTTTGTGGCGTATGGTGACAGCACATAGAAGGCCAAGCATATGCATATTCTAAAAATTCTAAATATACCATTGAACATATATATGGATCATTGACGGTAGAGTGTTCTTCAAATGGAAATTTCACGGGTGTTTTTTTTTTTTTTGCTTCATATTTACCCGTAAGTGTTTTATAATGTTGTTGTGCACGAGGACGTGTGTATGTCACTTTTATCATTTCGTTTGCGATTGCTGGAAATAGGGGTGAGAGAGTTTGTTCGAGTTGATCAATGTAAGATTGCATTTAGCCGCGTTTTGTTTTTGAAACTCGAAAGAGAATCGCAACAGTGAAAATTTATGTCTATGCAGTTAATATCTTAGCTTTGGGTTTAAAAATAATCGCAGTCCGCCCAACAAACCACATGAGGAGCCGTGTAAGTAAGAATCGCGACTGCCAGGTTACTGCTCACGGTAGAGTTTTAGTTTGGTTGTAGCTAAAAAGAGTGCTTAGTCGTTAGAGGCATCCGATAGTCTGCGTGCACCATCTCCTCATTTCTTCCCTCCTATCTACCACTTTTCTCACCTTTTTTCTGACCGTCACCACTTTACGCGAACAGGGGACATTCCCAGGGTGAAAAAGGCAGAAAATTCAAAATAATTTTCAAGTTCACCATCATCTTAAGATTAAATCTTAATAAGTATATATGCTTAGGAGTTACTGTAATTCCTAATAAGTATAAGATTCATATTGCATATACACACAAACAATTTATATTACACCAAGAATGAGTCTTTGTTTCTATTACACCAAGAATGAGCCTTTATTTCTGTTACACCAAGAATGAGCCCTAATTCATTTCATACTGCATATGCACACAAACAATTTCTCTTACACCAAGAATGAACCTTTATTTCTATTACACCAAGAATGAGCTTTTATTTCTATTACACCAAGAATGAACCCTAATTCATTTCATACTGCATATACACACAAACAATTTCTCTTACACCAAGAATGAACCTTTATTTCTGTTACACCAAGAATGAGCCCTAATTCATTTCATACTGCATATACACACAAACAATTTCTATTACACCAAGAATAAGCCTTTATTTCTATTACACCAAATTCTATTACGCATAATTATTCTCAATATCACGATCACTTTCGTTTAAAAATAGAAAAGGCCAGTTGCAGTTTGTTCTTTAGTCTACTAGGTGCTATTAAGTCTACTACTCTGGTATTTAGCTATTCCTAAATCTTATTATTAGGATATAATTCCAAAATTTGAAGCAAATGTTTACAAAGGTTATTCGAGAAGAACTCAAATAATAAAGTGGTCTGCCTAGAAATATATCCACAATTGACGAACAAATACAAATTTCTTTTTGAAAATAAAGGTCGTCGAAAAATAGAAACTTAGCAAAATACGGTGAACTGATTTTCTCGCATATGATTTGTCAAATGTTAACAGCATTAATACTCAACTTGATGAGTGACATAGGAACTCAAATAGCTCTCTGTTAAACTTCATCTATCTGACGTTTGATATACTACTCCCGTACGTCATAAGCTTGCAATCAGCTGTAGGCCATAGGCCGTTTAATGAGAGGAACAATTTTCGATAAGAGAGCAAGCAACCATAGTCTGTATCCTCTTAAGCGAGTTTCCATTGTAATCTAGTTTTCGCTTTTATGAGTGCTTCGATGCATTCATAAAATATTGTATAGTTTCAGTGTCTATGAATTGTGGTTAAAAATTCTGTTCTAATGTTTTTGCATAAACGTATACATATATATATATATATATAACTACCACCGCAATATATAGGTATCTGCATATGTATGCAGTAAAAATACACTCATTTACTATAAGACATGAATGTTATAATTTTCCATAAAACGTAAACGCTTAGCTAGACCTCAGATAAAAATTTCTGGAATTTTTTAGTTGTTAGCAAATTTAGGTTGACTTTTTTTTTTTTTGTTAAACATAATCTGTTATCTCTTTGAATTTATCAAGTGTCTTATCTGTAGTTAACGGACTGACTGGCTGCTTGACTGAAGCAATAGACCTCAACGATAAGATCTTTAATATGGGCAACTAATACGTGTAGTCTTTTTTTTTTCTTTTTTTTCTTTTTTTGTAATTACCAAGCAAGGATGAATGCAGACTAATGTTGCCACTATTTTAATAATAACTCCGTAATTCGCATACAAAAGCAAACGAACTATTATATCTTCTGTTCGCTTGAGTAGCCGAATAGGCAAAGGATTCCCCATAAAAAACTCAAAGGTCGTCAATTCAAATTTCACCTGCGCTAGAGTTTTGAATACAGGCGAGCATATGATCTAAGGTATTCAACAGCCTTTAAATCCGTACTTTGTAAATTTAGTTACCAGATATATAGATAATGAAAAATTATATCTTTCAAGATCTTGGTTCATTCATCTGAAAGAAAATAAATATTTCAACTTCCTACTCCCCCCCCCCCCCCCCCCCCCCCCCCCCCCCCCCCAAACAGATTTGAAATTGATTAAAAGCATTTACCAAAATTATATAACATTTCTGCACAAAAATGGTCCGTACGGTTCTCATAAATCAAATCGATGATGATTAAGGCCTCCTTCTACTCCTACAATTGTATTGACTTTCATACTTAAGACTATAGATATGAAGGCAAACACAATTCTCTTGATGATTTTTATTTACTTTGTTTTATTAATTCATTTTTGATTTTATAGCATTTCTAATCTTTATGCGTTAAATTTCAGAATTTAAAGCAATTTTATAAAATTAAAAATTATAATATACAACTAGCTATAAATACAATATTATACACATCGTTTAAATCTTTGAAACTCATTACTAGTATTCTGCTTAGAACACGTAAACATCGCGCTCTATATAGATTTCGTAGTACAAATGCAGTTTTGTATAAAATTGAATTAATTCTACATAGAATTGAAACAATCGTGTAAGGCATTAAACACAATGGTAGCGTTGCGCGTTATGCGTGGCACACAACATGCATGCTTGCATGCGTTGGTAGCTTTTATTTTACCTTAATAAAATGAAACGTTTCTTTAAATCTTCTGATCTTTTAAAACAAGAGATGAAAGAAAAAAACGGGAAAGAAAGGGAATTTTTAGAAAGGAGAAGACAATTTTAATCACTTCTGGTGAGTTCACACAACAGTTTTCCCAATACTAACAGTAGTTTCAACCTGTGTAAGTATCATATAATCAAAGATTATCGACATCATAAATCTATCCGTAAACATGAGAATTACCAAAACATTGACCATAGAAGCACCAGGATTCGGCTGATCGCCAATCGGGACAAATAAAGTCCCATATATCCCAATATTAAAGCATATTCCAGTGTTTGATAATATCCGACTTTATTGTAGAAGCACTCTCGCCAAAGTCAATCAGGCTGTAAGTCTTCTTATACAGTTTCCACAATCTACGGATAGGGTACAACAGCAAGATAACAAGTATTCTGATTTAGATATGCCAGCTGATTGTAAGAGTGAGCAAGTTTATAAGCGCTAAACGATTCTTATATGGCATAAGGCGAAGGTTAGTATTATAGGGCAAACAGTAGTAAGCACAACACTAGAAACAGTTTGCCTCAATCTGTTCACGCTAAAGATCGAAAAATCGAAGAATATCCCAGAATAGGTCTCACTACCGATATAAACACCTACCGAGTAGTGTAAGGATCACGAAACTCTTTGTCCCAATTCTTTAACAATATATCGTTTTTCTAGATAATAAACAGAGATTCAGAAATGAACGGCGAGCTTGAAAGTAGATTATGAAGATAGAATACAGTACCACCTACAGAAAGAAAGGAGATTATCTTTCAACCATGCCAGTGAAAGTAACTTCAACTGTATGATAAATTGAAAAGTTGTTAAAGAAAATTGGAAAAATTATTATAATATTATATATGACAAATCTACTTAAATAAATAAATGAAAAAAGATTTTCACATAAATGAGAAAAAAAAAACATTTTTCATTTAGAAGGAAAAAACATAGGAGTATGCTATCCCTTTATAACGTTAATAGATGTAGTGTTTACGCAGGATTTCACATTTCGCACAACCACATGCACATACCAATACTTTTCGTACTGATTGTCATTTTCTTTTGTCATCTTCAGCTTATTGATTGAAAAAGACAGATCTCCTTATGGAATTAGGTGTGATACTTTCCCAAACTCTCGGGCAGGAAATACTGTACTTTCAACCAATTCCAGTATTGATTCAATTTATTTTAATCCTTTAAAAAACAAAGTTTTACATTTGATTCGATGTTATGAAATATTGTAAAAACTAGCATCGAAAAGTTTCCATCTCATGGTATCGTGAAAGTGCCTTCTATCGTAGTGCTTGGCAAAAGAGTCTTTCAGCGACTTCCACCTCCCTTTCCACTTTTCAACTAGAAAATATTAAAGTCGACTACTTGCACAATTTTTGTATTATACTTACTGGGCATGCCGACATCTTTAGATATAGCACACCAATCTTTTTCTCTGGCCACTTCATTGCGAAAGCCTACGGCCTCGTGTACTTTCCGCCTTTTGCATACTACGTTTACTTAGCTTCTCTTCCGTTTTCTTCTAGCTAATTAACTTTTATTTTTTCTTTAATTTATTGAATTTACTTTAACCGTTTGAGTCCCAGACGGTTTTGAAGAAACACTGTCGAAGAATCGACGTCGATGTCGAGAAAACCCAGACAGTTTTGAAATAATATCTAAACAGCGCGAACGCGCTGCTTGGGATTCTTCGACAGTCTTTTTTCAAAACTGTCTGGGCGCGATCGTGTTTGTGTGTGCGCTTAACTCATACATAATTTGCGAACGCTGCCGAGTTTTTGAGAGACAACAGTGCCAACAGTAAATAAAAAAAACATGTGATATAAATTAAACAGCAACGGGAAAAAGGATATTAATTAAAGATATCACAAAACTCATAAATAAAACAGCGAAAAATCCGATTTGCGAAAAACATGTCAAATGGAAAAAAGAACAATAAAGATTTATATTAGCAGCTTATTTAGAGCATCAAATTTCTTTTTGATGTTTTCTACACTGTCTTTAGTGAATTTTTCGCCCAAATTCTTTCTAAAGTGCGACATACGCTCACTTTTTTATGTCTGTATATGTACAAACATGTTTTATTCACACATATTTAATTCCCTTTTTAAACGAAACCTGATTTAACACGCGTGAAAAGAAATTCTCTTTTTACACGAATTGTTTTGCTTTAACACGATTGTCATGAGCTTTTCTATTAACTTTCTTTAATGGATTTTTCTGACGAATTTTTAATTCTATGAATAAAAATATTTGCCACCATTCAGCTAGATCACGTTGATTGTATTCGTTTATGAGTGTGATTCGCCGAATTATGAATAGAGTAAAGACGTAATGTACTTTTTACGCAATTTACTTTGGTTTTTCATAATAATGAACTCAAAACTGTAAGCGCGAAACAAACTCTTAAGTCAACTTAAACAAGAATTTTTTAATATTGCTGTTGTTTATTGTACTTTTCAGCTGCTTTTTTGGGACTGGAACCAATCTACTATTCTTCTATTTAGCCAATATTTTTTTACACGTTTTTTTTTACACGATTTTTTTAGCCTAACTTTCTGGAAACGTATCCATCGTGTAAAAAGAGAATTAGGTGTATTGTATTGCAATATGTTCAAGGATCAATGAAGACAAATTCGAGTTTAACTAGCAAAGACTCTTATCAAGTCCCTTACCTGAGCTTTGGTAACGCTCTAACAGATCTCTGTTAAGTATTTACAATCAATATACGGTTGCGTTTGGAAACCTACTCCGTCCAAATTAGAAACGTGAGACATTTCTATGAACATCTCATGAATTTACGTGAAAATTCCTTTCAAATGAGCTAAAGAAATTCAACCTTTCTTTCCATCACTAAATGTATCGCTTTGTTGATATTTGTTATGTTAGCTTAAATCAGTTATGGAAATATAATAAAATTTTATCTCCAAGTACAAACACATGCGCAAGTACGTCGCAACTTGCAAATAATGGAAATTATATCACTGATGAAAATGTATATGAACCTGAAAAAATATTCAAATGCTTTAGTTAAAATGTGACAGAATTTCCCGCCAACATAATATATTGCTTCAGCTAAGAGTCTGACAACTTTACATATTGTAAAGTATTGCTTTTAGCGTTCATCCTGACTTATGAGATATCTGGAAGAAAACTCTTTGCATTTGCGTAATCGAAACTATAAAAAATAAAATGTACGCCTCCTATCCTAATTATCGGTTGTGAAGCCGAATATTTGCGGCTCCAAGTTCACGCCAGGTATTTGAAAAAATCATAAGGATTTATTTGGATTTTTTTTCAAACTTATAGGGACGAATATGGTGGATAACAAATGATTCTGGTGCGATAAGGATTCGTCAAAGAGAAAACGCCAACAAATACCGATAAGGTTAGCTTTTAGCAACATTCGACCATAACACGAAAACAGTCACAAGCATTCAACTCTTACTGATCCTCCATATATTTCTCTTTCTGATTAACGCCTGTTTCGTTCAATGACCCACGGTTTGTCTGC
This sequence comes from Glossina pallidipes, assembly GCA_000688715.1. Classification (NCBI taxonomy): domain Eukaryota; kingdom Metazoa; phylum Arthropoda; class Insecta; order Diptera; family Glossinidae; genus Glossina; species Glossina pallidipes. The sequence goes on along the minus strand of KK499937.1, from coordinate 388,383 downwards.
GAAGTGTTTCTATTTTTACGACAATTGGCCGATTAGCGGTTAGTCTCAAAAGTCTAGTCACGCATACTATATATGCATTAGTATATGTATTTCACCACTACTATGGGAAAAAGCAGTTGCTAACGACGGATGACATTTTCAAAATAGAAATGCGTGCGTTTCCAATTTCAATAGACGATACCATTGGAATATGATATTTTGAAAAATTTCCGTCTAGTTTAGAAAGCATCTGCATTTTTTGAAGGTTTCATTTTAACAAAAAATATTTATTCCACATTTTTTAATATTCTAAGTATTAATAGCAGAACACCTTCGATGTAGAAAATTACTAAAAATTTGAATACAAATGTCTTTTCTTTGATTTTAACGGTTTGTTGTTTTCTTCGACGTTTACGTAAGAAATTTTGAAAAAAAAAAAATTTCAAATCTCAACGTTGCCAAACAAATTTATATTTATGATTTTAAAATAAAAAAAAAATAAAAAATAAAAAAAAAATAAATATTATTTGAATCACTTCAAACAAAAATCATATACAAATTTGCTACAATCGCTTACACATAACGGAATAGCATGGATAACTATATATAAGTCTGAGCATGTCGAAAAGAAATGTGTCTACAAAATTTATCTTTAAAGACATTTAAATTTGTACTAAGCATTTTGTGCCGAATGTTAATGTCTCTCTGTGTCCGTTGATGTTTTTTCTTTTTCTTTTATTTTTTTTGTTTTTTTCCTTTCGTATATGATATCATACTTTTGTTTGTTATTCCTTTATTTGCTTTCTCTATTTTTTATGAGGTTAAGGCTGATGCATGATGGGTGGCACCCATCCGTTGACGCCTGACCTTCGCTCTGCTCAAAGGCAGATTCTAAGTTAACAATTTTAGCTTTATATCTAATGAGCGAAATGACGCTAATGGTTATATTTTCGTACAGTTTCTAGCCATTGTGTTTGTTATTTTTGTCATTAGAAGGTTGACAATCGACGAACCCAGTTTTCTATGCTCTCTAGACATTTTATTAACTATTGGTATCATATTACTTCTAAGCCGTACCTAAAAATGCGTATGCATTCGACAAAAATGTCCCGTTAACGAATTTCATTAAATATTTTCCTTAATTTCTCTGACTATTTTGTTTTTGCTTTTTTTTACAAATGCTTTGGTCATCACATGTATATGTGTATGTAATTAGTTATTCAAAGTTTAAATGAAAGCAAGTTTAACGGATACGTTTGCCTATGCATTGTATGCTTGCTTAGAAGTTAACCTCTAATATTACAGTAAGCTCATCGATGTTAAGTGTAACACGTAAATTACTATTCAATATATTTAGAATGTCAGTTATTTAATGAATTTATTTAAATTTCATGGCAATTTGAAAATAAAAATAAAAAAAAACAAAAAACATAAACAGCTCTATTAAGAAATACAAAACAAACGAAACGTATATCTATGAACTAAAAAAAAAAAAAAAAAAAAAAAATTGAAACTTCTATCGATATTGTAAACGGTTGATTGACTTTAAAGAATTACTCTTGACGAAACAATGGAGATTTTCGCATTCACCTAACCATGAGTTTTAATTGATTAAAACTACATTAATTCGTTACTTCCTATTCAAATAGTTCTTTTCAGCATTCACCTCAGATGGATGTCGACACTTTTCATGGGCAGAGGACTCATTCATTTCATTTCTATCGTAATTCATATACAGATCTTATCCATGATAACGCTTTAGCTTTGAACATTTATGTATAATTAGAGAAAACAAGACTTGGCTCATAAAAATTAAGTCATCTAACTTAGATTTAGCCTTCGCATGGGGACGCTATTCAATTTCCATTGCTCGCATTTATTCTCTTATAATATGATACCTTAACGCACTAAGTTTCAGACTACTTGACAAAAAGTGAAGAAATGAATAAACCATAATACCTTTCAAACTACGAAAGATTTCAGTGGTAATAGAAAATAAAAAAAATTGCAATCATCCTCTCAAGCAAGAATAGAAAAATTAAACTTTTTGCTTTATATCGGAGGTAGAAACATTTTCCCAATAAACTTTTAGCTGCTTCTGGTGCATATTTATTACTGAGATCAAAAAATAAAGTGAATTTATTTATAAAATAAACAAGCAAGTGACCGAATCTTTTGTACCCATCACAGCGATCCTAAAAAAAAAGAAAAAGAACTGAATTTTCATATTCTATGATAGTGAGTGGGCGTGGCTAATTTTTCTATTTTCAGAAAATTTTCAGAAAAGGAAATTTATATATATGATGTATGTGTTGGACTTTACCAGTCAAAAGCAAAAAACACGGAAAACAAAGGTGTTCACCGTTTTATGTAATATGCGCCTGCGGGGGTTGTAGGCAAGTTATTTGAAAGATTATCGTTTACAAATTTTAGGACGATATCTTCATATTTGCGAACGGGAGAATGTTTAAAAGAGATACTATACAGTTGCGCAGATGGATACGGGGACACCCGGACACACAGACATAATTAAATAGATTCCGAATTTTTTTGCTGATCAAAAATATTTATACTTTCTGCAGGAATTCAAATATTTTCCGATTTAAAGAAATTCAATAAAAGATAGACGACAATAAGAGGACCGAGGTGGCGCAGTCAACTGCTTGTCAAGATCTTTTAGTTATAAGATGTGAACTTGAGTGAAGTTTGGACACCACTGTATAAGGGAAAGATTTTATAGCGTTTTCTCAATAAACATAATTTTCTATTATGCCATCACTGTGGAACTTCTACGATTTCTCGGCGCAAAATCGAACTGAGTAATTTTCACGCCCCTCCTTCAAGCTCTGCAGAGAGTGAAACCGGCGATGGTTGGACTTGCAAGGTACGGGCAATTCGCTGGATTCATCAAAAGTTCCTTCGATTTTTCTATTTGCGAAGCAATTTGAATAATGTTTGGTTTGGTGTGACGCCTTTCGTCTTGATCGCGCGCTTTGCTCGCATTACTTACTGACAACGTGGTTAGGTTAAAGCGCTTTGTGACCCGACCAATCTCCTCCAGGCATAGAGCCTTATATGGTATCAATCAAGGAACTGTCACTGTTTTTTCGGCTACTTGCACGATGTTTTCGCGTGTTTACTGTAGTGGTGACTTGATTATCACCCAATCTTTTCAAAATTATTTCGAATTCTTTTCATTTCAGCAGCAATTCACAAGTCGAGAAGTTGGGTCAATTAAATTTTTCACTACTAATTCCTCTAATATCCAAATAACGAGCATCCTTTTATATCCATCTTTATGCAAGTGACTCAAAAGGTCATGAGTCATTCAAAGAAACGCGTAACAATCTGTAGAACAGCAATGGGCGAACCGTTCATTAGTTGTTGATCTCTTCAACATCTTCAGCGTGCATTTTTTTACAAATCTGCGAAACGTTGTCGCCTTTTGTGATGCAAATTTTCTCCGAATTTTTGCTCTTTTTCAAAACACAATTTCTTTTTATCAACTTAACAAATGTTACAATGTTCCTGTGAGCGATCATCTTTCAAAGCCGCCACATTTTTGTGTTACTACAAAGTTCGCTAAATAGCATTCATTTTCAGCGTTTTTGTCTTGCGTCGTTTATGAACTTCAAGTTTAATGGCAGCTATAAAATTTCATCAAAGTTTTAAGAACACTTAACCAAGTGGATAGACTTCTTGCACGGACGAATAGATAGAAAAAATAATATTTTGTTAACCTTGAACTTTTTCATATTAACCTGATTAATTAAATGCTCCGTTCTTTAACTATAAACACTCTTGAAAGTCTATTAATGCATGCTGTTAATAATTAATTTTTATTTCAATTTGTGTTAATTGCATTTTAATTAGAATTTTTACCCTAATAAAGTTAACTTGTTTTCTAAATTCATTAACATTTCATTGTGAATTGAAAAACATTAACATATATAAACTCTTTTCTCACGGCGCCTTTTTTTCTTTTAAACTACTCTCAGAACAATGTATGCTTTACGCGCTATATATATAATATAATGATATTTGTATACAAAAAATTGTAGCAGTACGTACGATGATGTTTGGCGAGAAACAAAAACAAAAAAAACCAGTGAGTGCAGTCTTCAGCCCATAACATTATGCACACCTGTCCGGTTATTAACTCTTATGCGGGTATCAAACTAAAATTAAATTCGCGTCGTAAAACGAATCCTAATTAAATATCACTTCAAATGTCTTATATATCCCCAGTTCGTAATCAACTCTTCTTTCTTCAAATCCTAACAAATACTGAGTTCAGTTGTTAGACCAATGTATAGCAGATTAGCTACGAATACAAGTATATAACAATTTCTAATGTTTCTTGCAAAAATACCTCGTCCTTTCCACACCTGTCGACGATATGGATACGCAGTCTGCGTTTAAGCTTTTTATTGACTTAACCTAATAAACGGAATTCATCAGATTTTTCTTAAAGTTCTTAAAGGTTTTAAAGGCATGGACATGGAGAATTCCATGGGAAAGGCTTCGCTAATCAAATATAGGGCGTACGCGATGCGTATTTATTAGCGCTTAGATCCCATAGTCTTCGATGCTAGATAAAAGTTTTAAAGACAGGGAAGTGGAGGATTCCACCACTTCGCTAATCAAAGACATGGCATATGCGGTGCGTATTTATGAGCGCGAAGGTCCCATGGTCTTCGATAATGGATATAGAAATTGAAATAAAACCTTTGATACAATTTCCTCACATACTGTATATGAAAACCAGTTACACATTCTTTTGATATTTATTAACAATACTGTGCTTCTTCTGAGGACATTTATAACGCTACTTATTGCGGATATTAAAATTGCTTCTCTGATATAATAAATAAGGTTAGGAAACAAATCAAAACGTTATTGAAGAAGAAACTTATCTTTCAATACTCTACACTATTTGGCGTATCACAAGTTTTCATATAGTTTGGCAAGTTCGATTCTTTTCGCCATTTAAATGTAATTTATATTGAAAAAATAGCCCGACGTCGTCCAAATGTAAACTTATAGGTCAAATTAATATATGCACGCGATAATTTTTCGTAAGAATCTGAATCTGAATTCTGCCTAATTCAAAATTCGACCCTTTTGTGCACCAATTTTTGGTGAGCGACCGTGGATACCTTTACTCTTAATGGCGAACGAACCACGCCAGTGCACCAAATTTCAAAACAAAGTTCGAAAAAATATGGGGAAATATATGAAAAGATTTCCGAATAACCAATTGAAAGCTGGATTTAGAAAATAAAGTTCTGAAAATGAATCTCAAATCGGTGCAGATGTTGCATGTATCTGCACAATCTTAATATGTAGCCCTGTAATAAGGCAAGGTGTAAGGTATAATGGACTCATTACATACAGCATATATATACATTTTGTTAATGAGTCCATGAGTTTGTCCGATTTATTTGAACTGATTAGCTTAAGAAACAGAAAAATCAATCCAAACCATACCAGGCGACCCAAACATAAGCCTGCCCAAAAGGCTACCTTAGAGAAAGGTGCAATCGAGCCAATCGGCACTTTGCCGCTCGCTCGTTGCTCTATATGTCTTTAGCACGTAAGTCTGGCTACACCATGTTTTTGTATAGATATTTCCCGGAGCAAAAGTTTGAAACGCAAAGGGCAGATCTATTAATCAATCAAACCATTTGATATTCGGACTGCTTCGCTTTCCCAGCCTTCTTAAGCGTTTACGATGGAATTGCCCATGCACCAAACGGCAAACCACGAGAATTTTTCATGCTTCAAACTCTCCGTATGCGTTTGATACATTTTGCCTGCAGATATCTTTGACATCATGCTTGCTGTTCCCGCATTAATTCCTCCGTCTTCGCTTTGCTTAAATCCGACACGATATGAAACGAGTCCACAAACGGACAAGCCGGTCATTCAAAAAAAAAAAAAAGTTACCTTTACTGCTTCACTTCATTTTACACTTAAAAACAATATAAAAAATAAGGATTTGTTAAGAAATCCGCTGCACAGCGATATCTTTTAATGCTCGCAACAGAGAGTGAAATTAAAAGCTATGTTTACGTCCGCAGCAGACTTTCTAGAACTTGTGGGACGACGTCAAATGTTGGCGATCCCAGTCATACTCCAAATCCCCTACAATGGCTTATGGAGGTTGTCCTTTCGGTGTATGATTTGTCGCTCGTTTCCCGAAACATTTTCTGAATACTGTAGGTACTAAAATTTCTCTAACCGAATACGATTTCCAATCCAAAATTTTGCATTTTGCTAAAAACGCGATGGCTCCTTAAATATCGCCCGGCTCGTATGAATTATTGTTGTATGTGGGTAGCTCTGAAAACCTGTAATCTCTGTGTTCCGTATACATAATGTTGTGACTTCTATTATAATGCATTTTAGTGTAGGTCTAAATTTCATTAAACTTCCGTATGACGTCATATTTATAATTTCCTATGTGAATGTTTACCCTTTATTGCAATTAGCTTATAATTCTTTTTAAAATAAATAAAATCTTCCTTTAAAATCTCAAAAAGTCTTATCTAATGAAATGAAAAAAAAAAAAAAAAACAAATGCGTCATTATATCTAACATCAACAGCTAGTCAGCGTATTGATGCCAAGTTTATTTTCGTAACCGCAATCGTTATGAATTTTTATCTAATGTAAAAAAAAAAAAAAAAAAGAAAAAGAAAAGCATTAAAGGAAGCTGTTCTACATAATGTGTGAGAAAATTATCGCATATTTCTCTAAAGAAAACGTTGCGGTCTTGAATGATAATCTTCAAAAACCCTTACAATCAAATTAACAAATAAAAAAAAAATTTAAAAAAAAATCAATATCAAGTTTTAGAAAAAATCTTTTCATTTCGATCAAGTTTTTTAACAACTGCTTATTTCGCATTTCTGATACTTTCATCTTACGATGACATGGGAATGAGAACTTATTTATATTATAAAACAAACCGGTTTGAATATTAAGGAATACGATAGGAGTAAAAAAAAAAAAAAAATTAAAAAAAAAACATACACCCCTGAAGTGTATAAATTTGAATTAACCTTAGCATTGACGAGTGCTTACGTATGCATAACCATATGCATTCATGACTAAACAATTAACCGCAAATATTTATGCGTAAATATTCTGTTTGTATAAATAACATATGAAATCTTTGTTTTTTTTTTTTTTTTTTTTTCTTTCTTTCTATTTTTAATACACATTAACCCACACTCTTATAAAAGAGAATTATTACACAATTACAATATTTTCATATAGCCATCGTGTTAAGAGCACATAAAATTCTTCATTGCATTTGTCGTTCAAGAAAACACAGATATACGAACTTGTATACTTTTTACAAAAGCTTGTCAATCGGCTAATAGGTCTCACGGTGTTTTAAAAGGCTGGACAATCTGCAAACAGCTAACATGCTTCATTATTCCATTCATTATTTTGTGGAAATAAAATTAAATTCAAATATACAAGTAAAAGCCCAATTTTGGGGGCGCGGTACACCATGAAATACCCTATTCTATTCTACAGTTATTTTTTCAATATTGAAATGACGTGATATAAGAGAAGTGGTCGGCAACGTAATCCGGAATCGGAATCATGTTCGTCCCTGGGTCAAAAGACATCAGTGTACCGAACTTCACCGAAATATTTTTAAAATTGCCGCCTGTGTAGATTGAACAGAAGAAGACAAGACAGACACCCGGCCGGGCAAACTTCTTCATTTTCTGAATCGATCGGTATAGTAAAAGGTGAATGTTGCATACAGCCGCTTAAGTTTAATATAAGCTTGTACCACAAGTGGTATATGTGTAATGAAAGAATGAACAGTTCTTCTGCCTCTATAAACATAGGCCGAACATTTATCATCGAGTAATATATGGATCATGGTCATATTTGTAATATACAATAAGATCTTGACAACAACCTTTACACAATTAATACTAGAACTACGTTCTGCACGTCATTTGTCCACTATTTAAATTTCGATATCGAAATAATAGTTATCTGCGTGTAATCCAAGTTCCAAAGTTTTTTGATGACTTTTACTTCTATGAAAAGATCTTTAAATATCTATAATTAATCTCTTCGTATCTGCGTTTTTGAGATACTAGTGGCGTGTCGTCAGAACGCACCTGCATGTTTGATCCAAAAACCGTCTCGATCTATTTACTGATACGCCCACAATTAACGATAAAATCTTAATTCCAATTTACTTCCAATTCATTTCCGATTTATTTGTAATGGAATGAGGGACATGGAAATGAGGGTGTGTTCGAATAATTTGAAAATAAATTAAAAATAAATTGGAATTAAAATTTTATTGTTAATTTTGGTTATGCTAGCAAACTAATCGGATCTAGTATTATATTTGGACTGAGTATGAGAAAGTGGCTAACGAACATCTGGATCAAAGGATTTTGGAAATATCTTCACGGAATCAAAAGTTATAGAAGGAAATATGAAAAAATTACCGCTTGTGCGTTTCCCATCTATTGTGGGCGTGCATGTAGGTAGATCACAATTATTTTCTAACTGTGGATTTTAATCCATCACGGAATGTTTGTGCCAATTTTCACCTCTTTATGTTCCATTTTGCAAGTGTGGGCATGTCACGAAAAAAAGGGTATCAAAATGATCCGTTTTCATAGAAGAAGACAATAATATATGTAAAACTAGGTAGCTCTAATGTCAACATTAGATTTATTCGCATTCGCATGTTCTACTGTCCGCTTATATTTTGGAAATTTTAAAGCCCACGCATGCATTGTGTTTGCTAACCATAACGAAAATCACATGTTTCTCGACCAAGTCTATGAAAATATTTGATGTAAACATAATAACGTAGACAACGATAATGATGACGCAGAATTCGTACTAAGCTAAAGATCATCTATCTAATGGTTTTCATTTGACTTTTTATTAAAATATTTTCATTGCCCTCATTTAAGCCAATTTTCTACCATTTCAAACTATGAGCAGATGTTACGTGTATTCATTAAATGATATATATGTATAAACAAATATTTATTTTCAATTCATTTATAGAATATTTAGTTTCAATAAAATGCATTATTTTGTCACGTACAGAAAATATTTAAGAAACAAAGTGAGAGAAATAATTATTTTATAAAAATATTTTTTCACATCCATTTAATAAAACTTGCGAAAATAATTTCTCCCATCAGACTGATCACGTTACAAAACTCAACCAGATAGACATGAGGGAAAACGGAAATGCTCTTGCTAGGAACTTGGATGTATTCGAAGTAAAGTAGAAACACAAAACAAATTTCTTTTAGCTTTTGACATACACAGTGTTCAGACGATAGTTTATATACCTTTATGGATAATTTATTATTCTATTCACGATCTCAGAAGACAGAGATATCATTGTAGATGTAAAACTACATAGAATCTGTTGCCTGTCAACAGAGATACGGAATACCAAATATGTTCTATTTTATTTCTATTATCATCATATACCTCTACCCATAAATCATATGCATTCATCATCAAAGTATGATTTTCAATCGATTTGATTACGCCTTAGCACTTCAGGCACTAACATCACTGTGCCAGCCTTAAAAAGCGACAATAATTTTGCAATGGAAGGAAAAATAATGTTCGATGAACTTATTAAGTACATGGTCAAGTATTAAATAAGTAGAAACTCTATAGCGGGCTACGAACCACCATTAACACGCTGACGCTCATTTTAAAATCGGTGAGTGCTTGCAAAAACACAGTTCTTTTTCTTTTTGTTCTATGATACTAAAAATATAGGACTGCTATAAACTTCTTTTGTACCTACAAGCACACGGAATGGACATCTATGGATGTCATTTACATCGACGGATTAACTACCCTGCCCTACCCGACTCCTATTCATATAACGACTTTTCAAAACAAGGCATTAAGTGGTCTGAATCGAACCATTCGTTAGTAATGGACGGATTAGTAGACCAATTAGTAGCATTTCTGTACCGAATATGCAGGCTACTCTGTCGAACATTTTTAGTTATGAAATTTTCAAAAACATGTTCACGAAATCCGAAGTTATAGATGAAAATTTGAACAAATTGTCGGTGTTGTTTTAAACCTGTGTTAGTTTCTTCTGCATTGTGAGGCTGCAAGCTAACAAACTACGCCTATTTTTTGTCTAGATGTTGTTAATCGATCAAGGAGCGTTTTTGCCAAAGTTCAGTTTTCTATTTATGTTTTTGCGGTTATGAGGATTGACTAAATTTACCCGACAAACTGACACATGTCGGTACATCTACTATTCAACTTTATTTGAAAATCGAATTATACGACGGCCTAAAATTTTGCAATCCGCCTAAGTGGCCGAGTAGGCTAAGCATCTCGACAAACAACTTAATGGCGTGGTTTCAAAGCTCAAGTGCCGTAGAGTTTTCAATAAAGCCAATTGCCTTAAATGCTAGGGCTTTAAGACTTTAATCCTAGAGTTCATTTCTTTGACTAAATTAATTATAATAATAATAATAAAATTTTGCAACGACAATAGCTAAATGAGGGTACTCTCTTCTCCAGTGGAGGGGTACAAAAATAAAAATTTATCTCGAAGGTTCGCACTTATCGAACACAAACCAAAATAAGACACATCTGCCAACCAAAAGCCTAAAGTAGTTTTTTTGTAAAACTGATTCTCAATAATTCAAAATTTAGGAATAATTGTCTCTTAAATCGATTGACAAACACATGAAGTAAAAACTACAAATAAAAATTATAATTATCCCTCGCAAAGAACCATGATTTTTAGGTATTTACAACATATTACAATTTTACTTACGATAAGCAAAATCAAATGTAATCAATGATTGTCTCGCTTTATTTATTTGCTTTTTACTTATGATTGCTCATGAAGAATACAAGAAAGTAGGGATTTTCAAGTAAATAATCATTTATTTGTTTATAAAATCTTTCATGCTCATTATGAGGGATAGGGTTTGTTAAGTGCAGAAAAAAACCATCGTCGACACTTTATGTTAAGTATACATTTGATCAGAGGGAATTAGCGGCAGTGTGTGTCTCGATCAAAAAGTTTAACCCATTCATTGCCAGGCAAACTTAATGCGTGTTGATCTGCCTGCGAGGATTTTACTCATTAGTCTAAACTTGTAGCGCAAGCTACCAGACATCTCGTAGCCGTCAGTTATTACTGGATATCACGTAGTTGGCAGTGAAGGGTCTAACATTAAATTCTTCTTCGTTATTTTCATTATTAAATGTGTTATTATGTGTGCTCTTCAGCTGGGTTATGTTAAGCTTTGGGGTGAATCCTGTGCGCCCTTTGACTTCTACCAATAGTTTACATACGAGAACGTAGACTCACTTGAGCAATACTTTGAATATTGCGCAAAAGTGTAAGACCTAAAAGCAATGCTTCAAAGATGTAGTGGATATGGCATAAGCTTTGGCGCTTAACAATCTCTAACTGCCTAACAGGCATAGTTTACGCTTAGGTACAGTTACATAGAAGCAATATGACCTTTGTAGCGGCTTTGGTATAAAATGTATACATACTGTAAGGATTCTAATCATGTCGTCGACTTACGAAATGCCCACAACATAGAGAGCAACGTAAATTTTACGAGGCGAAAACTGTCTTGTCTTTCTTTTTCGTCTACCCTATGCTTATTAGGCATAACACTTTTTACGCTAATCCATGTGTCCTCTAAGATATTGAGAGTTCATTTGTCCGTCCATACAAATTGACCTATCAACTTCGTGCTGCCATACACGACACATCTGCTCGTACTGGCGGTGTATTTTACAATATCGAACCACACAGAGTCTGTTTAAGAAAACGGCCATTACTTTGGCTGTCAAAATTGGAGCTGCCAATGTTGCCAGATACCGAAGAAAAAAACGCCGACTGCTTTGACTAACATTACTCGCTTTCCGTTATACGTATCTCAAAAATAATCCTCTTACAATTAACTTGAGAAGGAAATCTAAAAAAATAAAAAAATAAAAAATATGTGATCTTAAAATGGGGAGGAATTTCGGACTTCTCACAGTACATTCATCTTCACGATCTTCAACTTTTTTTTTTTATTATATTTTTACTATGCAATTGAAAACATATCAGTGTACATAATGAAGGATTCATTGAAACGCACTCCAATGCCCACTGTATATACCGGTTAAGTGAAAATAATGCTTCAATCTTAACTGATAATTTTTATCAAAAATTTTGTGCATTGCATGAGTCCACTTAAAATGTTGCAAATATTTAAGAAAGCACTACAATTATCGGATAGCTTGTACTAAGGGCGTTAATAGCCTTTAAGCCTTTGATTTATAAAAGTCTCATGGTTCTGTTTTGTACTCAACTGCCAACAATCGTGCATTATCTTTTTAATTTATGATTAACTATGTAGATAGCAATAGAAATCATGCACAATATATGAGGTAACGTTAATAAGATAAAATGTCAAGCAACAACTATAAGAAAGAAAGAAATTTTAATGACTTCCTTTTAAATCCCACTGTACAATATTTTCGATTTCATTTCTCTTTTATTTATTTATTTTTTTTTTGTATTTCTTTTCAGCTAAAATATTAATATTCTATGCCATCTTCTATACCGTATTGGCGGGTTTATTTACGATATGCATTCAAGGTTTATTTTCCACTCTTAATGAAACAGAACCTAAATGGAAATTGGACAAATCTTTGATTGGCACAAATCCAGGTATGGGTTATCGTCCGCTTAGCGATGAAACCGAACGTGGTTCTGTGATACAATTTGATACCAAAAAGCCGGAAGAAGCCCAATATTGGATTCAACTTTTAGATGATTTTCTTAAACGTGAGTAGAGAAATAAAAATTTTTTATAATTAGGAATAAATTTTTTATATCGACATCTTTTGCTTTATTTTAGAGTACCAAGGAGAAGGAAAAGGTGGAAAACATTGTGAATTTAATCAAACTCATAAACCTGAAGATGTCTGTGTGGTGGATGTGGAAAAATTCGAAACTTGTTCACCGGCAAATTCTTATGGCTACAAAAATGGTCGTCCTTGTGTGTTTTTAAAGTTAAATAAAATATTTGATTGGAATCCTCAGTACTATGATGATCCAAAAGAATTTCCCGATGATATGCCTGTAGAGTTAAAAACTTACATTAACAGTTTACCAGCAAATGAGGTAAAATTCAAAATTAAAACCAAACAAAAAAAAAAAATACCGTTTCTTCTCTCTTCTCACAGTTACAACAAGTTTGGGTTTCTTGCAATGGCACCAATGCCCAAGATCGAGAAAGTTTAGGTGATATAAAATATTTTCCTGGCCAAGGTTTTCCCGCCTTTTATTATCCATATATAAATCAGCCTGGCTATCTGAGTCCTCTAATAGCGGTGCAATTTGAGAAGCTACCCATTAGTCATATGGTAAATGTTGAATGCCGTGCTTGGGCTAAAAATATCATATACAGTGGCAGTGCCCGCGATCGTATGGGTTCAGTGACTTTTCAACTCGTTATAGATTAAAATTAAATTCTGTTATTCTTTAATCAGCTTAAAATTTTGCGAAAGTGATGCCATTAATATGTAATACATAGAAAATAACAGCAAACAAACGACACACCCACACCCACACACACACACACACACACACACACACACACACACATTTTATCGAATTATTCAAAGCTTTGGATTTTTCTCTCCTTTTTTTACCGATCTTATGTAATAAATACAAAATCAGCATAAACCCCACCAAAACCAATCAGTAAATCAAGCATACAAACTCTACAAAAATAGTTCTCTGTTAAAAGCGTTTAATTAATTTTGTTTTTCTTTAACTTTACGTTTGTTGTTTACGTTACAAAAGTTTGATTATATTACATGTGTATATATATATATATTATTATTATTAAAAAAAAAAAGAAAAATGAGAACAAAAAATAAAACCGTAACATACATTTCATTATTCTTTATCCACAATAATTGAGTAATTTGCAAACGTTTCCATTTAAGCCTGTTTTCAACTCCTTTTCCCATTCCCACACCTCCTATTCCTAGTCTTATCCTTATTCCACCTAATACTGGCATTAGTGTTATCTGCTTTGGTTAAATATTATTGTAATAAATTTTCTAATTTTATAATAATCCAACTCCTTGCCACTTAACGGCCCCTTGAAACTCTCAAACAAACTTACAAAAATAGACATTAATTTATGATTATTTTATTTCTTTAGTTTTTTTTTTTTTTCTTTTTTTAATTAATTAATTTTTTTTTTTTTTACACAGTATTGTTATAACTACGTTTTCGTTTCTTCATAACATACGCCCCTATGCATTAGCATTAAAATAAAATACTTAGTTTCGCTTTCAGAATTTGTTTAGTTTTTATTTTATAGAGATTTATGTGAAATGAAACTTTTTGAATTAAATTGTAGCTAAAAATGTGCTAATATTTCATTGAGACATACGTGCATAAATATATAGAAAATGTTAAATTTTTAAGATTTTAATAAAAACTTTTAAAAATAAAATGAAAGAAAAAATATAATTGAAAATTTGAAATATTAAATAAAAATACCATGAATTTTTTGTTTTATTGATTTAATAAAATTCATTTATTTATTTTATTATTTAAAATACATTTATCTTTTTGTTAAAATTTTAGTAAAATATTTTTATTCTGTTGTGTTCTGTCAATTTGTTTTTCTTCTTTTTTTTTTCTATTATTTTTCTGTTTTACTACTGTACTAGATTTACAGTGCAGTCAGAGAAAATACAAATTAATGATGAGATACATTAAAGAAATTTCTGATCACTTACGAGTGCTAATAATATTTCTTAAGCAATAGCTACAATTGCTAGTAATACGAATGAACTAAAAAAATAAAATAATTATAAAACATTTTGTAATCAGATCAGCTATACATAGCCAGTAGAGTTCCATCAATCAATTTCAGATTGTCATCTAATAGTCATATCCAGGAGAAGTAATATAAGTAAACTCTTGTTAACATGGGATGGGTGTAAGAGACATAGTTTCTCTCCGCACTTAATAATCAGAGACCACAAAGTATACTTATGTTCCCGATGCATAAAGAATTTGAAATGAGTCGAGTTATATCGTTCGTTATAGGATCTGCATATCTACTTTTATTTATACAGAGTAGATGGGCAGGTTTAGGAGTACACCCGATCACCTGATAAGCCTATAACCGAAATTGGTCTAGAATTAAAAGTTGCTTTAAGAAAATCAACCCGAATGCCTGCAAGTGAAGGAAACTGATTAAATTTTCAAATATCGGTTCCTGACTTTCAATATAACTAATATGACGTACTCGCTTGCTTCTTATATGACCTATATACTCCTATCCAAAGGTACCGATTAGAATTTTTTATTGAAAGACTACGAAATTAGAAGCCATCTAACTCGATGGACTCGATTTTCAAAAACGACTGCAAAGATTTTCGTTAAATAAAGATGTTTCTAATTCCATTACACCCTTACATATAAAAAAGTCGCTTTGATTGTTTAACGATATCGCAAAAACTTTCCTAAATACTAATATAAACTGAAAGCTGAAAAAAATAAATAATTATCTTATAACAAGGTATTTTGGAACAGGTATTCACCCTAACACGAAAAAGAAATTGCAGCAATTTTCTTATAAGGCGGTACTTCTACAGCACGATTAAAAAGAGATTTTTGTCACGATAGACCAATCCGAGAAGAAGGATGTGCCTGTGTAAAATTCCATCAAGACACTGAAGCCAGAATTATATTGAATTTACTTATGTACACCGACTGAATACGAAATAATAAAAAAAAGAAAAATGTGACCATTGAAGACATTGAAGAGTTGTTTGTCGAAGAAGAAATTGACAGAAGCAGATTTGGTGAAAATAGCATCCTAAATAAGTTGAGGGCATTAGTTTTGACGAACATTGTGAAGTTAGTGGTTATACTCTAAACAATTTCGAATAAAGTTTACTCTTAGCAAAAAAACTAAATTTCTCTTTAAACAGGGAGTTGCGAAATTGTTTGACAACATGTCATGTCGCAAACAAACCAGGCGAGCTTATAGATTTCTTCAACAAGATATGAGATGAACAATACCTGTACTGAAAATGAATGAATGAAAATAATTGGTATAGGAAATGAACGAATGTTTCCTAATAAAAATGAACTAACTTATGGAAAATTTATTATAATGAATTGTAAAAAAAGAAAATCTTTCTAATAGTTTTTGGAACATTACTCCTCCTTTTCGTACCGGCATATTAACCTCATATTAAACACGAGAATTTGCAGGAACGCATCTACCATGCTATATAGGGGTGTTACCTGTAGACAGGAGAGTCATTCTCACAATAAATATTTATTGATCTAAGAAATCTAGTCATTTGCTTTTTTGTTAGTTTCTCTTATGCATTTAATTGAATTTTTTTTTTTTTTACACGATTTAAAAGTACTTAAGATCCTAACGCAATTGGCTTTTTACAGAAAAAAATACGAAACCGGTGCAATATGAATTGTATGCTAATGTCTTTAAATTTAAAACAAAACATTGTTTTTTCTCTCAAATAGAGGCATCTGCTGACTGCACACACAATAAACTATAAATTCGATAACCGCGAATAGCATAATACTTTCACAGGTTTATCTGCTGAAACCTTAAATTTATTGTTCAAAGTTTTTCCTCAATATCTAGAATTTCGTATCATATTCCTCGCTTTTAATCGCCTTACTCTGAAATATATTATAATAAAAAGCAACTGAAACGATTCTTAAGTTCAGAGACGATTAACAAGAATTTATAATTAAAAATTTGATCGACTTAAACTACATGCAGCTAATATTAAGCGGCTTACTTCCACCTCAACGGATTTGATGACGAACAAAACAAAAATGTTCGCTCATTAACGTCCGTTCGCAAAAGGCTGAAGCGAATTGGCCACCAATAACTAAGGATCTGATGTGTTTCCACTTTCTTTTTTAACCTATTCGTAAACCAATTATCGATTTCTTATTGGAAAGCTTGAAACAAGCAATCGAATCGAAGAGGGAAATTTGTTTGATCATTCACAAGATATCCTTCTTCATACATAAGAGGCTTAAGTCCATCTTTTACTTTAAATAAAAATATTCTAGGCGTCATCTGCATGTGTCTCAGTAAAAATTGTCCTTAGTTTTTATTTTAATACAATCAATATAAAAATGAATGAAAACTTTATGATCTAAGAATTTCAGTTTACTATATCTGCTACCGATAAGTACTGGATTTTTCTTTTCCTTTCTAAAGCCCAAGCTACCCCAAATTAGAAACTCCATAAAATGCATATATTTTCGATTTACCTTAGGGCCTGCGTGAATTTATTCTATCCTTCCTTTCGACTCTTTTTTCCTTTCTCTTTAAAGTCAATGTTGAGAACGCTTACCTATAGACTGATCTACACTCACTTAGCAAACCCGCAAATGGGCACAATTCGTTTACAATCTAGCCTCCAAACAGAATACAGTCGTCAGCAAGCATTCGTCTATCAAAACGAACTCAACAGAACAAAAAATGGCTCTGGTAAAGAAAGATTCACACTCAGGCGAATAAACTTTTTCTATTTATTTCTTTGCTGATAATTTAAATTTTTTTCCTTGAACGCAAAAAGGCAAACATAATTTCAAACTATCAAAGTGACGTTACCTTTAGTTGTGTCATGCTTAGGGCGTTTCAAAAACATTTTAGAGAAACTTTTAATAA
Organism: Glossina pallidipes; assembly: GCA_000688715.1. Lineage (NCBI taxonomy): Eukaryota > Metazoa > Arthropoda > Insecta > Diptera > Glossinidae > Glossina > Glossina pallidipes. The sequence goes on along the minus strand of KK499937.1, from coordinate 370,637 downwards.
GAGACATTATTCGACTGCTCGAAAGCGTCCCGACACCTTACGTATACAATTCATTCAAATAGATTTTTTATACCCTACATCACTTACGACACAAAAGCATATTTAGTTTGTGCGGATGTATATAACACTCGGAGCAACTGCAGATAGACTCACTTTTTATCATAACGATCGATTCAGATCTAAACTTGTTTGCCAGTGCATCCGTGTGTTCGTCGTCTCTTCATTTGTTCAATATACGGAGCGCAATTTTTGAAATGTTTTGATGAAATTTAGTACACTAACTGGTTTCGATCCAAAGACGAGCGCTATTGAAAATAATCCGGATCGGATCACTTTTTCAGCCATTTCCCATAGAAAGCCCTATTCTAAAAAGTGATTGTATGAATAATTATAGCGTGGCGTAGAGTATTTAATGATGGGCCGCGGCACACTAGAGGATTTTCAATGAAAACACAACAAAATAAATAACAAATAAACAAACAGCGAAATAGTTATAAATTAAATTAAAGACATTTTGTTACAATATTGACGGATTTTATGAGGCGTTTCGATAAGAAAATCCCGATTCAATGACAGCGATAAATAGCTCATAAACTCGTCCAATTTAGACAACTTTTTTTTTATAGAGCAGTGCACATCGTATTTTTTATATATTTTGTTTGATTTTATAAATTTTATTACCTTAAGTTAATTTTTATTATTTACGTATAGTGGAAATGGAAAGAGAAAAAGTATCGAAAGAGAACAGGTAACGCGTAAAATTTATAAACTATTACTAAAAATTGCTCGATTTTGTTTTTCGTTTTCTTTATACGAAATTACAAACGCATTATTTTATCACAATTTTTTAAATAAATAAATGAGTTTTTTTTTTCTTTTTTCTTTTTTTTTTGATTGCAATATTTTTCAAATATTTCTTATTTGCTCTAATAACTGACTCAAGAGTGCTTGGCACCCCATAAGTCGGTTTCATGATACATACGATATATATTATCTCTAATCAATTTGATTTTATCTGCAATGGACAATAATCACGGTATTGAAAAACAACCAAAATTATAAAGAAAGTATTTTCGCTGTTTAACCAACCTTTAGGTAAATTAAGACCAGACGTTTGCTTTTTGTAAAATTCTAAGCATACATCTTGTGGTACACCAAGCGCATGGATATTACAGGTAAAGGATCTGTAGAAAAAAAAAAAAACTCCTCTGCTCCTTTACTCTGCGCATTAACTTTAAGCAAGTATTGTTCTTACCCCAATTGCCGAAAAGCAATATTTTCCATTTCCTTTTCTACTTCCAGAGCTACTTCATTAGTGATTTTCGGATTGGTAAGCTTCTTCGCCTTACACTGATGGCTATGTTGCGAAGAGCTCGAAGAGGAGTTTTCATTCTTAGGCATTGATTTATCGTCGTTTTTTTGTACACTTTCGTTAGTAATTAATTTCTCTTTATTCTCTTCAAGTTCCTTTTTCGATTTTTCTTTGGCTTTACGTCGATCGCATTTCTTTTGACGGGCAGCCAAGCGATGTTCTCTTTCCGTTTGCAGCGAGTCCAAAAATGAGGCCGTCCAAAATCGAACTGATAGCCATATGGGTTGTTGGCGCATAAAAGTAAATAGATATTCCCGATACGGGTCACAACCGGGAACGTCAACTGATAAAGAAATGAAAAAGAGCAAGAACTCTTGAAGCTATTGAAAAAAATGAAAAAAATCGAATTCAAGATCTCACCCTCCCTATAAAAAACAAAACATAAATTCATTACGATGGCAGCCGGCGAATAATCTTCACATTCGCTGCATTCAAAGAGAAAAATAGCGAAATGCTGCACCAGCAAATGAAATGTTAGTTCTTCAACGCGTTTCGATTTGTTTTTCTGTTCCAATAAAAATCGAGTAAACCACTGACGTCCAATATCCAAACGAATCAATGCTCCGAATTCAGATTTCGATTCTAAATCTATGGTATTCGCACTACGAAACAGTGTCTCGGTGAAACGCTTCATAAACTCTTTGATGGGCTCCTCACCAGCACGGCAGTCGAGACTGATAGATGAAGCCCATGAAGGCACGGAATTCTGGGACTCGGAACGTATAAAATTACGCCAATCGGTTGATTCTACACTGGGACTTACTTGCACTTCGGGATCATCCCGTAGACTCGTTAAGGTACTGCTATTTGAATTCTTACGTCTAGAGGGTGGTAAACGCATGGAATGATTGGAGCTGACGCCTGCCGTTTGAATATTACCACTATTGTCTGTAATTAAGTGCTGTTGTTGTTGCTGTTGTGAACTGATAATAGCATCCTTTTCGTAAGGAGGCTGCACCTCAATGTGAGGTGTTCCTTTAACATTAACCGTAGCAGGTTTTATCAAATCATTTAAGCGCAATAAATCGCGCTGCATATCAAGTTCACTGCGTCTCGCACCAGGTATTGCTCGGGCTCGCTCATATCCACCGGAATTACGGGATTCTAAAGAATCAGATCGGGTAGTGCTGCTGACGTGGGATTTCTCCCCAGCATTGTTTGGAAAAGATCTCGAAGAAGTTGAAGTAGATGACGAAGACGAACTGGACGACGAAGATGAGCGTGATTTTTCATTTTGTTTCTTTGAACGCAATGCATCCAACCGCGGTCCTAAAGAAATTGTTGCAAATTAAAAAAAAACACACACACACACGCACACACATCTGCATTTTTATTCAATATACTCACTTGGCGCTAAATTCGGTTGTCTATACCGACCAGAAATGATTTCTTCATGAGCCCGACGGGCCTTAACACGTCTTGATTCGTAATCAATTTTTGTATAATCAATCGATTCATCAACTATTGGAAAATATTATAATTTTCTATTTAACCGGCATCAATAGTGTTAATAAAAATGTATATACTTACATTTTGGTATTTCCTCTTCATCATCATCACAATAATCGGAATCACTGGAGCTGATGTTTAAAGTAAGCTGCAAGAAGTAAAAAATTTTGTATTTCCCATAATGAAAGGGTTATCTTATAATTGATACTCGAAACTATCTCTTCATCTATTCATTTAAGGCAAACGTTTCGGCTGCTACTTATAGTCCTTCAGATTCAAAGACATATGCTATGGAATTTTTTGTCATGTAAACTTACATGTGCAGTAAACATAGGCAAGTAAGACATTTATTTATTACTGCTGCGCTTTCAAATTTTCAAGGTTAACACACACACATTAGATCAATATTTTTTACAGTAACACACACATACAGACAAACATATACAGATATGTATAACGCGCGCTCGAATGTGTTCAAGCAAAATTATATTTTATTATTTAACGGTTTTTCGTACATACATACCAACTCACCTTACTAGAAATGCCGTTTAACAATTCATTGCTGTTGCCTAAAACTGTTAGAAATTTTGATTTCAAGACCCCAATAGCTGGGGTACTGCGGCCCATAAAGGTTTTAATCCGTGAAGTTTCGCCAACCGGAGGAGGCGAAGAGTTAAACATTTTCATATAATAAAAAATAAAATATTAAATCACAGAGAAACACTCTTTTGAATACGTATGAGTGTGTAGAGTTGTCTAGAGGTCACATTCGCAACACAGGTGCATACACTTACACATACGCAAGGAGAACGAGCGTAGGCCTGTACGTGTAATATGCGGGCTTACAGCACACAATTTGACTTTGACACTTTGCTTGGCAAAGATTAAAACAATGAGTTCAACGTAACTATTGAACTTGAGTGTTGTTGTAATATTTTATGTTGTTGGATTTTTATTTTTTTATTGTTATTATTATTTCAGCAACAAACGTACTTAATACACACACTGGTACTGTTATCACACTTGACTGGTCGTTGTAGATTTGACATTATAATGCTCACCGCCATCCTTGCATTCAGTATTATAACCAGCATCAGCTGATTCGATTGCTGTAAGCAGCACAATTTACAAAATTTACAATGTTTCCTTTTTCTATTTGTTTTCATTTCAAACAATTTACACAATGCATGCTCTATACTATAAGTGTATGTGTTTGTTGTGAATTTATTGATTTTTACACAAAGTTCTTGAACAAAAAAAAAAAAAAAAAAAGAAATACTAGAGAACCATATTTCCTTGAACTTCACTTGGGCAGCTTATCGAAATTGTTCTACAATCGCTTTACATTTTAATTATTTGTTTTATTTCATTTATTCCCGTAAAAAAGGCACTTAATTTATTTCGCTATTTTCATTAAGATAATATTTTAGAAATTACGTTTTTCTCCATTTTTTTTTACTAATTTTTTTTTTTTTTTTTTTGTAATTCAATTATAATAAATGAATTTTCTTAAAAATTTGTTAATAAAATTTAAGACCTGCTGTTGTGCTTGTATACAATTGTATGATTAAGTGCGTATGAGAAACTTTTTCCTTTACTAAATATCTATGCATCATACAACGCTTATACGCTAGAGTAAGCTTTTCTCTACATCGCATAACACTTGCTGTTGTGTTTACAGACTTTAGTAACAACAGTTTTTTGCAAAATGATTTTTATGTTAAAATAACGGAAGCTTTCTGTTAAACAATTTTGTGCAACAAGTGGATTAACAGTAAGCGAAAGTGAAATGAGCCTAAACCGAAAATATATTTCATTAATATTCACTTTCGTGCAAAAATCCTTATAAATTTCATTCGTAAATATATATCGTATTATATGAGAGTTAACAGACATTTTAAGATAGAATTTCATTATAATTCGCAAATGAATCGTGTTTTTTAGAAGCATGCCATTTTTATAAACTAGAAAAAGCAAAAATATGGCGGAAATTTACGGCAAGATTTGGTCCGTAAGCGAAAGTTCATATTAGAAGAGTTTTCCGAAATGTTCGTTCCAAGATGCTTCTCCTTTCATTCCCCATTTGAAACATGTTTTGAAACCACTTAAATTGCAATTTGACTATAATGAGCTGATACTGAAAAATCAACTTCTACAAATTATTTATGAAAGCTTGAAATACTATCCGCCATTAATTTGAGCATTTCAAATTCTTAACTTGGCTTGCGGTCGGAAGCTTCTCATTTGAATCAGCACAATGGATTTTTGACGTAAAAGCTTTTACAAACGTCATCGAGTTAAACATTCTAAACAAAGTGTGCGTCCATAGGTCTGCACAGAACTTATATACTTATGTGTCATTAACTCAAATTGTGGCAAGTGAGCTGAGTACGTTTATTAGCCTGTAAAACAGCCGTTTTCTATTCAATTTTTCAAAGAAAATTATTTTTACATATTTAAGTTATGCAGCCGCACTTATATTAATTGATTATCTGTAAATCAGTTAAACAACAACAAATACTTTGCAAATAGTTTTTTATATCCATCAACGAGAGATGAAAGACATGTCGGTTTTGTTAAAAGGTTTGCAGCGCCTAGCAGGAAGCTTCAGGAACCTCGCAAAGTATACATATTCTTGATCAACATCAAATTCCGAATCGATATATGTATGTCCGTCTGTTCGTCTGTGGAATGTATCCTACAATTGCTGCACAAAATGGCTGCAAAATTTAGGATACAAAAAAAGTAATATAACAAGTGAGAAAATTATACTCGGCCGGGACCGAATCTTCTATTCTCTTCACCGTTATGCCATCCGTATTCACTTTCAAAGCCCTTCTATTCAGTATCCAATTGATTATGCCGTGAAGAAAAAATGAAGGTCCACCATTATTATTTTCGTGTTAAGATGTCTTCATGTGAGAAATGCGCAGAATAATTTTTGTTTACTTAGTGGGTAATAAACAGAAACGGTAAAGAAAGTGAAAGAACAAAAATTTGCTACTTCTAACTTTATATGGACGTCATAAACTAAACATAGAAAAGTTTTCTTCTATCCTTTATAATTTATAAGTAATGAGCAAAACCCCAAAAATTTTTTTTGGGAAAAACAGATATGTATCCAGGTTACGCTTTACTATGAGCGTGTGCGTTGACCAATTTGTCTCATTTTCTATACCAATCTGTGTGCAAGAACTTCTAATGCTTTTGCCGTCTTTGAAGCCGTTAGCTGCATTTTTGCGAACAGGAGAACTTTTATCGCGGAGATTACATAGCCAGACAGCTGGAAATGCTTAGATCGGATCAAGAATATATATATATAGTTGACAGGGTTTCTAGAGCTTCCTTCTGAATGTTGCAAAGTTTTTGATGAAATGAGTATAACCCTCATTGTTTATTGTATTGGGTATAAAAAGGAAGAACGTTGACAACACAACTTTACGAATTTTGGAGAAAACCAGCTAACTGCGTAGGATGTGTAAATACGTCAATCCAAATCTTTATGTTGATGCATATGATGTATGTACACGTCATACGTAATAAAAAATTATAAGTCGCTATAAAAACTCAAAATATCATTTATGTCTAATACACATCAAGCACAAATCCTTGATATAGAAGTTATTTCCCGTACAATGTGTTAATTTTTACAAAATTGATTAATTATTTTACCTTGTGCTTCGGGATTTCCCCGTTTGTTGTGTCTTCCTTGGTATCAATTACAGCAAAATAAAAAAAAAACACGAACTATGAAGGCCTTTAGTAATAATTTGTGACAGCAACACGATGCTTATTAATTTCAACGAAACTTTCCTTTAATTTTTTTAGCATCTCCCTATGCCATTATAATATCAAAACAAAGTAAAAGCGAATGTATTGTAAAAAGTACTTAAAAAATAGTTCATTATAGTTTCATATTATCGTTCCGGATGCGTAATTCGGTCCTTGCTGACGTCCTACTATTGTCTAAAATCAATCAAAGAAACTTTTATATTTGCAATAAGATTGTTTTTTCCATCAAAAAATCGTTAACTTTTTATCTCATAAAAAATATATCTTATCCGCTTTACTTTGGCTTTTCAATAAAATGTTTTATGCGACGATTCGTACTACGTGTGACGTGTGTACGCATCACTGCTTGATTTCAATTACGCATTGACTGAGGGACTTTTAAAAATTACCCAAGTAAATCATATCAATAAGATTAACAAGTAACAACACTATAGTGAGACCCGACCCACCATTAAATACCTTGCAGCAACCAGCATTTAATCATATAACGACTTTTCAAAATAAGGCTTTGTATGGGGAGTGGTCGAATGAACGGCCCGATCCGAACCATTTTCAATAGCGTTTGCCCTTGGGCTAAAGCATCTCAGTTTACCAAATTCCATTAAAATATGGGTTCAACACAAGACCGACCATGCACCATCGTGTTTAAGGCAGTTTTTAGTTTATCTTCTTAATAAAATACCAAAAATTACATTTTATTTTCAGAGACTTTTCATGGGAACCTTTATATTGAAGGGACCCAAAAATGTGAACTAACGTGATGGAAATTTAACAAAAAAATTAATATTCTTATCAAAGATCTTATTATTTTTCATTTATCTTGGACATAATATATTAGAAATTACCCTTTATTCCTATATGCAGGCTTCCTTTTGATGAGAACTCTTACATCGTCCAAAGAAAAGTACGGTCTAGTGCATATTGCTATTATGATTCTATTTTCAAATATTATCCCATCCGATCTCATCATATGAATTTAGTATGCGGAAATATTATTACTTATATAAATTCTTGATTGGCATTAAATTCTGAATCGATTTAAACATGTTCGTCTGCCCGTCTATCCGTCTGTCCATCTGTGTAATGTCTTCTATGAACATTCTCTTGGTCGCAAAAATTAAACTATCGACTTTAAATATGGCAGAAATATTCTTACAGGCGGGTTGAAATCGGTTAAAGGACTGAAAACAACTTTACTTTTCAAAAGGAATAATAAATTGGTTTTTGGATCATCACTCATAAAGCATGGCAGATCAATCCACCAAAATTTGAACGTATAAATTATGGGCAATGCTGTAGCACCTGTACGGAAGTGGAAAAAATTAACCACGCCTACCCAATATTATGTGTCATAAATTCATTTTTTTCCAATATCTTTGTAACGCGCAGAGGTAAGCTTTAAAAATCCTATAAACTATATAAGTTTAACGCCATTCGCAGATTCGTAAAACACCTAAGCATGTCAGTCTATTTATCTAGCCATGTCAGTCTGTTTGTCTCAGTCTGCCCAATTATATAGTATCTGTGGTAAACATTCTCCCGTTCCCAAAAATGAAGATCTCGACTACAAATTTGCAAAAGAGTTTGTAAGTAGCTTAGACAAGTCAAAAAACACGCCTACAACGCCCACACGTCTATATATCTAAAGCGAAGACTTCCGTTGCTTTCCGTGTCTTTTGCTCGTTCCTCACAAACTACCACAGATACACGATATAAATGTCCATAAATCTATTCTACGAAAAGTAACAAAATTATATTCGGTCGCAACCGAACCTTTAAAACAGACAAAAAAAGTAAAAGAACGACATTTTCGTGCTCTATAATAGGGATTAGACGGCCAGTTTTCTTCTGGGCGTTTCAAACGTTTCGACAAAATGAATATACGCCTCATTTTTCGGTGGTGGATATAAAAAAACAAAAGTATTGATCAGGTGAAAAGAAGTTCCTACAAGTTTTCGAGTGCACTTTTCACTGCAGCATGTGCAGCATGTTTGATTTAAAAATGTAACGCAAAATGTGTGTAATGTTTGGCTAAATTTAGGCAGTCACAATCTAATAAAAGTTCTTTCGGCCGTTTAGAAGAATGTGTAGAGAAAGTTTCTGAAAGAGACGTATAAAAATTTATTCAAGAAGACTGCGTCAACATTTCAATTGCCTTGTACATGTTTACACGTGAGTGAGTCATTGGCAAGTGTGACCTCTGTAATTCAAAGCAATGTAGTTTCATCAAGAAACAAAAGGATTGACACTTTTTCCATGCAATAAAATCGGTTGCATGGGATTGCGATACTGAGGAGCAAAGCTTCCTATTGTTGTGCTTATCAAAATTCCCTAAAAAATTTTCAATTGTGTAAATTTGTGAAGAACTTTCGCTGAAATGCAACAAAAAATACTGTTGTAAACAAGTAGAAACATAAAATCTTAAATACTTTCAGTTTTGCTGTTTTTTTATTTAGAACTATCTTTCATTTATCTATTTATCGGTTTAGTTTTTTGCTGATATTTACAAAATTTCCTTTCACTAAGAATATTCAATGAAAATGGCAATTGAAAAGGAAAGCTAATAAAAGCATTCCACAAACAAAATTACAAAAAATAAGAACAAGAAGAAGAAGGGAAAAAAAAGAGTACAAATGTCACAGAGCGCCTAGAAAGAAGAGATAGTTTTACTTAGACAAGTGCTTCTTAAGTGGTAGAATGTGCCGAGCATCATCACATGATTTGACGTCGAACTAAACTAAAAATGCAAAACACTATTCAGTTTGTGGGAAATAATTGTGCGATCAACAACGAGCAAATAAGAAAAACGTCTAAATAGATCAACAACAAGCAACACGGAAACGGCACGCGAGTTATGTAAGCAGGAATATAAGAGGATTGTCATTCTATAACTAAATACGGTCAAATACATTTTATGAAGAAGAAGAAGTGTTTCAATACAATGCCAACAACTGTTGTTTCAAATTAAAATATTAAACGAAATTGAAAAATGAATAAAAACTGATTTTTAGTGATTTCATATGTCAATGAATTCAAAAACGAAATAATTGTAAAGTGAATTTATGCTTAGCTCGCTAAAAATAGTTTTTCTAAAATTAAAATTTCATATCAAAAGGAGAATGAAAAAATAAATAAATAAATAAATAAAAAATGTGAGAAAATTTTCCGAACGAACGAACAACTTTAATAATAAAAATTTAAATGAAATTTCTATAAATAATATTGTAAATATTTGCCATACATAGATTAAATGTGGCAGATTCTTTTTGCCGCATCTTTAAAAATAGTTGAAGATCTACAAAAATAAAATTATAACGTCGCCCAGGGTTTACTTGCAAACAGCGCATAAGCATTTAGATCAACAAGACCGACAAATATTATCATCATACCAATAAGCTACAGTGACGAAGGCAATATATACATATATATGTTATATGCATATCCACATATGTATATACATATATATATATATACATATATATGCTCTAATTTATATATAAATCAGGAAAATATTTTTATTTTATTTCTACGGCCACTGTACGAGTATCTATCTGCATACTTCTACCATATGGGTCTCGTGTAAAACTTATAAAAGAACATCAAAATGCAAAAGAAAAAAGAAAAAAAAAGAAAAAAAAAGTGGAAATTGTTAGGTGCATATGTAGAATTAAAGCTAAGATGTCTTATGAATTTGGAAATATTGCAACAGTATTGAGAAACATAAATATTTTCTGTGTTTCTTTTCTTCCCTCTTTCCCTTTTCTTTGTTTTTTTTTTTTGTGATTTTTTGCTACAAAGCAAAGACCTCTCTCAAGCGATTTTTCTTCTCTCAGCCGTATTTTATGAAGAGTTTTTCAGTTTTCGAATCTTAAGCTTTTTGGGCTTTAAGCAAATAGAAAAAAAATGAGTTCGGTTCAAGTGAGCTGCGAAATTCATCGATATCGGCTAATGATTTGCGATTATTGGAGAAGACATCTTCAAATTTGAAAATTTCTTCTAGATGTTATTCTTCTTCTTAAGTTTTTCTAATTTTGATAGTTTTTAGTGATCTACTGCCCTAAACTTGTTCTATTAAATCAGTCTTTTTTGTACATGTTCCATAGAATTGAGCCAAATATAGCTCGGTTTAAATTGTCTTGGTTTCTTATCAAGTGCATAGACAATGTCTATCTCTCTCAACAAGTTTTTTAAGCCAACGCGTACTTTCATTGTCTACAAATAAAAGTTTGGCGACATTTTTTCTCTTCGATTTCAAATTAACCCTTCTGATGGAAATATTTAAAATTCTTAGTGGTATTATAAATATTTAATACAACTAAGAAGATGTTCATGGCTCTAAAACTTTCATGTATGTTGCGTTTACATCAAATGTTTGAGCTGAGTAATTCCATTGAAACCCTTATTCAGAAATCAGAAATTTCTTCACTCTGTTTATATATATAGCAAAGAAAGATATTTATTCGAAACCTCAACATGCAACACACATGTTTTTAATCAGCATAAAACTTTGAGACAATTGAAATCAAACCAATAGTCTGGAGCCGCTTTATGATTCGCGATATCGAATAAAACCGATCATAATTTAAATACGGTACTCGCAAGCAATTTTATGATCGTAAGATTTTTCCTTCCATAGTAAGAGGAATGCTTGCTTTATGCAACTCTCTATGCAGTCGGTCCGTAACCCATACCTATCGTATCGTATTTACCCGATGTCGAGATGCATAAAGCAATGCCTTGCTGGTATAATGAGCCAATTGAACTGCATTTAGAAAAAGCTTTAATTTTCTTTTGTCTTTAGATTGATTTACCGTATAGCACACCAGGATAAGAAACGCAAACATTAAGTCAACATACCAGGGGTCAAGTAATGATGGGATATTTTAATTAATAAACAGCATGACACTTATCTATCAGGCTATCACCTTGCTTATAAGGGTATCTCAAAATTTATGCAAGATTCGAATGTGACGCCATTTGTATGGTAAAGTGTTTGCCATCCAAAAAAGAAACAATTTGATAGTTGAGAGTTTAGGGCTAGTAAAAATAGGGCCATTCTACGCGTTCTCATTGTTCAACAGGACGCCATCCCGTAAAAAAATTCAATTATTACGTGCACGCATAGGAAATTGAGTTGAAGTAGACCAAAGGGGAACAATTCACAACTACTGTATACACGTACAGGGTATTAAGTGGGTGTAGAACAAAGGGGATAGCGTTCATTAATGTAGGGAATAATTGGCAATAATTTTGCTATTTTTATATTCACTACAGCATCCAGAAGAAAGCTTCAGAGACCCCATGAAATATATATATTCTTGATCAGCGTCAAATTCTGAATCGATCTAAGCACATCCTTCTGATCGTGTTTCCGCCTGTCTACCTGTGTAATATGTGCGGTAAACATTCTGGTGGTCGAAAATTTAAGATATGAGCTTCAAATTCGACAAAAACATTGAAATTTCATGCACTCAAGTTGGTATTGAAAACGGGCCAATTCGGTGAAAGGAAACATCTACAGAGTAACATAAATTGAGAACACCTCAGTTTTGTAAGTTTATATCACAGTAAGCACACGATACAAATTTCCACGTATATTCTACAAAAGTGCATAAAATCTATCACGTGTACATAATATTACCGAATATGAAAATTTACTTTTTTCCGACTTATTTTTTTGAGAATAAAAGTGATGAATATAAAGGATCCGATCGCAATCGAATTCATTTTTCTTTCTTATTACATATTACATCTATTCATAATATTGAAGTTATACACGGTTTCTGTATCCGTCAGAAGCTATATTAATCTGATCATTAAGTTGCTATTGAAATTGAAATTCCGTGCTTGCAAGTCCACAATTTGCAATTAACATATAGTTGTGCTTACTGGCATTCTTTGTGCATTCTTTTGGAACATATGTTTGTGCTATCGAAAATAAAAAAGCGCAATGCATGAAAACTATTTGCAATTTATTGTTTTATGGCCCTCATCAAAGGATGAGTGTTTCACGTTTTGTTAGAGCGTTTACAACATCCGGAAGGAAGCTACAACATAACTTATATGTATATATATATATATATATATATAAATATATTGTTGGCCAGTATCGAATTTGGAATGCATTTGCACATGTCCGTCTGTTCGTCTGCCTGTCTGTCCGCCCGCCCAAGTGTGTAATATCTGTGATAGACATTCTCTCGTTCGCAAAAATGAACAGATCGCTGAAAAATTTATGAAAGACTTTGACAAAAGCCCAAGTTGGTCAAAGGACACGACTAGAATACACTAAAAACTGCGAACACCTTTGGCATCCAGCCACGCCCATTCAATATTCAATATTACAGAGTGCGAAAATGTAGCCTCTTTCGTCAGTCTCTTTTAGGTTAACAGCGATGGATCTAAAAAATTCGATCACATCCCAACATAATTTTCTTACTTGTTTTTATTTAAAATACACACGTCGTCGGAGTTGCAAGGAAATTTTTTTTAGATGCCGACACAAATTTCAGCGTTCAGTTTATTTTGTAAAGCGGAATCATTACTTCGCATAGAAAATATATTCTTGATTAACGTCAGATAAATCATAGCATAATTAATAGAAAATTTTTTTAGAGAATTTACTTAGCGTAATGGAATAGAAATGAGTTGCTTTTCGGCAGAAAATTTGATCGACAACTTTCACTTTTTATTAGGATAATTCAATGCGAATAGTAAGCAATATTTGGCAAAATATAATTCTTTTACATCGTTGACATTAATTTAAGTGTTCATTAAATTTTCTCTCGTAATGATGTTTTAAATACATGTCTAAATATTTCGGATCGCACTTATGCTTTCGTTTTTTGGAATCTGAAACAGCAGAACGAAATTTTTGAAAAGTTCTTAATGATTTACATGCAAATGTTTATATTATTTTCAGTTCAAAATGGCTTTACAGGCGAACAGCAGAACACAGCCAATATTGCTAAATCGCAATGAGCGCGTCATGCCTAAGTGGGTGGTAAGTGACCACCGACAATATTGTGCGCATACGATATAAAAAAAAAAACTTGTCTCTTCTGTAACAATATATTTATAGACAGAACAAAGCGATCGTGTTGGTCCCAAACCACCGCCTCCTCCAATCGAATTGCCAGAGAATCATACAGAACCAGTCCTACCGCCAAAAACTAAAACACTACCTGAACCTGATTATGAAGTAATTGAATTCTCTAATCAGCAATATTCAAATGCACCCTTAAGGCCACCTTCAAGCAGTTCGGGTGCTAAAACTCCAGGTATTTCATACGGCTCATTATGTGGAGTGAAAATAATAATTATTCTCAACAGATTCGAAATTGAAATGTACATTATGTGGTTCAAATAATCCTTGGGTAACTTGCGATGAGTGTGCTCAACAAATATTTTGTGCTTCATGCGATGACATGTTTCACAAGCATCCTAAACGCAAAAATCATATGCGTAAAGTAAGCTAAGCTGTGGAAATTATCTCTATTCATACGATATATGAAATCTTTTATTCGTTCATTGACAGACTTTAGAACAGTCGAAACCACCTTTGCCGCCTAAAGCAGTGCCTGGACAACCTGGTCCCTTGCCGCCAATAGCTCCGCCCAGACGAAACAAGCGCGGCTTTTTAACGCCTCTAATGCAACGCAAGGATCAGGTACGCAACTGCACGATTTCCTAAACGATAAAACTTCTTTTACCGTTTTCAAAGCCATATCGCGCTCATTCCCGTTTCCAATTTTGCCAATTATTTTCGATGTGAATACTTTAACTTTAACTTAAAACTTGTTTGTAGTTTAGCTTGCTTTCGTATGCTCTTCGTTATATTTAGTTCGAGCTTTATGTCGGTGGTTTAAAGTTTAACAATAAAATTAAATGATTTAAAGAAGAAAATATTCGTTAGCCGATGTAGATAAAATTGTATTTTCTTTTGGGTTTCTCACTAAAACAAAAACATTTCTAATTCTTTGAACTAAACGAACTGCGTGACCAAACTTCAAACTTAATCTCAGGTCAATTCGATGAAAGAACCATTTATGGTGCCCTCTTCGCCCACTTTATCAACTAGAAATGATCCTTGGCATGAACGTATGGGTTCTTTGAAGAGGGGCCTAAGTATTATAAATCGTCCTTTACCGGAAACACCGAAAAGTCAACCTAGCTCACCAATTGAAGATCAATCATCTCGTTCCGAAACGCCTAAATCCGCGTTCGATAATATTCAGCGACCGCCTTCAGTTGCTTTAGAAAAAATAAAAAGTAAGGCCAATGCCACTTTGGATCGTATGCAGCTGCTACAACAACGCTACCGGCAACAAAAAGAGCAAATGGAAAGAGAACGAAGCGGTTCTACGAATGATCAGGTAAAATATAGAGTAGAAATGAAAACAAATCAAGCAATTATGCTGTGCTCGTCCACCTCATTTCCGCCATTCCCTCTCATAACGTTTCTCATGTCAAATGTTTGTCTCATTTGGTAATTATTGTTATTTCCTTTTGTTTTGCCGCTTCTCTTCCGTGGTGTATGTCGGCTCTCCTCATTGCTCTCTCTCTCTCTCTTGCCCGATCTCTCGCGTGTGTGTATCGATGTCATTATCTCAATTCAATCAGAATCATTCAGCATTTGATTTGTGGTCAAGCATTTCACCATCGCCATCACATTTTCGTTCTGGTAGCATATCATCTGGAATCAATTCATCCCATCTAGACCTCAGGGGTGATTCTCATTTCAATTTGTTCCGTCACCGTCAGATGCAACAACAGCCAAATGCAATCAACGCAAAATCAACACATAATCAACTTAATCAACGAGGCTTAAGCACATCGGTGTTCAACTTACATCAGGCTCCTCCCCGCAAATCCTCAATTATTGAAAACGGATGGGTTAACAACCCTATGCAGCAGGCAAATATAACTATGGCAAAAAAATTAAATCTTTGAAACTCATGTCAACGTTTTTCATTTTAGGCTCAGTCCATGGCCCAATTAAATTGTGCTAATTGCACCAGTTTTGCTCAACAGCCGCAGTGGATTCAATCCCCACCTGTAATGCCGATATCAACCCAAGATCCTTGGAGCAATCAGCTTAACTCTCATCAGCATTTAAACCGCTCAAATTTATCGCTTAATATACCATCCGGCTATATGATGCATTCCGCTCATCAGAATATGTATCCACCGCCAGTTTTCATGAACCAAAGAAACCTGCTGGCCAATATGTACCCACAAGCGTACATAGAACCACATAATCAAGGTTTTTCACAGATTATAAAACAATTTCGAGCATCTACAATTTCGTTTTTTATATCGTAGGCGTGATGGGTGTGCCACCTCCATTATCTCGTGTTATCTCTCGACCAGGTTCGCGCATGGCTTCGCCAGCCTTAAGCCGCCAATCCGTTACGCTAAGACGTAAACAACGTGCTGCCTATTTCGACGATGAACCGACTGACGATGAAGATTCGGATGAGGATGATCGTCGGTCCTTGGTTTCTAATCGCTCTGGCGTTTCCCGAACTCGTCAAAGACGTCTTTCAAACGTTTCGCAAATACCCCAACTAGACGACGACTTTAGCTCTTCAAATGCTCGCAATCAACATCGTATGCGTGTTAGAGAACAAAGGCGTGGTTCGACCACCAGATTGCAGCCAATACAAAGCGACTGGGCAGCTAACAGGAGAGCTTCCACAAATAATGGACGATCAGTGGATTCGGGCTTTAACAGTCCTTTAAAATCTTCACGCATTTACTCTGACCTAGACTCCGAAGGATCCGGTACAAGAGCTTTAGTTCAGGCTAAAATTGAGCAGAAGCTTAAGGAAGACGAATCTCTGAAACAAAAACAAAGTAAGACTAAACGCCGCACCAGCAGTTCTCCATCGCAAAAATCTACGAAGCAAACGACAGCAGTACAAACTCCAGCAGTTAAAAGCAAAATTAAAGAGGACTCACATGATATTCAAGAACATCAGAATAAAGCAGAAGAAAATCATTCAGAAGTTCCGTCGCCTAATCATAATGAAAGCGAAAGTCAATCCACGCATCAAGAGGAAGACACTAAATCACCGATAGAAACAGAAGACGCAGATAAAATTTCATTGGGTCCACCACCATCCACGCCCGACCATGAGTGGGAATGCGAATTTTGCACATTTGTTAATGAGCCAAACACTAAAATCTGTTCCATATGCTGTAAGACGCCAAGTACCAAGCCCAAAAAGGCCCAAGACGAAAGCCCTTCACCTCCGAAGCAAACAATGAATTCGTTAAGCAGGAAAGACTCTGAAAGAGAGAATACACTTAAAAAGAAAAGCGAAAGCACTGAAAACAACACTACAAATTTAATAAGCGACGTAAAATCTTTGAAAATCAATGATAAAAATCTAGACGAGACTGATACCCTTAACAAGAAAGGTAGGCCTAGGAAAATCACTTTTTTAAAAGGTACCAAACCTTTTTAATAAACACTCTCCGCTGCATCCATCTTCCATCCGCAACATGCTCTTACACATTGATAAATCACAGAAATAATTATATTTGTAAACTGACATATTCCACAAGCTATAATAATTCCAATGCCAATTACCAACGCCAGTGTAATGTGCTATTAACCCTGAATAATTGTGTTTACTTCCAACGTTACTCCAAACACGCTTAACATAAGTATCCAAAAAACAAAAAAGATCTTTAAATTAAGGATGAACATCATTATGATTTTTAGAATCGATGGAAGATATATGGGCCACGTTAGATGAAAATATACAAAGTACTGCCCAAAAAATCAAAAGCAAAGTTGAATCTCAAAACATTCATAAGGTTTCCGTAGGAGCCGGTACGTCCACTAAACGAGAAAACATAGAAAACTCAAAGGCATCACCAACACAATTGCAAAACACCTTTTTACAAGTAAGTGCTAAAGACAGAATGATTAAAGAAAAACAAATTTTTTTCAAAATTATTTTAATAGACACACGATAACCCTACTCATCGAACTTCTGAAAACCACATTGTCTCTCAGCTACAAAACTCAATTTCTTCGAAGCCGACATTTAACGATACAATACAGGTGAGCCGATCTAGTTCAACTTGCACATAAGCATCAACAAATATCACTGCTCTTCTTTAGCATCCGATCAAAATGAATTCTATACCTAAAACTACATCCAGTTTTAACGACTACAATTCCTTTGAAGCGGAAGTCTTATCCAACATACATCACAACATTCATACACCCAATCCTCATCCCCATATGTCCTATGCACGTAACGATCGACAGCGTTATCTTAGTACCACCGACTTGCGTTCCGACGATTTAATGCCAACGGATATCGGTGGACTTAATGGCTTAAGAAGACGGCAGCCATCCATTAATGATTTAATGCTGATGCAAAGAGTAATAGATTCGATAGCTCATATATTCCCATATACTCACAAATCACGTGATATTTAATTTCATTTCATTGAAGGGCTCATCACAATTGTATTCTCCTACGCCCAGTTATAATTTTGACCCCACATATCCTGACTTGGATACCCAATATGTGACGAAAGTAATTAATTAAAGCTTTAAATTTTCTATATATTTAAAAAAAATTGTTACATATTTTAGGAAGCAGATCTATATAAGTATACTCCGGAGGAATTAAATGCCGCTCTTAAGTATTGCGGTCCAGAAACAAATCCAATTGTCTGGTTGCGCGATCATTGGCCCAAACTTATAACGACTGTCCAAACTTTGGCCACAAAATATGGACAGGAGCGAGTCGAAAATACCATCGGTACTATTTCTCAAGTGGAAGCTAGAGATGCTCTTCGCCTGCATACCGGAAACATATGGCAAGCAGTTTCTGAGTGCATTGAACAACGTCAACGAAAGTATCGGCAAATAGCGAGCAAAGGAAACTTTTCCCGCGAAGATATCGTTACGGCTCTTACTATTCATCAAGGCAATGAAGAAATTGCTGTAATGGATCTCAGTCGCACTCAATTGAAACCATTTCTAATGAGAATTTGGGGCTCACCAAGTGGAGTGGAAAATGAAAGCATTGCGATACCAAACAATCAATCGAATGATCAGATGGTATCGTCCAAAACATCATCCTACTCTATTAGAAAAGGTTAGAAAAGCTTAATCCATTAATCACTTCATAATTTCGTCATTAACCTATTTCTTGGTTTCTTTTTTTTTCGTTCTCACCGTAGACATTCATGATTTCTTGAGTGCTAATGCTTCTGATTGCATGCAAATTCCAAATGCGACTGGAGCTTATCTCATCAATAATCAAAGCTCATCCCAACCTCACAATTCTTCATCAGTATTCAGCTCTTATGAAAATGATAACAATTTGTCCGATAACATATCCAATTACAGTGCAGACAAAAAAAACTTAATCCCCAGCTATCCACTTCAAATTGACGAATCGATCTTGAGCAACAAGAGTATATTGAAAGATCTTGAAACATTAATTGGCAACATGGAACTACAACAACAAAAGCAAAGTGAACAAGTTCTACAATCTACCCAAGCGGAAAATGACTTTGATCCGGAAATTATGCGAGTTTTGGTTAAAAGCCCAATTGCTGCTCCTAAAGTGAAAATACAGCCTCTTACCGTAGAAGATCGCAAGCAGATCGACATTAAAAACTTTATGTGGGAACACATTCAAGAAATAATGCCGAACCTTGTTCAACAGGTCGAAAAGGAATTAATGGATGAACCAGATGATCCAGGAAAGTCAGACAAAAACGTAATACATACACAAAACACGTCAGCCCAACCGGCTCGGCCTCCACCGCCTGTAGATCACGATGAGTTCCTAATGGAAGAAGTTATTAAACCGGAGCTGAAAAACGCTTCCATCAAAGAAGAAGTACCTCCTCAATATGTGTATGTCGCTGAAATTGCGACCTTCAGAATGGAATTCGATAAGGCTTTAGAAAAAACATGTGAGATCGAAACTGAGTTCGATTCTTTGAAAAATTCTGAACGAATAATTTTTAAAATGTATAAAGCGCCCGATTCTCCAAATTTTGCCAAAGAAATACATTCAGAAATGGAAGCGAGTCTAGAACCTTACGAACTCAAGGTGGATAACAATATCGCAAACAATGTGCTAGAGAGCGATAAAACAAATAAAATTACAGCACCTCTCAAAAAAGAAGACGGACTTATGAGTTTAATAGAAGAAGATACACCAAAGGACATCAATAGAACAAAATCAAGTTCAGCAATTCCCATTAGTTCGGGGCGTAAAACACCGCTATTTGATAGATTGTCGCATAGCTTAACGCCTGAACCTTCGGGTCATAAGCTATCTCTTAAAAAGTTTCCCATTAATAAAACAACGGATATATCCGAAGGATTGCAGCAAATTTTGGCAACGACAAGAAAGGAACAACAGTCAGTGATATCTGCCGATGAAGGCGCAACGGCAGATATTAGGATGAACTCCAAAACAGATATGCAACCCGTGAAATTAAAGACGAACAATAGTAAAAGCTCAAAAATACCTATACGAAGCATTACTAGTGCAAAGTCGAAATCTGATGAAAATGAACAAAAAATCGATTTGAATATTAGTGAAGTAATCACAAACTCTATTGAAGAAATGCAAGGGGGATTTCAACTAACTCCAAATGAACCGCAGAAGCCAACCTATGAAATAAACAACAATGAGCCGATAGCAATAGATGAGGAAGAAGTTTACAGTATTAAAAGTGAAATCTCCTCAACTGGCGATTTATCGCAGTTTGAAGACAATACTCAATCGCCTACGACAGTTGATAGTGAAATGTTTCTTATGATACAAGACGAACAAACTGCGAATAGTGCGGAGGGAACAAGTCTCGTTCCTTCCACTAGTAATTCCACTTTACATTCTTTGGCAAGTTATTCATCCGGCAGACAAGCTTCAAGTGAATTTCTACCCTCTGGAGATCCTTCAAAGCAAAATCTATCAGAATTGGTAAAGGATACTCAAAGGCTGATTAAACAAATGAAGGATGAGATAAGCATTGCCGATTTTGAATCTTCAGGGAGCAGCGAAGACGATTACACTGACGATTATACAGATGAATATGATGATGGCGACGGTGAGGAGGATCTGGGAGAGGAAGAGGAAGGTTGGGAAGATGAAGACGAATATGAAAGGGAAGAAACCACGGAAAATGTAAATGAAGACAATATTGACAAAGGAGATGAAAGTGAAAGAGAAAATATGACCTCTCCTTTACTAGAAGAAGAAGAAACAATTGTTGATAGCTCTCTTAAATCTGTTCGTAGCAGTTCAGCTCTGTCAAGTATTCTGGAACAATCACCCTCACCTAATGAGTCCATTGTACACACTCTTAAAAGTCATACTTCAAATGAAGAAAGCCAGTTGGCATTCTTTAGTAGCGCATCTCCAATCCCTACTACATCTAAATCACAATCTTCTATAAATGATTTACACAATCAAGAACTTGCCATTACAGCAAACCTAAGTGAAACTCAAGATTTAAATATCAAACCTACTAATGCAATTGCAGAATCTTACCTAGAAACGGAAAATACTGTACCGGAAATGCCAGTAGAATACAGTGTCAAGAAATTAGATGAACATGTTGAAAACGTCACAAACCTTCTTTCCGCAGACTTAACGGACCAAACGCATTCGTATGTGGAAACGGAAAATAATACAGCTGAAGTTGCAGTGGAAGCAGTGTTAAATTTAGAACGCAATTTCAACGAACCTTCAAAAACTAAAGAAGACGTAACCGTTCCCACGAAATATGCTGACATTAAATCTGAAAAATCAAAGCAAGGATCAACAACTATAGAGGACGATCAACCTTCAACTAGTAAGGCAGCTAAAAAGGAATTAGCTAAAGTGGAAGCTGCTGAGCAAACAAAAGCCGGAATAGTACGTAGTCCTTCCACTACAGAAACTAGATCAAAAATCTCTGAACAAACAAAAAATCTAGGAAGTGATGAAATAAAGTCGCAGACCAAAAAAGCCGTGGTGCCAAGTAAAATTCCAAAACCTCAAGATAACAAAGTGAAAGAACAAAAAGATTTAAAGAAGAAAGTAAATACACGGTCTAAGTCATTTTCTGGGCCACCTACGACGCCAATTGGCATCACCTCAGTAAAAACGTTACGACAAGAAATACTGAAACAAACCCGTCAAACTCCTGCTACTCCTCCGCAGAGAAATCCTCCACCACCGTTAATAAGAAAAAAATCTATAACTGAAGTCATAAGTAAACTTACTAAGCCCACCGCCTTAGAATTGACTGGGAGTCATTTATTTAAGCCACGAACTCAACCTCGTATACCGAAAAAGAAATACCATGAAACCTGTTTTTCAGACGACGATTACGAGTCTTCGGAATCAGCTGATGAAGAATCGGAGCCTTTAGAAATAAGGCAACGTAAGCTTAGTGTGCCCGTATTTCGACCTTATCCGAACGTCCAACAGCCAGAAGAAATCAAAACAGAGGTGGAGAGCAATCTCAATTTCAGGAAAATTAGAAACGTATTATTGATATGTTTTGTTTTTCAGGAATTGATCAAGAAATTTGTAGAAGAGCAACTAGTATCTAATTTAGCGGAAGCTCAAATAGCTGCTGCTCTAATTTCAATGAAATTCAAACAAGATGTGTCGATATGGGCTGCAAAAGAATGCAGTGACCTAGACCATGCCATTGCTCTACTACGTCAAGAGTGTGAACTATGCAGCGGTATTTTTGCCCTCAACGAAATTGTCTCCATGCTAAAATGTACACACAAATGTTGCAAAGGATGCGCCAAAAAATACTTCACAGTACAGGTTGGTTTGAAGCACATTCTGATTGAAAAAATTGCTAGTTTATCGATTTCATTAATCGCCTTAGATTACCGAACGCAGCATTAACGACTGCAACTGCCCATTTTGCAAATTACCCGAATTGCACAAGCAAAGCGAACAAGATGAAGATGAGATTTTAGAATATTTTTCAAATCTGGATATATTCTTGAAAAATATAGTAGAAGCTGAAGTTCACGAATTATTCCATCGTAAATTAAGAGATCGCACTTTACTTAAAGATCCCAATTTTAAATGGTGTATACAGTGTTCGTCGGGATTCTTCGCACGCCCTAAACAGAAACGTTTAATATGCCCTGACTGCGGATCGGTAACATGCGCTCAATGTCGGAAGTTGGTAAGTTTAATATTTTTATGACCACTATTGGGACTCGACAAGCAATACATATATAGGCCAGCACAAGCTTAGGTAGTAGATTCGCTCAAATCCCTCCGTTCGTCCAATTGTCGTCTCAAGTCTCAGTTTTCACAGTCTCAAGAAGTTAGATAGAAAAATGAAATATAGCGTACGTCCGCTTACTATACATTCACAGAGCTGGTAAACAAGTTGTAGCCGTTCAAACACATGGCTACAGTACCTTTAATATATAAAATTGAGAAAAGAATTGTTAAGTGGATCTGAATAATTTAGAAGCTTTACTAGATCTCGATCTAAAATATAACGCAAATATTTATCAATCCATCGGACACTTATCTGAGTATCAAAATTCGTAATTTTATAAGCTTTTATTTGGCTAAGTTAAATGCGCAAGTATCGACAGTACAGTCCATTTTTCTGTATATTCAAAATTCTGGCTGCCACAAAGTAGAGCATTAGCTCTTTTCTTAAACAAGTCTTCAAGTTTTATGTGTAGTTAGATAAAAGTGACTGCAACAAAATTCATTTTCCATCTTTGACTTCATTTAAATAAAACCTTATTCATATTATTTTTGAAGACTATGAGGTAAATATGCTCTTGATCGGCATCAAATTTTAAATCAATTTAAATATGTCCGTCTGTCCCTCTATGTAGTCTCTATGTTCACTTTCCTCCGGCTGCAGAAGTAGCAGACAAATTAGAAGTTTTTGCAGGCAAGGTCATGTTGCAAATAAGCCAAATCGGCCAAAGGCCTACCATGCGCATCTACAATAGACTACAATAGACTCAGCATAAACCCTTCAAAAATGGGAAAAATTGGACGAGTGCCAACTTCCACGTCAGTATCTTAAGCATTTAATGCGACAGCGTTGTTCTATGAAGTGTTTTCTTCGAATCGACTGTATATCGTCATTCGAGTCAAAACGATCTCCTCGATTGGTTTTCTGACTTTCGACAAGTGTCCAAATGTCAGTCGAATGAAGAGAATCTGGCGCAATGTAAGTTGAATTTCTTATAAGTAAATTTGAAAGAACCAAAGACCAAATCGTGTTTACGAAGCAAAGTTTTATGCAAGCTCTTCACTGGGTTCGACCAGCTTTAAGTGAAGTTTAAAATTAACCACCGAGGTATTGACTTGAAATTGAACTGAGTTCCAAATTAAATTATCACCTACCTAAAAGAGACAAGTAAGAACATTACAACGGTGCACTGCAAACCTTTAAATACCCTACAGCACCCTAGAGTTATCCATATATCGACTTTTCCAAATGTGGCGGCCGACCCTTAAAATTGTGCAATCCAATCCATTTCCAGTAGCGCTCGTTGTTGAGCCAATGCACGTCAAATTTCATCAAATTACCTGAAAACTTGGGGCCACCAAAAAACAAGACACACTAGTTTAGATCAATTCAGAATCAATTTCTGAACGGTTGGATATAACAGAAGCTGAGTCTGTCTACGCTGCTCTATCTAGTATGGCTTTGTACTACACCCGCTAGTTTTAGTAAATGTATGGGAAATTTATAAATAATTTCTTATAATAGCAATACACACACAGCAACATATTGTTATGGACGTTCAAGAGGACTTCTCTAATTCAATTCTTTCAATTCTTTATTATGTTAATAGTGGCAGAAACAACATGAAAATATAACTTGTGAGCAATTTTTGGAATGGCAAAAGTCCAATGATCCTGATATGCAAACTCTGGGAGTGCAACGACATCTGGAGCAAAACGGTATTGATTGTCCAAAGTGTAAATTTCGTTATTCATTAGCCAGGTAAATGTGCATAAATGCATAGCGTATACATTTACAGTTTCCTTCGTCTCTCTCACATTCTCTTTTCAAATTTACTTCAAAATTCTAGAGGAGGCTGCATGCATTTTACTTGTACTCAGTGCAAATATGAATTCTGCTATGGTTGTGCCAGGCCGTTCATGATGGGAGCCAAGTGCAATATTTCCCCCTATTGTGCTAAATTGGGTTTGCATGCTCATCATCCGCGTAATTGTCTTTTCTATTTACGTGATAAGCTACCCATACAATTGCAAATTTTATTGAAAAATCATGGCGTAAACTATGAAGAGGATCCTATGGATAAATTCATAGAAAGTAATGCAATAAGTAAAACGATGCCGTTACGATGTCCTATACCTATACAAAAAGAAACGCCAACCGGTTTAGTGGACACTAAGTGCAATAATGACGTTCCTGAAAAACATGGCGGCATGTGCCGGTTAGTTTTACAAACATTTTTCATTTATTCTTAATGGATTTCTCTTGATTTTGATTGTAAATTAATTAATGCATTAGCACTCACTACGTGGAATACTTAACGGCTAAAGTTGCCAAAGCCAATATCGATCCTTTACCAATTTTCGATTTAACGGATTGTGTTCAAGAATTACGGAGACGTGGTATTTCCTTGCCCGAACGCGGACCTTGGGATACTGATGAGATTTATAAAAATATGTGTGCAGAGGTAAATATTTTCATTCAAATTTTCATGTAAAAAAAAAAAAAAAACTATCAAGCTTACGTTCCACTCTTACAGGTTATCAAACAAAATATACCATTGGATGCTGTTTAGAATTAATATGGATCGAGAACTATCACTTTTTTTACTACGTCAAAATCGATTTTTGATTTTTTTTTTCCGTTGTGTTTTTTTTTTTTTTTAATGTTTAGTTTATAGTAAAACTTTCTATGTTTGCCACAATGTGTACTTTGTCTGTTCAAAATTGTTGAGACTAATGTGTTTGATATAAATAAAACGAACAAAAAGTATTTCACATAAATCACATTTAAAAACGATTAATGCGTGTTTATATGTTGAATGGTTACAAAAGTAAACAAAATAAGGTAAAATTATACCATTTGGCCTATCTGCGTGCTTAATAATTTTAATAGATGTAAACATAAGCAAGAAAATTTCGGATATATAACAGCTTACAACTGCTTTCAGTAAAGATTACTTTTCTTCTTTGGGATGATAATGCACTAAATATGAACAGAATTGCGAGCCAAATTGAGAAAAAAAATAAACACGCAAAACCTACATTGTATGTGGCTTTCATACAATGAGAACATCATCAAGCACGATGCTCATTTATTAAAAGCGTGATTAGTATGAGATGTGGTCTATCCCGCCTTGCTTAAAGATATCCCCTGTAATCGTTCGTTTTTTGAGTAGTGCAAGACAAACTTTTTTTTGCCAAACCAGGTCCAGCTACATGCGTATATTCATTGCCCGTAAGACTCTGTTATGGTACTACTATGTTCAAAATCTAAGGGAAACTTTCTTTTTTAAAAAAAGGGCGTTTCGATTATGAAAATCAATTGCCCGATACCATCTCAGAGGAGTTTCACAGCATTCAGCCGCGGTTAGCTTACATTATAAATTAAAATATTTATTGTAATTGTTAAAAGTTACTTTCACGGAATTTTCATATTTAATAAATTTATTAAAATAAAAATTTATATAAAAATCTTTTTTAAAAATAAAACCCTTTTAACCAAATTTTTTGGTTTATCGTAGTGTTGTTAATAAGGTATTCATTTCAGAATTGTCGTAACATCGTTTATGTGAGTGCATTCGTAAAAATCAAGCAGATTTATCCTACAACATTTCCGGATTTAAGACATCACTCAATAAATCCCCAGTCTGATGCAACCATTAGTTTGCAAGTTACGGTTGCTTTAGGGTCGCTACTTTTTTAATTTTGAATTTCTTTCGTTGATTAAGCATCATTTTTTGATCAGAACAAACACCGCTCACAATCCGCATCCGACTTAAAGATGTTCTGGCGTAAGTACACTTATGATTCTGAACCCTCGGACCATCGAAAATCGGAAGCTGTTCCAGAAAATAAGAAGAAAGTAAGCAAACAAACAAAATCGTTTTGAAAGGTCGACAAGTGAAGTTGCCTAAGATAGCTGACACTTTAAAGATATCAGAAGGAAGTTTATTTACTAATTTGTATCACCATTTGCCCTTGAGAAAGCTCTGTTCGAAGTGGATGCCGCATTTGCTCACTTTTGACAACAACATGTTGATGACTCAGACCGCTGTCCATCGCTACGTAGACGAGATAAAAAAAATGACAATGGGTAGCACATGGGTCCATCACTACACTCCAGAGTCAAATCAGAAAACCATCCGAAGCGACTAAGCTTCACTGTAGCGTGTAACTTGTAAACTAACACTCCGATTTTGAAACATGTAATCCCTATGTAAAATACTCCACATACTGTGTGCACTGTGTCTTCCAAAACAGGCCAATGATTGATGCGTTCTTCATGTGCTATCATTACATAACTTATCTGTAATGGGGGCGAAGCATATGCATTATCATCTCTGGGCGCAAACCTATTAATGGCTCGACTCAAGTTCACAATTAAGGCGAAATTTCGCGGAATTCTCTTCAAATTATACGAAAAAGTTGTTAATAAAAGTTATTCACTTGCGTGACAACCATACTCACAATTAATTTTCCCAATAATATATGCATAGAAACTAAAAAAACATTTTCGTTTCCTAATGAAGGGACTTTTTATTGAAAAACAAAAAAAGAAAATGGTAGACTTTAAACGAAGTGATTTCTTTGTGCCCAATAGTAATGGAATCCTTTTCTAAATTTATGCAAAATATACTAAAAGATTTAATTTTAATAACACATAAAAGCAAAACTCTTAGAATATCTAAGAAAATAGTTTTTTAAATTTGTTAAAAACATTATGGAGATGAAACAAATGACGCAAAACAAGTCCTTTTTCCCATCGCCAAAGGTTGAGGGATATATTCATTTTGTCAAAACGTTTTCAACGCCCACGAGGAAGCGTCAGCGAACTCAGAAAGTATATATTTTGTTGATCAGCATTAAATTCTGAATCGATTTAAGCATGTCCGTCTGCCCGTCTGTCCACTTGACCATACTCTTTGCTTTTTATTTCTTAGAATGAAAGTGGAAATTTATATCGTCGATCTGTTCCAGTTTGTGAACGTTGCACGCACGTGTGGGTGATGTAGGCGTCTCCTTTGCCCAGTTTGGATTATTTTCCAATTTTTTCAGAGATTCCCCGCCGATATCTTTATTTTCGCTGGTGGGGGAATGTTTATCACAGATATTAACCGGTTTGGCAGATGGATAGACGGACATGCTCATGTGCATTCCGAATTTGAATTTGTCCAAGAATTTATATACTTTACGAGGTTTTTAAACGTGGCTTCTGTGCGTTACAAAGGTTTCGGAAAAGAAGTGAAATTATGACATGCTATGAAATTAGGTAGGCGTGACCGAGTCATACAATGTGCGTTCAAATTTGTGTAGGTTTATCTCTGTGTAGGTTTAACTCTGGTTTGTGAGTTATGAGCAAAAAAAATTTGTGTTCCTTTTGGAAAACGAAAGCCATCTCAGTTCACGTGGTACTGTGGGCCTACCCTTCGACCGATTTGGTTTATTTTCAATACATACCTACATGCAAGAGCTTTCAATGTTTGTGTTAACTTTTAAGTTGGTAGCATTTTTTTACGTGCCGGGAGAATGTTTACAGCAGACATTAAGGTGACAGACAGACGGACAGCTTAAATCAATTGAGAATTTGATGATAATGAAGAGTATGCTTGCTGTGTGGAGCCCCTGAACCCTTCTGCTGGCTGTAGCAGACAGTGCATATCCCTCTCATCTTTCCCTAACGGCTATAAAACTTCACAAAATGATCCAGTTATAACGGTTCTTTGAAAAGTGCTCCTAGCAATAGGAAAAATAAGAAATATATATATCCAAGTAGTCTAGATTGATATTCAAGCTTACCAGCTATTTGAACTTAAACTATATTTTCAGTTGAGATGGAAAACTTGAGTTGATTCAATTCGATGCAAAATATGTGATACGCTTTTGGTATACGTGTATAGAATGAATATTTATTAGGTGAGTGAATACAATTGCTTACATGAATCTATAACCAATAAATATTTCTAAATTTTCTATTTATAATGTACTCGCAGATATGCACGCTTATTGTTATTTCATTTTCCATTTTTCATTTTTCTCCTCATACTAAATTGCTTATAATTATAATTAAAGATATCTGTAATTTTTGAGCTTATATATGCGTATATAACATTTACTAAAAAAAAAACTAAATACATACAACAAAACAATTCTAAAAATTTGTATATTTTTACATCTATGGTACATTTTAACACTTAACTATTAAGTGGTTTTAGTTTTTTATTTATTTCAATCTCAATTTTTCTACTTTTTTTTTTTTTATTTTTCTTTTTGTGGTAAATTTGTTAATTGACTTTGTAAAAATAGTATAGATTTGTGCCCTAATATATTTTGCTTTTTATTGTCCTTATACTCATTTATACTCATAGGCCCTAATTAATCTTTAATTGGTAACATCTACGACTGCCAAACTTTCAATTTCTGTATCGAAATTTGCATCGCAAGTGGCCAGCCACTCGAGCACTCGTTTGCGTATAGCGTTTTGATCCAATGCGCTTTCTAGACCATAACTGGACATCATACGCCTTAGGCGTGTTTTATTCTCATCGGCAGAATGTCGGCAATCTTTCTGATTCAAATAAATGCAGGAATCTTGATCAGGATTTGGTGAAATCAAAGTAGCTGACTTTGAGGCGGTTATACGACACTCAACCCAACGATCTTTCATATATTTAGCGACTTCTGTTACTTTACAGCGATCTTCCGGGTCGTAGGATAAATATTTGCGAAAGCATCTCATTAAACGCGTAGAAAATTTGCGAAAATTATCTGGAATTTTAGTGGTCTTACGCTGTTCATATTTCATAAAGCCCGCATATTGAGTATCTTTAACCCAATCGGCAGCATTCCATGGCGGACTACCGGTCAATATGTGAAACATCAATATACCGAACTGCCATGAATCGCTAGACGGCAAACAATGAAATCTTTCGTTTTTCACAATTTCCAAAACTTCAGGCGGCACGAAACTGGTCCAAGTATGTTTCACTTTATGCACAAGCAGACCCTTGCGAGTGGTCGCTCCAAAATCACATAATTTGACACGCGAAAAATCCGGCGTAAAAACTAAAACATTCTCCAATTTTAAATCGCGATGAACTAGATTTTTCGAATGCATAAAACCCAATGCCGAACTCAACTGTTCCGTAATCAATTTGCATGCATTTTCGTGAAGACCATTTGGGCCAACATTCGAAGCCAAATCTCCGTAGGGAGCATGCTCCATGGCAAACACATAATAGTCTTTTGTCTGAAACGCCACATTATAAGCACTCAGTATGTTACGATGATGTGACAATTCATAGTTGAAATGAAATTCTCTTTGGAACTCTTGCGTTGTGGTCAGTTCGGCATGAACGGCTTTTAATACAACTTGAGTTTGGGTAGGCCGATGCAAAGCCAGCATAATTTTTGCAAAACAACCCTCAGC
Organism: Glossina pallidipes; assembly: GCA_000688715.1. Lineage (NCBI taxonomy): Eukaryota > Metazoa > Arthropoda > Insecta > Diptera > Glossinidae > Glossina > Glossina pallidipes. The sequence goes on along the minus strand of KK499937.1, from coordinate 340,363 downwards.
CAATACCTTCTCAACGTTGTATTGATCGTTAAAAGTCATTAACGGTAAATCAATATCGCGTACAATATGAATAAGACCACTATCATCCTTGTCCGGTTTCTTATAGATGCTGCTGCGACGGCTCACCGAAGCCGCAGAATTCGGCACTTCTAGTTTCATACTAGTACTGGTTGCAGTTAAGGGTGAATTGCAGCGATTGTTGTTCGTACAGGTACTGCTATTATTATTGCTATTACGTGAATGGGTGCTACCGCCATCGCCAGGTCGTGATCTGCGCAAGCGAAACGAAAACGAGCGTTTTTCTGCAAAGTGAAATGAAAGAAACGAGTAAAATAAGGATTTATTACATTTTTCATTTTCGTCTTAAAATTTATTTTTAAAGATGAAATAATTTTTTGCATCGTTTTCAGCAAAGATCGATAACGATCGCATGATGGCGGTTCGGTGTTATAAAAAGATTTGTCACACGTGTTCTCCTGTCTTTGGAAGAGACAGAGAGAGAGAGAGCGCGAGAGAGATAGGTCTGCTAATCTCATTGGGCGATTTGTAACAGTAAGACGGGCTGGGATTATTTTGAAGAAAACCAAATTTAAATTTTTTTTGTTGCTCTTTCGTTTTATTTTTATACGGACAAGTAAGGAAAGGAAAATTTGACTTATTTTTTTTATGTTCAAGTTTGCAAATATCTCAAGTTTAATTTTTGAGTTGATCTTAATCCTTTAACCGTAATTATTATTGGATTCACTCGATTTATAAACCGGAAGTTAAATTTTCATCTTAAATTTTTAAACTTGAAAAAGTTCCCTCTGCGAACTTTGAAAATCAAAAAATGTAAACAATGCACAACTGAATGCGGTGCACTATGAAAGATCAAGCAAAGTGCTGAAATCTCTTTATCTCCCGTGAGTGATTATAACATGAAACTAATACTCAACTTATACAAAACTATTAATATTTCGCATAAGACATTAAATGCGTTAAGATTAAAATGCAAAAAGTTGAGGATTGAAGATTCGCCTTAAATGCTTTGTAGCTTTCTTATTGTCTTTTTCTTTCTATATATTATTCTTTTCGTTAACCATATGTTTGTCACCGTTTGTCACGTACACATGATTTATGTGCATTTCTTCATATATCTTGACTTTGATGTTATTTAATAAACAAAAGAACGATAAATAAAACGCATAAGATTGTTTGGGTGACTATTTTTTGCTTTTTTGTTATGGAATATACAAAAATAGGTTTTTCGTTTATATAAAAATAAAAAATAATAATTCAATTTTTTAACTGTGCATATGTTTTTTTTTTTTTTTTCAAACAAAAAATAAATTATATATATATGTATATATATATATATATACTTATTTGTGAAAATTATTAATAATCATCTTGAATTCACGTAATGATGATGACATTACTTTCAAAATAACGGCAAAATTTAATTTTAAGCACTAAAAATTGACAACAGTTATACTTTGTTAAATTTTATAGTCAAATGCATATTAATTCATATAAATATATGGCAAGTAATAATATCTAGTATGAATTTAGATTTCTAAAAATTTATTCAACTCATAATGAGAGGTTTTAAGGCAATTAAAAAAAAAAAAAAGTCGTAAAATAAAATGTGGCAAACGAAAGACGCCATTATGTCTGATCGTACCGGTCCAGAATTGAAAATTGACGCCTACAATGAACTCGTGTATGTTTTCGCATATCTTTTGCTCTACGCGTGCATATTTATATAAACGCATATGTAAGCAATATATAAAAAAGCTATACTCGCTTTGTAGCGAAACTTGGATACTCAGCACTTAAGGTCCAATGAACTGTCATTTTTTCTTTACATATTATATGTGTAAGTTTTAGTTTGTCTTTCATCTTACTAAACATTTGCCAGACATGGAAACAAACAAAGAGGACTGCAGCGAATATAATTTTTCTTACTCAGCTTCGGATAGTGGTCACGATTATAACTTTACGATGTTTCTATTGAGAAGTACATTTCACTCTCTTCAACTCGGCTCATGAATCTGCCTACATGCTTCCTATGTACTTCCTATAGTCCAAAAATGTTGTACGTTATCTTGCGTGTGTATATATATCTTAACTAATATATATATATATATATATATAATGTATGTATTATACATATAAGACAATATTGAAAAACTTGGCATAGGAATATATTTTCAAGGGGGGAACACCGCTGTCATATCCAAAAAAAAAAAAAGAAATTTTTTTGACAATTTCTGTTGGGACGGAAGGAAAAACAACCGAATAATAAGATTCAAGGAAGTTATCGTTTACATATTATCTTTGGGAAGTACTAAAAAGTGACAAGACCGGAGCCAAATTCGCAAGCCACTTAGCAAATCGATTAATGCACATGTTTCTAGCTAATGAATTGGGTACGGAATGTTACAAGTCTTGATTTTCGTCCGTTCGTCGGGAATTTGGAAAAGAAAAAAAGATCATCACTTGTGAAAAATTTAACTCTCGCTTTCGTTTACAGCTGATCTTGTTAAACAGCTGAATACGAAAGTGAAAGCTAACTTTCAGTTACGTGATCGTACCCACAATTTAATTTAACCTATCAAAAGCGATTTAAAAGGAATGACAATTTCTGAAATTATGCTGCGCTGCATTTTGCGCTGTGTTTCATGAAAGATGTATTCAAAATTTCCAAATAGATTTGTTTAACTTTTCAATATGACTGGAATAGAACTATATCCGAAATATCAAATTTTCGACCCCAAGCAGGGAGGTAATCCCATGTGAAAAATTTAGCTGTCGCAGTTGTATTCAGCTGTTTGACAAAAACTGCCGAAACTTACATTTAGCTCCGCGATTACTCTTCAGTTTTCTATATCATTCTTGAATATCGAACGCGTCAGTTAAACCGAAAAAAAATTCTGCAAAATTTTATATGTTGTCACTCCGTAATATGAAAATCTTACAAAACTGCTCTCAATATTCGCATAGATTTCCTAAGCATTAACTCCTCCATTTCATAGGTAATTATTTTGTACACATTTACTTACGACTAAGTCTCGATCTCTTCTATTAAGAGAGAATTAGAGATTGTTTTCTGAAATTTGATTCATGAAAATGATGAATACATTTATTAAATGCTATCCGGCCTCCAAAATTTCGTAGGCAGTTGTATCTAAAATGTAGAAATCAATTGAAAATTTCACTTTAACTGACTGTAAAGCCGATTATGTAAAGTAGGCAACATGCTCCTTACACGGCACCCGATGAAACTAACACACTTTCCTATTTCAGTAATGATGGCAAAAATTATGCCAAGAATTGTCTTGTCTTAAAAAAAAAAAAAAAAACAGAATTTTTTTTAAACATTTATTTCTACGAATAAAAAAATTATAAGAAATAAAAAGAAAAAGAACAAGAACTTCCCAAAATAATGTCATTGAATTTTCTTAGAAAAACTAATCACCACGAGCATAAATTCATTGGATGAGTATGATGTTTAAGTCTATTGCTATATTAACTGTGTGTTTCCATTTATAAATCACTTCTGAGAGAATTTAGTTGCTAGCTATGCTTTCATTTAATGAAATCACAACCACATTCACAGAAATTTGTCGCTTTCCACATTTTAAGCATCAAAATTGAATTTGTATGGAAGCAAACTCTATAGCTGGTACGATGCTGATGATTTGAAAAAGAATTAATACGATTGCCCAGCAATCAGAATTAACTTGAAATAAAAGCAACAACAAAGCTATATTCTCCTTTAGGCGGGCAATTTTTTAATACTTCTTACCACGAACATACATATATATCACATATACCCGATACACACGTTATAAATTCAGCTGAATTAAGCAACACTTAAGATTAAAGGCATTAACTGCGGCAATATAGTTAAAGATTAAAGAAAAAGAAAACAATCCCACACTTGCCTATACATATATATATATATATATATATGAGTAAATAAATCAATAAGGGAGAAAATAAAGCAAACACATGTGTCCACGTAGCCCGAAAGCGTATTAACAACCGATAATCATTAAAGTGAAAGCACACCAAATAGAGAAAAAATAGATATTCCAAGCATTTCGTTAACTGCAGGCGAATCAACTAACCGATTATAGGATCATTCTTAATACATTGATGCAATTTTGTGGATTTTTTTAGATTTTTGTATTCTACACTGTACACTGATGGTGTCAGCGCATAGGTACAAGTGTAATCAATACCTAGCAGATCCACCTCCTATTACAATCGATTTAAAGTTGTCTATCTATCTGGCGATCTGCAATTCATAAGATATTTTCATGAAATTTGCTCCATCGACGTGTTTTCGCTCAAACACAAACGCTGGCGAAAATACTTTGGAGCTGATCACTTTTTCTACCGCTTCCCATACAACGACCTATTCTGAAAAATCGTTATAGGGCGGTGCAGGATATTTAGTCGCGCGTGAAATTAATTTTTATTAGAAATAGTTTAATATGTCCTTCTGAATACCTACAAAATCGATTCTCGGCTTTGTTATCTACTAAAGATTGTTTCATAGAAAATTTTGTCTACTGCGGGCAGATCATGGCAATTTTTAAACTTGAGCTCCGACTTTCATTTCAAACCCCAGGTTTCTATATCAACAGCAGATGACAGATGAATGTGTGTACGAACGGACAGACGAATAGACGAAAAAAATAAAACGACTAAAAATCTTACTCCGAAGAGCATATATGTACAAAGTACGAAAACTTAAATCAATTTATGCCCATCTTCGATCTCTATTATCGTAATTCTGTTATACTCTGTTCGAATTCTCTTCTCTTCTCTTATTGCTTGAATACAGTAACCCGTAGATTGGGTTAAACTCTGCATATAAACAAACCTAAAAGTTCTTCAAAGAAGGAAAAAATAGAACAACTTTCGGAAATGATTGAAACCTAACGAAGTTATATAACAATTCCTATGCGTGTATTGATCTTATGTTTGCTATCGATCTATCGATCTTCAATCGGTCATAAAAACAAGTTGCAATATGTCCAAGATTCCAATGCTCTTTCTTTTAATAATTGAAAGATTGCGACACACCCCCCATCTTTTTAATCATTTGAAGTGAAATAAAATTATTTAAAAAACTTAAACTGACGCGAATTGAGATTTGAAAGGAATATTCTCACAAAAGACGTTTACGAAACTTCATGTAATAAATATTTTAAAAAATTATGACTTTAATGATTTTCCTATTTTTATGTCTTTTTCAAAACCACAAACTCCGTAAAGTAGATGCACACCGTATTTATATAATAAAAATCTGCCATATACCGAAAATGGTGTTTGTTTCTACCAAACGTCTCTTTCAGTTTAATAATGCTGCCGGCATGCTGTTATAGCTGTTGTTTTATTTTGAAAGACTTTGGGGGCATTGCTGACGTCAATGAAATCCAAATGATGAAATAAGTAGCGTCTTGCCTCCTTAATAATTTCCATAAGAACTGTATAGATATTTTCTTTCCTTCTTTTTTTTCTTTTTTTTTGTTCTTTTTTAATATTTTTTTCCTCTTTTGATCGTTTACAATACTTATATATATATCACCCCTTATTGCTCGTTCTAATGTAATAATTAACGTAAATATATGCTTTTTCCGAAAGATTAAGTTTATCGCAAATGCATGATTTTGAGTGCGTATGCTGGTCGCCAATCCTCTCCATCCCCTCACCATGCAAGCAGATGTTCTTTTAATTGGCTTGACTGTGTGTTCAACATTAGTTTAGTCGACTTTGTTGACTAAATAATGGCGACAAATTTTATGTTAATACTAAAAAGCACTCAAAATATAAATACTAATCAATTTTTATTATTTCTAGTTTTTTTTTTTGTTTTTTTTTTTGTTTTTTTTTTTTTTACTTTTTTACCACAAAACTTAAGAAGAAAGCTACAAATTCTCAACTTAATTACTGTTGATTCGTTATATTGTTATACAATGTGTTTATATATGAGTTATATAATCATTGGCCAATAATTGCGTTAAAGTTTTAATATCGTAATGCATTACTATTGAATCGTAAAATTAAAAAAATAAACATATATATATTTATATATATATATATATATTTATATATAAAAGAATGTATTTTAATGTTTTATATGTGCGCATTGTGTGAAGATATATTCGTTCATTTATGAAATTTATTATTGCGCGAAGGTGACTCTAGTGAAGGTGAGTGTTGTTATTGCGTTTTTTGCTCTTTCATTAAGCAAGACATCTGTTATAAGATTCTCTAAACACACTACTGCGTTAGATGCTTACGATTTTATAAAGAACTATATGTTAACTATATGTGTACGATAACCTTTTCAAAACGAAATCCTTCACAAGGCACTTATGCGTTATAAAACTTTTGCAATTTACGTATCACAAGGATAGATATACGATGTAAGAAAAAGTTAACTATGGCTTATAAGTTTTTTTTTTTTTTTTTGCATCGTAACCACTTTAAACTTAAGATCTCATTAAAGTTTTGCATTTTCTTTTCCTCTTCTCCTTTCATTCTCAAATGTTTTTCATCTCATTCTTAATTAACTTATCACATAAGTTGTCTATAATGCAGTTTACATTGTAGCATTTCTTTTCTTAGAGCATTTAAATGTTTTTTTTTTTTTCAAAATACTTCTCTTGGGTATAAATTTTTATTTTATAGCAAATAAAAAGTATTTTTAAATTACTTTTCCATAGGGATGTTTTCATCAAAGTAATAAAAAACATTTATATATATATATAAACGAAGTTATATTTGCTTCGGATGGAAACATTTGGGCGATGATATTGTAAGAATTAAAGTTGGACTTTGTTTTATTCCCATATTCTAAGGTAAGTACTTGATAGCCAATAACAGTAAAGCGGAAGTTTCATTAAGTAGTGGGGAGAGGATGATCTTATTCAAAGTTCTAAACAATGCTATCTCGAATCAAGTACAAGGTTCGTTTGCATCTAATCCGTCTCCATGTTCAGATCGTAGTCGGGACAGTTGTATGGTCTAACTTCTACTTAGGACGACACCAACCGGCTGGTGGGTTACAAGAGCAACAACCAAAATAACAAGTAAGAAGTAAAGAAAACCCGAAGGGTTACATAGCCGATAAACCCAATCACAAAAATTGAAACAATTATAATATAAGTCTGACGGAGAACAAAAACAATATAAGCCTGACTTCTGCGAATATTAAAATATAATTTGAAGGGTAAATAAAGTCAACTTGTCTCACAACGAATTTTTTAGATACGCCATTTAAAGGACTCATATATGTCTTCCAGAATTATTTTGCTTATTGTGAATGTATTACTTGAATCAATCAATTCTTGTTGTAAGCTTCCAATCACAGTTTTTTTGTCTATTGTAGACCTTTTTTGAGGTAGATAACGCTCCTTTAAAAATGCGTAGATGGTGTCCTTTACGCTTTTATACTAGCTGTTCAGACTTTGAGCGATGAATATTAGACAAAATGTAACAGATACAACAGATTTCCGAGTACGTGTTGATGTTATACGACACATTGTTGAAAAAGTTATCTGATCTGAACAATTTTTAATAACGTACGTCCTTAGGCCAAAACATGGCGGTGTATCAAATTTCATCAAAATATCCCAGTATAACGATCCGTAGCTTGACTACAAGGAAACTTGGCGGACGAACGGACAGCTGGACAGACGAGCTTAGATCGATGCAGAAAGTGAATCTACGCATAGGGTGGAAAGCAACCGATCAATCATGCAAAAGATAAACCAAAATCGCTCAAAAATCAAGGTGATATCAATAATTTTCTTCAATTATCGTAGTGTTGCGTACTATGAATCCCTTTCTTTCGGGCCAAATTATTAACAAGAAATATTATTTGAGTTTGAGGGTTACCTTGAAGGTGACAAAATAGATTTGAAATAATAAATAAAAAATAATAATAAAAAAAAAAGGAAAACAAATTAATTGATTGTTAGCGAACAAATTAAACCTAAGCTAACCTTACTGGAAAGGAAAGACATTCGAAAAACTTTATAAAATAATGTGGGCAAAGGCAAGCAATACTATCTTCAACATGGCTGACCCAGAAGACTTTTCCACATCACCAATTTGATGTTGCACTTGTACTTATAGAAAATCATAGCTCATCAAGAATAATAAGGTTTCGAAGAAAATCTTCGACATCGGATACCTTTGTGATATGTGATGCATGAATATTAGTATTTGGCACATCGATTTTTCGTCATCGATCATTTCTAACTTTGGATATAAACGAAAGAAAATCGCAGCTCATCGTAACTCTATGTGGGCAAGCACAAGTTTGTACAACTTTTTCAGATATTAGGTCGCAAAGGGTTATATATGTCAAATAAACTTTTTTCACAGGATCGTTTACAATATTGTAGATAGAAATTCTGGTCCCCTCAAGGTTAATGACCGTTCATCTAATGCATTTTTAGTTTGAGCTCCTATACAAACACTTCAACTCTCAATTTAAAAAGCTTTGACGGTCGACTAAGGATGAGAAATAATAGAACTTATCTTACATTTCACCTCAATTTTCAAAATGCATAGTCCTTTGTTGCCAAGACGAACATATCTGAGCTCCTTAGAACTTGATTAGCTATGTACATGGCTTACGATGGATATTTCGAAAATTCGGGTAGGTCTACAAATATACGCCACGGTCTCTGCATCACACATAACTTGTCACTTTGTAAACTTTGCAATGGTCTGTAATGATTCATATATTTCCGATTAACTCTTGAATTTTCTTTTAATGCTTTTGACTATCGTACCTACGTTCTCGTTAATAGTTTTAAATAAATAAATTGTTTATTGGAACCGATAGAAAAACTTTTGCGCAAACAAATTTCCTTAATCAGTACGGTGGGTGTGTACAATTTTTTTTTTTTCAGTTAAAACAAATGTGTGTGTGTGTGTGTGTGTTTATATATATATATATATGTGCAGATCTATCGTACTGTTAGCACAATTAAATTTCGCACGTCTAACAATTAAACAGAAAAAAAAATAAATAAAAAAAATAAAAACTATATATATATATATATATATATATAGACGTGTATATATACCTATAGATGTGTAAATGGTAGGATGTTTTGTTAAGGTTTTCAATACATTCGATTGTTTATTTGATTGCAAAAAAATAAAACAGGAATAGTTTACGATATGATGAAAAAATTGAAACACACATGCATGCGTCCATACGAAAAGTACATATATGTTGTTTATGAAAGTGAATCACTAACCATATAAATATTATGAAAAATCGCTTTCTTCTCCCTAACTAAACTGAAAGAAATTTTATAAATAAACTGTTAAGCATCGCATGTTTTATATATTATTTCAAAATCTCACATAAAATTTAAAAAAGAAAAAACTAAAGAGTTGTCATTGGTCGAATCGGTTTATACTCAGTACATCAGTACATTTTAACGATCCTTCCAATCATTGCTATCGACCTGTTTGTTAATAAAGTAAAATTTGGCTTCTTGCAGTATACGTTAATCAGTAAAATTTATTTTTAATATTTTTTTTTTATAATTAACGAGCATCAACCCCTCTAGCGATCTACAGAGTTTTTCAAAGTTTCACATCAAACTCCATATTGCTGGTCTCATAATTTCGCGGTTGTAGCTCTCTGCCATAGGATTATAAAAAAGACTTTCGAAATTCGATTGTTATAACAACAAACTGCGCCCACTCCTTTCTGGAATTGGTAACGTAAGGTCCAATTTAAAGCATCCTTAGAAATCTATGCAACAGATTGGCGGGAAAGTTCTGTCGTATGTTACTACCCGCAGGCAGTTTTACTTGCAGCTTTTTATTATTTATCCCATATCCTGTGAAATACAAGGAGCTACTTTTCCTACTGTTCATCACTTAGCTGCCAAGACAGCAGTCGATAAAGTTCACTTAAGTCTTTGAATTTGGTATGAAGAGGCATAGAAAGGAAGCAATAGCATTAGTTATTGGTAAAAACTTATGTGACACGTTGGGAAGTGAAGTTGCGAATGTTTCGATCTGCCAGAAGTTTGTTCGGAATTTTCAGATTTGTGCCTAATTTCATTCCAAAGCTTGTAGATCATGGCTATAACGACATCTCGCGGTCCACTACTCAGAATTAATTTCATTCCCTTTAAAGTGAACCCTTTAGGAGAGAAAATACTTGTGCCAAGTTTCTAGTTCTCGAGCCAGTGATTTTCTCAATTGTACCAACTTAGCTTCGACTTAGCTTTAAACTGTCGATGTCCAAACGTTGCCTCCTGAGTGTTTTTTTTTTTTTGGGTTTTTAAAAGACAAACCCAGTCTAGGCAGGACATAACACGGGGAATGTGGCGATCATCGAACAAGACAAGAAAGTTGAAAAAGTTTCAAAGAAGAAATGAAATGAAAGAAATCTTGCTGCAAACAACGAGAGTTTTTTGCACGTAAATGTTGTAAAATGCTTCGCGCAGATAACGACTAACGTTTTTATAAAATTATTTGTTAATAATTACGCGCAATGAAAGAAATTCATAATATTTTATTTAACTTACGTGTTACTAGTTTTTGATCATAGCAGTAAGGAATAATTCGTTTTCGAGTGCTTTGAGGCGGATAACCGGCTTTAGACAAACGCAGTACGACCAGCTCTAATCTAATAGGAGTTTTCGAAGAAATACACACGAAAAGGCGGCGTTGAATACATAAGCGTTCAAAACATCGACATGACAACCGTACGGACGTATGTACGAATAAACTAATACAAGTAAATCAATTCTTATGCTAGAGATATATACACCCAATTCTCTTTTTACACGAATTTTTTTTACACGTATTTTTTGGGAACGTATCTATCGTGTAAAAAGAGAATTAGGTGTATACATATTTGAAGCAGCCCTCGATGCATAATTTCATAGTTTTCGAAATGAATAAAAATATTAATACAGTGTTGGGACGGGTACAGTTCAGGGTTCTCATTCCTCTCCCACATCCATAATATGTGTAGCGTGTCCCACATCTCTCTGAGGTTTTTGGAGTGTATTTCTTCTTGTTTTTACATTGAAAAAGAAAAATTGTTCCCAGAAAGATGTGCGACACATAGTAGGAAAGCAAGCATAAGTGTTGGAAGCGGTTATCCAATTTCGTTTCTCTCTAAACTGGACTGCACTCTGACCTATCAATCACTTTCATTACCAGTCATATCAATGCTTTAATCGGCTTATGATGATTGCAGCTCGAACATAAGCTCAGCATTGACCAATCAACTGTTGCAAGCCCTTTTGAGTTGAAAATTGCTTCCATTTTTGCTAAAACTCATTTAGAAAACCTACACACTATTTTTCCCCTTTGACGGTGAATGTACTCCTCTCTCTACTTTGCTCAGATTATTTCGTCAAACTTCGAAAATATCATAATGATTGCAATATATATACATATCCATATATGTGTATGTATGTATATATATGTATGTATGTATATATGTATACATGTATTTATATATATGTATGTATATAGACATCACTTTAGAATTTTGAGAGAATTAAAACGACTTATTTTAAGTTGTAAGTTTCAAAGACTTATCTTTAGATGAATACATAACATAACCTTCAGCACTGAAAATGCCAAAATTACAGCTATAAACCCAGAAGAAAGAAGAAGAATATGGTACTTAAAATGTCGTCATTTGAATTGAAATGGAAACCCTTATAATCCTGTCTATGTTGTTATCATATATTAACCAAAACCTGTCAAAATGTATTTTACACATTTTTTTTTTTTTTTAAAGTGTTTTTTAAACAATCTTTTTCATTCAAAGCGAAAACAAGAAACACAAAAACGCTTAGCAGACAAAACGTAATACATGCTAAAGAGGTACATAATTCAAAAAAAAAAAAAAAAAAAAAAAAAAAAATTTCCATAAAAAAAAAAAAAAAAACAACATTTTAAGGGAAGGGGGAAGAAAAAAAAAAAACAAAGAATTGATTGTTGTATAAACATTGCACACAAGCATACCCGCATACAAGCNAAAAAAAAAAAAAAAAAAAAAAAACAAAATTTCCATAAAATAGAAATAAAAAACAACATTTTAAGGGAAGGGGGAAGAAAAAAAAAAAACAAAGAATTGATTGTTGTATAAACATTGCACACAAGCATACCCGCATACAAGCATACGCACATACATTTTACCTAGGTGTTATTAACACTTAGTTAAAAGGCAATTATGAGTTTAAAAATACACATACACATTCTTGTGCACATATATATATCTCGAGACGTGTTGCCAAACTTTGCGTACATTTACGTACATACATGTATCACTTTTATGCGTTTGTTTACATTTATAAAGCGAACAACGAGAACAGAGAGTTTAATGATTCTATCAATCAGTCTGCAACATTCAAATTGTACTACAATAGATTTTTAAATCGATTTAACCATGACTCGTACCTCCGTCCATCTGTAAATTTTCGTACACTCCTATCTATGTGCTATGGAAATTTACAAAATCGTAAATTATCCAAATAAATAACTTCATCTTGAATAGTCCTGTGATTTTCATAGGTCAGGTTCAAAGACGGACATGAGTCGTTCAGAAGTGTACTTGCATGCAAGCTAGAAAACTTCGAAACTTACTTCCACAGACTGGAATAGAAATAGACTCGAGAGAACTATTGCAAGTAGTGGATATCAAAAATTCGTTTTGAAGCGATTATGATGATTTTGTTGTTTTTTATTCATTCATTTTTTTTTTTTTTTCATTTTAATGTAAAATTATTTTCATTTTTGTGTTTATTTTTGTTTTTGCTTTTATTTAAGAGACGATTTTTTGTTTTTCTGTTGTTTTATTATGTGTCAATGGCAAATACTACGTCACTGTACACTCTATAAGCCTAAAAAAAAAAAAAAAAAAGAAAAAAAAAGACGTGTAATAACACATAGTTTTGGTTTTAATAAATTATTTTATTCTTGTTCATATATAATGAAAGAAAGAAGGCCTTGCTAAACTGTAAATGTTGGTTCTTTTTTTTTTTTTTTTTTTTTTGTTAATTTAACTACGGTATAGAAATTCTTTTTTCTTTAGTTTTCTTTTGTAATAATTTATAGAAACTTTGTAACTAATTTATCAAACTTTATAAGCGAAACTAACCTTTGCTTCACCTTAATCTGTGAACAAACAAATATCGTACATCGTATATGCAAGTACATGCAAGTACACGAAAGCAAGGATAAAGATATTTAATGGATGAAAATAATTTATTAGCGTAAAGCAATGTCTCTCGCAATTTTGTTTGCATTGCTTGCATAGTTTACTTTAACTATGAAAAGCGGCATTCAATATATTCTAAGTAAAAAAAAATTGTCGGCAAAATTGATATAATTTCTCTTTCCTTTTTTTTTCATTGTTATATAGCGAAAAAAAGCGATTGCAAAAAAATTCCTGACTGCGTACGAAATGTCCATGACAATGTAAGGTAACGAGGAAATACGAACTTTTTTTAAAGTAATCTCCAAATGCTTCAGTAAACTTAAGTATCTATTGCAGAAATACAACAGAGTAACTATTCCTGGAAATAACAAAATAATTCTGATCCTCTCTCTTGACGAAAGCAAAGATTCGAATATATTCTAAAACCATATAGAGGCATATAAAGGAAATGTATGTTAAAATATTACTATAACCTGAGATTAAAAAATATGAAAATAACATTGAGTTGAATTTTAAGGATCCGCCACTTTAAATAAATTTATTCGCAAGTTTTTTCTAAGAGAAAAGGGTAAAAGACATTTTACTGAAATTGCCTGCTGAACAGTGGTCAGATCTTTTAAGGGTGTACGCAAACGAAATCAATTTTCAGACGTCACCGCATAATCCAAGTCTCGTTTGGGCAAATGTGAAATCACCAATTGAGTCCAAAGTCGATCTGTGAGAACAAAACCTGGCATATATGTATTGCTAAGCCTGCCTTAATCCATAATGATACCATAGTTGGCGGATTTTTATGTAAATTGCTTGCTTTGTCATTGGTAGCTTTCCCTGGTTATGGGACCCAGCTCACATTTCCACGTTGGATGTCATATTATGCTTATTTGCCCTTTATATAATATACCATAACAAAGCCATTGCCCTTCATTACAGTATTTGGAATTGTTCAGCAGCACTACTCTTAAAATTAAGCAACCCAAGTAAGGCCGCTTTTTTTCTTGCGCAAAACTTGAAAGTTTCCAAAAATCCGCATATCAGCGCAGAAACTATTATTGCGATTTTAAATACTTAAAGAGACAGAGAAAAAGTGAAAGCGACAAAGTATTAAAAGTCAATGTACGTCAGTGCCAACACACACTTCAGGATAGCGCATACCCTAGCATATAAAAAGCGCCATTGGCAAATCGGCATAGTCTCAGTGCTGTAGATCGTGCTTTAATTACGATTGACGAGAGACTGCAGTTATAATGCATATGCCTCCGAGGCTGCGACTCCCGTCTTTTCCCTCCGTCTTTGTCCATAAACATCAACGTACGAGAAACATTCCCTGAGTGATTGGTTATAAAAAAAAAAGACTGCACCTTATGGGACACAATACTTAAATATTTTCCTTTTGTATTATTATACTGGGAGCGTTAATTTTCCTGCTTCAAAGAAATCTATTATATATATATTCTATTCCAATAAGCTAAAGCTTTGGTTTAGCCTTTCTCATCGATGGTGACTAGAAACTGGTTATTTGAAAGCTAAAGTTAGGCGAATGAAAAGAGAAATCTTGCTTTGATGGATACATGTACCGGATTACATATTGATAGGCCCTGTACTTAGATTGTTGAATGTGTGTTTGAGTGTATATCCCTAAGATGACTGTATTCATCTGGGTAGGAAATTTTCGAATCTATCTTTCATTCTTCTTTATTCTTAGATGACCTGAAACACTGCTCTGCTCTCTGGCAACGAAATAATTGAGACATAAAACATATGTGTTCACAATCTTAAAACAACTATCACTTGCGTCGTATATGTAAAAATATCATATCGTCTATGTAATAATATACATCAACAAAACGTTTAAGTGCAAAAAAGACCGCAGAGTCTAGCCGCAAATACGCTAGCAATAGGCAAAAACCTGTTGCTTACAAACTATAACAACTGTTTACCTAAAATTTAATGATAACGATGCAGACATTGTCCAGAACTATCTACAAGTTTAATACGAAAAGGCTTTTAATTAATCAACACAACGCCCATAGGTAAAGCAAAGCAATACTTTACAGTATATATGCAATGAACTCGAGCAGAGCTCGCTTCACAGATCGTATAAAGCTTTCTTTTCCTCTTTTTATATATTCTTTCAATCATTGCTCTTTTTCTTTTTGTTTGCTACTCGGATGACGTTCTTGAAAATATGACAGCTGTGTTAAAGCAACACTAACGTAACGGCTTCTGTTCGCGTAAAAATGTAAAAACTTTTTTAAACATCACTCTGAACTCAATGGATAAAGTTTGACAAAGCCATTTACGTTTTATTGTATAGCATGGATTTTTCCCTTCCCTTGCTTGTTAAACTTATTTCTAACGGTAATGTATGTATTAATAGAATATTAACCTGCGCCATTAGTACTTATTCGGACGCTATGCTTTATTCAAACGTACATTCATTCCTCATCCTTCTGAATGTCATTGACACGTAGGTAGTACTAAAAGGACAGATCGATTCGAATTCTTACACATCATTGTTATTATTATTATGATAATGCATTGACACAAAAGAACTAAATTCTAGGACTAAGAAACGTGCAACGAGCCCTAGCAAGCAAGAAAGCTAGACTAGATTGTTAGTCTACTCGCTTTAATAAAAATAAAGCTCTTATTGACATTATGTTCTCTAAATACTTTCAAGATGTCCTTCGGTTTCTTAGGGACGCTTCAAAAATGGGTCTTGAAAAGATTTTGGCTTTCACAAGGTACACATTTAATCGTAAGACTACGCCCATAGAATTCTTACACAGGACTTTGAGTTGTACGCTTTTCAATAGAAAATTCGTAGCGACTCAAAACCGATTTAATTTCGCTAATATGGTTGAAGTACGTTTTTGATGGCCAAGCACTTAACTTAAACGTGAAAAGTAACGGATTGAAAAGTTATGACATCTCGAGAAAAAAAAGACAAGGAACTCAAATACTACAACCCTACAAACATATTAAAATCCATTTAGCTAAATGGAAACATATACGTAAGTAAAGGAAAGAAGAAGAAGAAGAAAAAAACAACAGAAGAAAAAGTTAAACATCAAAACAAATCATGGCATTTCAAATAAAAGATTCAATTAGTTGACAATTTTTCAAAAAATAAAAATACAGAAAAAATTCATCCAAAAATTGCATAGAAATAATGCTAACCTAAGATATTTCATTTTCTCTTATTTACATTACATTCGCTATAATATGTAAACACGTGGTGCTAATGCTTTACATTCAACCTATAGTACGTATATACATACGTAAATATCCATGTCAATCGATTTACTTAAAACAATAATAATTTTTTTTTTTTTTTTCATTTTTCATTTTTATTTATATTATTTTCATTTTTTCGCTAGCATATAATTTTGATCGAACTCGCATCATGACTGCATATACATACATATGCTTGTGTGTGTGTGTGTGTGCATGAATATGTTTAAACGAAAAGAAGCAATGTTCCAGATTTGTCATGTCATTAGCGAAAAAAAAAAAAAAAAAAAGATTGAAAACTTTTAATGTATTTTATATGTATGTTAACATTTTTTTTTTCTTCTTTTTCGTCTTAATGCATATACGTATACGTAAAAGTTTGTTTATCGGTTGTATGGCTCGTAGTTGCACATTTACATGAATATGAGCGTACAAGCGTTTACGGTCAGAATATTATAGTAATATAATCTCTAGTTTAGTAAATCTTGAAGATCTTGAATATATGTTAAACGGTTCCCTAAAATTTTCACCATAATGACTTCAACATAATCTTGATCATCTTAAGAAGACATTTATTAAAGATTTTTTTAAAGTTTCAACTATCGTGAATGTCGTATCATTGTAGTGTGTAAAACTGAAGAGCTTCCTCTCATCTGAACGCTTACGACTTTGAAGACATATACGGGACTTTGGTTCTACCATTTTTTTTTTTTTTTGCATTTCTAGATATAATAAATGGACGGTAATCCTAGTGTATGCCTATCTACGGATATCAATAGAATCGCGTCACATTTTCCCTGTTACCCTTTGCATTTTTAAATATTTCAACTGAACAAAACAAATATATAATGTTTCGATTGTCTGGCATAATGACAATGTAGAATTTTTCAAAAAAAATATACAAAATAACACCATTTGTACAAAAAAAAAAAAATAAAAAAAATATGCTTTGGCGTTTTGAAAAATGTTGAACATGATTGAATTAAATTTAAATGCAAATGTTTATTATTAATAGTAAAATAGTAAGATATTTTTTTTTTTTATTATTTTTTATATATAAAGTTACATACGTTTTATAGATTTTCGCTCAGCGATAGGAGTATCAGAATCTAGACGAAAAATAAACAAAAACATTAAGTAAAAGCAACTCTTTTATCAAATCCTTCAGTCTAAGAAGAATTTCTCTTTCATATTTTAAAAGAAAAATGCTTTCAAGTAATTGCTTTAATAAAATGTTGATTTAATTGAATTCGAAAGCATTAATGTGTGTACAACCTTCCACTTCATTTCCCTATAATCACTGATCTAAACTATAGGGAAATGCCATAAAGATGTTAAGTATAAAGTCTTTCAAGGAAGTTCATCGATCATAATATTGGGATTACAATAATACCGTAGATTACAAGCAATACCGTAAGGTATAGAATAAAACTGTAACATCTTGAAAGTACTATCTTTAAGGTATACGCAACTGAATAAATTATCACACTAAAGCGTACACAATATAGATTCTTGGAGCTTTGAATAGAGAAAGTTTCAAGAAGTTTTCCTTTCGCGATTGATTGAAAGGATAATGAGCAGTGGATGCGCTACAAAGCCTAAATAACCATGATAGAGGACATGCGAACCCATAACACCGACGACAATCCTTGAATATTCTTGGTGGCCTCATTTGAAAGGATTAGTTGGGCGCGCTGCGTTAAAGCTTGTTCCAACGAAATTAAACCATCCCTTGGAGATACTACGTCTAATAATTGATGCAATTCCGCAAAAAACTAGGCGTAATATACCAAAAGTCATAATATGACCCCGTACAGCAAAACTCGAAGAAAATATTTGCCGTTCTAACCTGGAATGTCCTGCCTTCGCCGCTTGTATCAGCAGACTCTGTTTCTTCCGATTAACACATGTGGCAATAAATCACCTGTTGTTTGCTTGAACGGTGCTTCGATTCTTTTGGCGACCCCTGAATAGGGGTTTACTTAAGGATTGCCTTGAAAAGCGGGGGTTTTTCGAAATGGATGGAATTCAAAACTTACCTGAAAGGTGGGAAAAAGGTCTAGCTAAAGATCGACAATACATTTAATAAAACGGATTGTACTCATTTCGCTGAGTAAAGCTGCAAAGTTACAAAGTAACTTCAAAACTTATTTGTACACGGAACAGAAAAGTGCAACATATCCATTATCAGAACATATTCCGATGACTGGTAAGTTTTAAGTACAATTTAATGAGAGAGAAATTACATTGATGTCAGATAGAGCTCTTTAATGCCTTTTCAAAGGAGGACAGTTTTCGTCACACGCACACACGAGCTACCGTAGTAATATCCTAAACTTTTTTTATATAATTTCTGATGTTTATTCGATTTTGCAGCATCTTATAGAACTAACATTGAATTAGCTAACTAATCCCTCACTTGAGTTTCGAATTTAAGGGGTATGACCACTGTGATAACCTTAAAAAAAGGAGTTTTTTCACAATTTGTCCTTCTTTGAGGTAAAAAGAGACACAAATTTAATGATAATATTTGGCGGACTTATTGGGCGCATATTTAACTATTATGAAAAAAAAATATTTCTGTAAAATATTAAGAAATGGTAACATCGGAGCCACTTTCACGAGGCCCTATTAATTTAAGTGGTTCCGCGGCAGGCCATGTAATCGGTCTAAATTTGCCTTAGAAATGCCAAAAAAAAATTCTTTAATCTACATGCCTATAGCTAGTGGAACACGTACGAATGCGGTATGCGATCGGCAAGTGTTTAAGTGAAACAGTTTCATATTTGACCAAGAAAAGGGCGCTCCATGATGAACAAGAAATGTTTACATTCATTTTTTGGAGCTTATTCTGCAAATTTCACTATCGCATGTATATTAACTTTTGAATGTTGCCGCAGAAAGATAGACGGACATGCATTAATCAAATCATAATTTGTTGCTGATTTTATCATAAAATATGCATAGCTTTTATCGAATTTTTAAACATTGCTTCTGTATTTTCCAAACGTTTTGATAAAATAAATATACGCCCAACCTTTCGATGTAATTATGAATTAACCATGAAATGCAAACTGACAGCCCCACAAATAAAAAGACTACAGAAGGGCTTGGCCCGCCAAAACGTTCCCCGGTACCGTACAGTTAATCATATTCAAACTGAGGCGTTATATGGGAAGTGGTCGAAAAAGTGGTCCGACCTGAGGCGTTCGTCCTTGTGTCAAAACACGTCATTGCAATATATTTTATTAAGATACCTCAAAGACTACGGTCTATAGGTCAAGCGCACAAGAAAACAAAAAGGACAAAGGATAGACAGACAGACTGTCTTAAAATTGATTCAGAAAATGGTTCTGATCGGCATAGTAAAAGGTGGGTCTGTCTCAAGCTGTTGCATACAACCGCACATACTTGGCATACTCTTGTAACACAAGAATCTTAACATTTTTTGAAAGTGTTGCTTAAAAAAGAATGTGAAATGGCACGCCATCCATCAAGGGGTTGTATAGACAGATAGGCAAATATATACCTTTTGAACTTCACATCTCCACCTACAATTATGACTATTACGTTATAGAGTTATATTCGCAAGCAATGACACCACCGAGCGTTTAAGAGAATCCTACATCACTAGAGGACCTATACAAACGATATAGGCAAATGGTGCACATCTCGGGGGCAAAACGGGACAATGCGTGGCCTGTACTTAATTATTTAGTGCCACCACTATACTCCCCGAAGAACCGTACACAGCTGTCAGATCTTCGTCCCTTCCACGGCGAAATTTCACACGCATTAAAAAACGGTCCCCCTCATACCAGCAAATTTTATTATAAAGTTTTCGTTTTTATTTTTGTATTATTTTGCGTTCGGATTAACCGCACGTAAGGGAAGTATGGACCCAGCAACTACTGCTTCTGTGGTTCCCCCAATAACACACAGACTTGTGGTAAATCTCAGTCCTTCATAACAGACTACTTCCAATACTCTCGATGGCTTTTCCATCGAGAGGTCCTGATGCCAGAAAGGTAAGCAAGCAGCCAAACATTCCAACTTCCATATGCAATAAACAGCATACATGTATTATGTTCAGTTAGGATTGCTTGCAGAAATATTTACTTAATGCAAAACATGTAAGCGAAATGTGTTCATATATAAGAGCAAGAGTGTAAGGACCAAGTATAAACAAACGATATAAGCAAACATTGACGTCATCGATGCTTCGCAGGATAACAAATGAATGAATACATGTCACTTAACCCCGACAATGACGCAATTGAATGAAAGCATAAAAAAGTTATTGTGGAAATAACAAAAGGGATCAATACACCGACAAGTGATTGACATGTTGTTCAAATAGTGACACTTTCTAATAAAAAAAAAAACTTTTTTTTATAAGTAAATGTTTGAAGCACTTACCAATAGTTCCCATTCTTAAGACGTTTTATTTTAGTTTATTATTATTTAAACAAATTGTTTTTTTTATTAAAAAACTGTTAATGTTTAATTTTTTTAATTTTTTAATTTTTTCTTCACCACTTTCTGTATGTTCAGTACATTGAAATAAATTCTATTTAAAAAAAAAAAAAACGCCTTTTTGTAGTATTTTTATAATTTAATTATTATTATTACTATTTTTTGTTTCTATCTGAGCAAAATGTAAAACCTTGTTCACATATCAATTTACGTTTCTGAGGTTCTCATCAATTTTTTAAAAACTTCGTACGAGGTATGTCTTATAAAAATAAACGTTTTTTCTAACCGCGTGCGTTATTGCTCAAGTCAAATATGCGTGCAGAATGTTTTCAAATGTAGTCAGCGAATTTCATTTATAGGCTGGATTCATAGACAAAACGGAAAAAAGAAGTCGAAGAAAAATCTTTCAGTAAATTCGCCTTAAATTGTCGACAAATTTTCTCTTCTTGACTGTTAAGCACAAGCGCTTTTCTTTCATTTTCTCACCTACTTATCATCTCTCACAAAATTGTTCTCTTAAACAAATCGTACACATGTCGTTAAGGGTAAACACCATAAACCATATTTTTAATACATTGTTTACTTAGCATCTATCAGTTTAATTTTGTCATTTCATATATAACATCACAAAATACGCAGGCATCACATATATGTATATATGTATATATATATGATAATAATGTTCGAGGAAATTATTAAGTCTATGCATACTTGGGTGCAGGATAATCGGTGCAAATTCGAGCCTGTGAATGACTGGCGATTATCTGCACGCTCTGTTTTCGACTAAAAAGAGGCAATCTTCTATTAATAAATAAACAGCGTTGAAATTAACTTAAGGTCAAAAACTTATCTCATCGTTTCGTTGTGTGTGTAAAAATTCCTTTTCTTTAATAAATATAAAATTCATTTTCATTAAAAAACGAGTTTTTTATTTAACATAGAATAAATTCGCAAAACACTCCAGGACGGTGTGTGTGCATGTGTGTGTACGTGTATACACATATATATATTCTCAATAATTTTTCTTAAAATCATGGCTCAGTTTTCTCATGTCCTTTGGCTTTCCTTTCGATCTGTCCTCTGGTATCGAACAAAAATTGCAATGCACTTGGTTTGTGTTTCCTATGGCATTTTATCAACTGTCTACGTTTACATTCTGAACAAAAAATATTCAGGCCAATTGTTGGCAGTTAAACCCAAAAATTTATCTCGTCATTCTCAAAATAGATCGAATCTTTCCTACTTTCTTCGCAAGCTGACACCTCCTTCAGTAATTTTGTTACATGCTCCTAACTGACTTAAAACGAAATAATGGAACCACATGAGAAAACTCGTAATAAGAGGTTTGGTCTTTTCGATTTTGTCGATAGTTAACATCTACTAAAGGGTGCTTTCTTGAAGAGCTCCTTTCTGCTTATCTATCTCTACAAAATCGTGCAATCTCGATCCCCAAGCCTTTTAATCGAAAGCCTGCAATTCTCTAGATCGAACAGAAACCTTTTCATATAAATAACACGTTCATCTAAATCATCCGCCGAAGGATCGTTGATTGTTCGTGTTGCTAGATTTTGGAATGCATTACCTTTGAGTCTAAAATCCTTCGATGACCCCTTGAATTAGTTTAAAAAACATTGACTGTACATCTAAACTCGTAATATATATATCGTCGCTGGTAAAAATGTAATATTACGAAGTTCTTAGAGCAAGATGATTACATTATTAGCCATCTAGCCGACTTATATAGTCATTTATGTTGTACTTTCTTTTTGCATATGAATTGTATCTATGTAACTAGCTCACCGGCCTTTAAGGCTTTATAGTTACTTGATACAATAAAATGGAAAAAGTGGAAAAATTAAATGAAATGTAAAACAGTTGTTGGTTTTTAGCTTGCAACCTGAAACAATAATAAGCTCTTTGAATAGAGAATTACATTGTTCTTGTTAGGCATTTGTAAGATTTGTTTTTCTCGGATAAACATAAAGAATTCTTGGATCGACAACGAATTTTAATTGTAAGAAAGAAAAAATTGGTTAATTTTGTTCCTTAACAATTGTCAAAGATGCTCAATAGTTCAGAATAAACGGCTTTTGCTGTTAGCCACTTCTAACGATAATCGATCAACAAATATGAATTAACTGAAAATTCAAATCAATACAAAATCAAAATCTTCAGTAGATTCGTGCTCATAAATATCTTAAGATTCTCTTAAACAAAAATGTTTGAATTTTTCTAAGGGATAATTAAAATAGTAAAATATTACACTCACAAACAATTAAAAAAAAAGTACTAAAAAAATAGTCCATTAGTTTATCAACCGTGGCATGAAAGCACTTCCGCGTCTCTTTAAAATTAATTCTCTTAATACGAAAGACACTTTGCTTTTGAATTCTCATATAATACAATGCGTACGAAAGAAAGTTAAGTTGCAAAAAAAAAAACACTCATACGCCGCGTATATCTGTATATGCAAAAAAAATTGTTTTGCACCGCAAAGTTTACTTACTTCCCATTGTTTATAAAAGAAATTCCTTTGAAGGTTATTCGAATTTATAAAAGTTTTCTTAAAGAAATCATTTGGTTATTTATTTACACGTTATTGGCGTACATGGAGAAAAATTCCTTAAACTTATCTATTCATTAATTAAACTTTATTGTTGACTTGTCATATATTAGCAAAGTCTTAATCTAATACGACATTTTTTTTTAAATTTTAATTTAAAATTTTTTCCTATAATTTATTTTAAGAAGATATAATAAAAGCATGCATTCAATTTACTTCGATGATTATATGCTATAATTTTACTGCTCTTGCATGTATGCTCAGTGTATTCTCTCCTTTTACTTTCTATAACAAATAGTTTTCTTAACATTTTAAAACTCGTTTATTACCAAACTGTTGCCAAAAGTTGGTAATCACGTATTCTATTATTACGACTATATATGTATGTATATAAATATGTATAAATATATATAAAAAGATGAGTTTATGTGCATGTAAATCCTTGATAGTTTATGCTTATTCACCTTATTATTAGGTTATGTTAAATTAAAAAGCAGAGGCAAAGCGAAATAAATTGAATTAGTTATCAACCGAACGTTTGCCAGTTCGTTACGGCAGAAAAGGAGCGAATTTTTGAAATAATCACGAAACAAATACTTTAAATGTTAGTAAATTGAAAGCAAAAGTTTCTCGAAATGGAAACTAGAAAAAGGGAACAAAAATATGTAAAAAATGAAAATTTGCAAAACAATTCTCTCCAAAAACTAGAAACTTCAAATAAAGAAGTTATCAATTTAAATAAAACTAATGCAAATTCCATTACATCGGATAAAAGCGATTGCAAAAATAATCATAAGAAAATACAATGCATTCAAACGGTCATGACCAGCGAACAATTAAACGAATTGAGACGATATGCTCAAGAAGCGACCAAACAAAATAAAATCTTTAGTGTACGTGGATGCTTTCAGTCTATACGTAATGCTTTAAAAATCCGAGGCTGGGTGGAAAAAATAGAACATCACCAACGCAAACAGATCATCACATCGAATCATCATGGTCAAGTTTCCATTATGGATTTATCGTTAGCTTTGCCGAAACGCAAAACAGGCGAGACACGACGTCAATTTCTTGCCAAATGTGAACGCAACATTATGTCGCGTTTTGTCGAACACTTGCCAGTCGATTTCCTCTGGACAGATCGCAAAGATAAAATGGACTACGCTGAACAGTCCCGCAATCCTCAAATGCTAATCAATAAATTTACACGTACACCGTTTACCAATAAAGAAGGTTTGAACGGCTTACTACGCGATCTGAACTGGTTCTTTGTAGACGATATTGCTGAGGTTAATTTTCCACGATGTTTTAATGTGTGGAATTTAGAAGAACTTAACGAATTTATTGAACATTTTAAACTAACTGCATGCGTTTCTTTTTTGCGTTGGCTAGTTGATAAATATCGGGAGAATGGTTACGGACGCATTTTTTCTGATGACGGAAAAATACCTTTTACTGCAATTGAGTTCGCTTTGAAGCGTTGCCACGAATACTGTGAGTCCGCCTTACATGATGACATTGATGCCGAGGATCCACCGCGTATATGGGAACACGATTGGGATGCTTTCCTCTCACAACATTACCAATTAACTCATGAAAGTTTTAAGATTCAAGCGGAAGTTCAACGAGCTCCAATTGAAACAATGGTACGAACTATATCTCAAGTGCTAGATGCATTGCGTGACCATTGGCCTCAATACACAATAGACGGTTATCAGAATTTATGGATAGTTAAACCAGCCAATAAATGTCGAGGTCGTGGCATACATTTAGGTAACAATTTAAAGAAGATTTTAAATATTGTTAATCCATCAGTGGCCACCAAAAGTCGCTATGTAATACAAAAATACATAGGTATGTGAGTACACACTTTTACAAACCATCAGATATCTGCACGTAAATAAAATTGCTTCCACGTACAAATAAATTGCCGCTTAAGCTCTAGACAAAAAGTTTTTAAAGTAAAAATAGCACAAATCAAATGCAAGACCTAGATTTAAGTGATTGTACATTAATACAAATATACATGAATACACACTCAACTTTTACGTGATAATCACATGCAACTTGTTTTTTTTTTTTTGTTTTTGTTTATCTTCAACAAGAAATCATTCAACAGGTTTTTATTTATATTTATTTGAAATTTTTTTCTCTTTCCTTTGTTTACTGGTTTACTACAGAACGCCCTTTGATTATACATCAAACTAAATTCGATATTCGACAATGGTTTCTAATTTCGAATATTCATCCGCTTGTTGTGTGGATGTATAAAGAATGCTATTTACGTTTCAGTTCGCAGGAATATAGTTTAGTCAATCATCACGAATCGGTGCATTTAACTAACTATGCTATACAAAAGAAATATACAAATCATAATAAACGTGATAAGCGTTTGCCTAACGAAAATATGTGGGATTCATATTCCTTTCAAGCTTACCTGAGACAAATTGGTAAACAGAATTTGTGGGAAGAACGTATATATCCTAGCATGCGAAAGGCCATCGTAGCAACAATACTCGTAGCGCAAGATCACATGGAACGCACCCCCAACACGTTTGAATTGTTTGGCGCCGATTTTATGATATGTGAAAATTTCTATCCGTGGCTGATAGAAATCAACTCGAGTCCCGATTTGGCTCCGACAACGAGTGTAACGGCTCGTATGTGTCCACAGTGTTTGGAAGATGTTATCAAAGGTTTTTTGAAGTCTTTTTGTTTCGTTTTTCTCTTCTTGAAAATTGTAAAATTCATTCTTTAATTTTAGTAATTGTAGACCGCCGCGGGGATCCCAAGGCCGACGTTGGAAATTTTGAGCTGATATATCGTCAAATCGTACCACCAACACCAGCCTATATGGGTCTTAACTTATGCGTTAAAGGAAAACAATTAACCGGTCGCGCAATTCATTCTCAGCATTACGGTCTGCAACGCAAAGAGAGATCGCTGCATACCAGCAATTTGTATCGTCAACGAACCAGTCTTGCATTGTCATCGATATCGCATTTACATAAACCAATGCCGGCATTTAATGCTACCGACTACATAGAACGCTGTTTGGTACAAACCAGCAATACATCGCGTAGCTCCAGCATACCGAGTTTACTAAGCAACAATACCGATCAACCAAATCTTTATGACGTGTCACCACACAATACGATAAAACGTAAAAAAACTTACAATATAACAGTGACTTGCAACAATGCCGTGTTAAACAAATCCAGCCATGCAAAGCTCAAAGCTCAGTTAAACTCTACGTTAAAGCGACACCGCAGCTGCGTTCCGAGACTAACGACCGCCTTGACTAATGCCACACAATCGCACAAAATGAAATTTTCCGTTAGCAACGTGAATCGACGCAAAACGATAGATATTAAAAATAGTAAAGCTTCGAATCATTTGAACGGTTCAACATTGGACGCTCCCATACTAATGATTAGTCGAAGTGCCGATAACATCAAGGAACTTTGCAGTCCTAATAAGACACTCACAAAATTGTCGCCATCTAAAAGTCTTAGTCCGATAATAAGCCGACGTAATTCACCAATAAAATCTGCAAAGGCAAGGGATAAGACTCGACAGAGCTCAAAAAACTTCAAGTCGCTAGCATCTAATGAGAAAGAAAAAATCCACAATTCTGATATCCATGCTGTAGGCAAAAGTATAATCAGTTGGAATCCGAAGAGGAACCATTCACTCATTAAAACTCCGCCGCCTCCAACTCTTCACATTAGTCCACGTTATCTAACGGCGAACTATACGTCACTTGCCACTCACTCCAACTAATGTGATATCGTTTCAAAATTCAATAAAGCAGCGCTTAGGGAAGAGAAAGAAACAGAACGGGCAACAAATATATTGATAGCTTCTTTGAATACAAATATATTTTGCTAGTACAATGCAGAAGAAATATTTTCTAGAAATGTGTAAATGCGAAATAAAGAAAATATTGTTTTCAGGATATTTTAAGTTATTTTAGGCTAACATGAAGAACGGACGATTGATGACGCATTTGTCGACCTGTGTTCGCGGGAAAAAAATGCTATCAATATGAAAATTAAAAGTTCGCATTCATTCCCGTTGTGTTTTAATCATTTTGGCATAGTGTAACGAATGGCTAAGGCCTCCCTTGTGGCAGCTTGTAAAACTTTCGGTCCATGGCCTCTTCTCACAGAAGAAGATCGGGGTGAGAAGGCCGGACTTGCCTAAAATATAAAAAATCAATTGTATAATTAATACGAGAGTTTTCGTCAGTTCATCAATTGTCCTCCAATTACCTTCTGATGGACCTTCATGCGCATCTGTGATTTTCCTTTTGCTATTTCGTTATTTTCGAATTTCTTTACGTTCTTCCTATAGAATCTTTGACGCATGCTCGCTGGCGATCTTTTACATAATTCCATCGATTTTCCTTTTATATCTAGAGCTTCCCTTTGATTGGGATCTTGTCTAAATTTATAATTAATTTCGTAAATCTTTTCAAAAAGTCCTGTAGAGGCTCGACTATTACGTGGCAAGTCTATAACCACCTTTATGACGTCTATCATCACCATCGGACAAATGCGTGCGGTTACCTCTGTGGAAGGCGACAAATCCGGCGTGGAATTAATTTCAATTAGTATAGGGTTATATTGTTCGTCCAACATAAAATCGCAGCCATACAGCTCAAAACAATTCTCGCACAGATTCGTTTCATCTAAGCTGGCCAAGACCACAGCAATTAGATTTTGCTTGAAGCCAGCATATACTTGATTCTCCCAAATATCATCAGGCAAGCTTTTCTGATCAATATAAGCCTTAAATTGTTCTAAGGACCACATATTGCTTCGTGGTAGGCGGGGATCGCGTGTAGTTTTATTTTTATATTTCTTCTGTACGGAATTATTGGTTAAATGGATAACTTCGCGCAAATCGTCTATCGTATATTCTTGGGAACTGAAACGCAAATAGCAATCCTTATATAGCCATATCTGTACGGTCGACTCTCGTATATAAAGCAACATGTACTGTCGTATATCGAATTTCGTACGATAAATCAAAAGTGGTTGCTCTAGAAGGGTAAAGGATAAAATATAGAAAAAATTATTTTTCATTAAACTTTTTTCGCTTTGCTTACCGATATACTTTTGTACAATGTAACGACGACTCATATGATTGGTGGCCCAATTAAGAATTTCATCCATATTATTACGTATGACGATATTAAGGCCACGGCATTGATAACCCGGCTTAAGAATCCACATGTTTCGACACCCGTCAAACTTGTAATCAGCCCGTTTCTCATCCAATCGGGTAATAATCGGTTTGATTTTCTTCACATATTCATTGAGTTCACGGTAAGTACATTTAAGCTTGCCTCGACGATTTAGTAAACGACCCGAGCTCTGCAGAAATTCGGCCCAATCGTATTCGGGTACGCAAACCGGTTCGACATCTAACGATACCTTATTCTCTATTTCTTCAAGTTGTCTTCTGGCGCGTTCCGCGGCGAAAGGAATGATTACGGGCGATATGGTGCCATTTTCATAATCAATAATTTCCTCATTATCGACATTTCTACAAAGAAAACGCAAAAGAGCACGACATTGAGACATGCGAAATTCCTCAATGAAGGCTGCTTGCTCTTCATGGTTTCCACCCAAACGGAAGAAACGTGGATATAACATATTGGAAACTCCGTCTTGGCGGTGCCATTGCAGTTGTTCGCTACACCCAATTAAACCAACCTTAGTGGAAAAGTCCATTCCGTGACTTCTACGTATGCGATTGCGATATGGTCGCACATCCACATAGAGGTCACGATGTCCTTTAGGTTGCCAAATGAAAAATGCTGGAAAATGATTTATGATCTTACTAATGGCAACTGTTTCATATTCATTGCCACGCTTAGCATGCATTAACAAAGTGTCTTCGGTAAGCATCTGTAGCCGCGGATATCGATTAGGTGCTAATTTCTCCAACCATCCTCTCTTAAGTAGTGCTCTTCGTATTGTACCGTAATTTCCAAAAATGGTAAAAATGCGACGGTTACGAAATGCATCGATTACCCTGGCGCGATAAACGCTGGACAGGGTCTTGGTTTGTACGCTATTAGCGTCTACAACTTGTGACATCATATTATTGGGAGTCGTAATTACATGTCCCTCTCCCTCTTTAATGACATCTTGTTTAGATACCTTCACTTTGACCAAGTGAACACGACTCCATATATTACTCCGTCTAAGAGGATCTCCAAGTTTAAGAGTTGACGAAATATTGCCGAGACCACTAGATTTGGTGAAATTGCTTTTTTGCTTTATCACCACCGGCAAAACGGGTTTGACGCTCTCATTTAAAATTTGCGGTGAAACTTTAACTACAGCTTCGGTTTGACTAATAATTGGTTTTCGATATTGACTCGGTATGCTTACCACACTTAAATTATCAGTAAATGGCCGCTGCTGTTTGGATTCCAAATACTGAGCAATATTTAGTTTCCCAATCGGAGATCGATCGTTAGCCTGATTTTGTGATGAACCTTTATTAGAACTTCGCGTAAGGATTTGGGCTTTACTTTGAATTTGTACCACCTCCCGTTCAAGATTCTGATTACGACCGGGAAGTAGATTAGGGTTTTCGCTATGAATTTGAGATCCACTAATATGCGGGTTTTCATCAATAGGCCTGGGACTGATATTTTTATTTTGGCTTAACGATTTATTAACACTTGGATTACTTTGACTAGCACCTTCATTGCTACGGCTTTGCGAATTGTTTATCGCGCTCTTATCACTGGAAGAGTTTTTAAGACTTGCAGTAGAACACACAACTCGATTCTGACGCGCTGATCGTTTGGCGTCCTCATTCGAAGTGCCTATATTGCCAAGACTGCACGTTTTACTTAGACTTTGACAAAGACCCTTGGTTGGCATTTCAGGGGGTGCTATATTTTCGCCACCTGTCTTTCGTGGTAGAATGTATTTCTTGCCATCGTCAGAGGCTGTTTGCTGATACAACTTTAACAATTCCAAATCTAAATTCTTGATTAGAGACCGTATCTTTATGAGAGGATATTGTCCAGATTTGTTGTTGGTAGCTGACTTTGCGGATTTTTCCATTATATTAACTTAGAATTTTGAAACAGAAGCCAAAATATTTTTTAATTTTGTCCTTTAAATGAAATTTTACTTAAATTTCGAAAATTCGACCCTTAAAAATTGTAAGCCGTTCGAGACGTTCCTGTATGAAGTATTTTTGAAAGGAGAACAAAATACATAATCGAAATGTCAAACAAATGCCCCAGACAGTGGAGTAAAGTGAGTTGTAAAAAGAAATAAAAAAATAAGAATAAAGTAGAAAACTTGAAGTCTGGTTTTGTAGGCAACTAATACTCTATCGTTAAGCAGCAAACTCAAAATTTTGTGACATGTGATTGTCGGAGAAGAACATAGCTTATAGTAACAACAATGACTTTTGAAAATGATCTAAGCAAATTCACCGAATAATCCGAATAGCCGCATTCTTTATATGCTTGTAGAGATTATTCATCCGGTCGATTTTTTTGTAGAACTTCCAAAGCCATGAAGACTAAGATAAAAAAATGAAACTGTTGTCGATCTGTGAAGAAGGGAAAAATAAACATTAAGTGCCAGCAGCTCACTGTAGACCAAAAACTAAAGCAACACCCAACAAATAAGAAGACTACATTCGACTTTGACCGAATTTTTTATACCCATCACCTTGATCTTAAAAAACTAAATACCCGACCCTATAATATTGCATATACGTGATCGAGTTTTACCGTTTTTATAGAATATTTGTGGACATTTCTATCGTATACCTTTTCTGGTTTATGTCTGATGGTCAAAAAACCAAGAAAATCGAGATATTGTTAATTTATTTTATGCTATGGACGCCTCGCATTTACCGGTTTATCCCCCATTTTTAATATCAACTTGCGTGCAACAATTTCCAATGTTTTCGCCAAATTTGAAGAAAATATCTTCACTTTTGGGAAGAGGACCAGATTTACCTGGACTCAATTTATAGACTGGACTGACAAATATGTCTAATAAAAACTTTGATGCTGATCAGCAGCATATAGACTTTATAAGTTTTCTGAAGTTTCTTTTTGATGGCTGTAATCTATAATATTGAGGTGTGAGGCGTGGCCGATTTTTTGCAATTTTTGCATTTACAAGTGCCGCAGGTCTAAAGTATGTATATTCTTGGTCATCACTGATTTAAGCAAATCCGTCTGTCCGTCTGTCTCTCTATATGTGTATTTTATGGGGTAAAAATTCTCCTGCTCACAAAAATGTGGCAATCGACTTTAAATTTCGCATAAAGATTAAAAGTTTTCGCTCACAGGATGGCGTTGAAATTGAGTCAAATCGACCAAACAACCACAGGACAACATAACCTGTGACCACTCCTGCTTTCAAAAATAAAAAAATTTTGTTTTTTCGCTCGTTACTTATAAACCACAACATATACAAAGATAATAATTTGCATTTCTATTCTATGCGTGGTCCTGCAACACTTATACAAAAATGGAAATTTTTTGCCGTGAGATTTTGTCCTCAATCGTATATCAGAGGAGTAGAATTCCTATCGAGTTGTACTATTTGCTCGTTGCATTTGCGACGGAATATTTGTGATTGGCTACAACTAAGTGGCAACTTCATCGTTATAACTTGTTCGTATATTTTTCCCCCAAGTGATATTAATAATTTTTACTTAAAGCATTTCCACCTTATTCGCCAAGTATGCTTAAAATTCAATCCTATTGATACATATTTCCAGTTTTAGGAGATTTTAATGTACCGGCTATTTCCTGGAACTTCAATATTGACCCTATGATCAGTTCTGGTTATTATGACCAAATGGTTGAGCTTCTATTTAAGCTATATTTGTGTCCAAGAAGTCATATTAGTAATTTTTTACTAAATATATCGGACTTAGTCTTCTGTAGTACGACCAATTTATGATGGACCAGCATCATCATAAGCCTCTGAATGTGTTTTGTGGGTTTCGATCGCAATTTCTTCAAATAAACAACAAAAATAACGAATTTAAAAGAAGAAGTTTGAGTGCTCCATTTTAGCATGGGCGTAGAGGAAGGTCAGAACCATCGAATTCAATCATTATGTACATTGTTTTTCTCTATAGACGTCGCTGATCAAAATTCTTGCGAACTCCCAATATATATCACTATTTATTCAAATCAATAAATATTTTATTTCCACAATACTTTAGCTAGTAATTCTATATTTCCCATCCCAGAAATTTCTCGTTAATTCCCTATTCCTTTACCCCTTTTCATATTTTATGACAACAACAGGTAAAAGCAACAAAAATAATTATATGCTCTTACCATTTTTGGCAACAGTTTGGACTTTCTCAGACTAACTAATTTTACCATGTATGTGCTTCTATAACGACATTTTCCTCTACCGTTCCTTTTGAACATGATGCCCTTTAGCTCTTTTGCTTTCGAGCTAAAATATGACATTTTTTTTTTACATTCAATATCGAGCGTATTCATACGCTATGGAATACCATCAATCCAATACATGAATACATACATGCTCGGAGAATCGTCAATCCAAAATGGAAAATCTTTATCGGACTAGCTCGCAAACCGTAAATCGAGGCCTGCTACTTCCAGAGACAACTAAATTACAAGATGCTTGAACATTTTTTTCAAAATTCAAACTAAGAGCGTATTACGGACTTTTCGTATTTCTGTTATCAATAACAATAGTAACGCTGTCAGTTAACAGCCACTTAGCATTAAACACTGCAGAATTCTAAAAGTGAAAGAAAATATTCATATCAAGAAATGTGAAGAAATAATTTATTTACATCTATTTTATTTATTGTATGTATTGTGAGGGCTTTTGCCCATTCCCTAGTGCTGGGGTAAGCTCAGCGGCACGGGGCTTTGATTCACAACAATTTATATTTCTGTTGAATATTTACGTTTATTTCATTGTTCGATATTTTATGGTACAAAGGTAAATTCACACGAATGCCGTCTTGATCTTCACTTTCTCGTAAACTAAACTTAACTCACTCATCGCTTAAACTCAACCAACTCATCGCCTAATATTAAGTAACTCTCCTTACTTAAGACAATTACTCGCACCTTGTTCTGATTCCCTTTGTTCTCATTCCTCAACTTAATCCTAATTCTTACTCTAACTTAGTCTAGCACTTCCCCCTCAAAGACGAAGAACCTGTGAGACCAAAACGAGGGACGACCTTGGCTCCTCACAGTATGTTTACTAATTTCACATATATTGAACATATTTCTGCAACTTTTCGCAAATGAGTTATTGGATTGTAGAATATGTTCTACAATGTTTTAATATATTCCGCAATAGTCTAGAGTATTCTGAAATACTTTCATACTTCTTCATAGCATATTTTCATTGAAATTTATTTAAACAGTTGGTGAACATGCAATTTGGAGGAGTAATCACGTATAAAATTCACTTTCGTTTTCAATTGTTTTTGGTAAACGGCTGAATGCGAAAGTGATATCTAACTTTCACTTGCGTAATTACTTCCTAGAATTCTTGTTAGTAAATAAACGATCAAAGTAAAATAAACCAGAGCTTTCGCAAACAGCTGAGTATAGAAACGAAAGCTAAAGCTATCATCCGTGATTATCCTACATATTTTCTAGCTATCTACTAATTGATTCCTTGCGTACATACACATTTATATGTGTACCATAGAGCATATTCACTTAAAACCAAACAATCATATATGCTTCTGCTTTAAAAACTTTTAAGAATCAAGAAACTTTTAACCGAATCTTTGTCCACACAAATAATGAGAATGAAAGAGCAAGCAATCAAATGTCGTTACTAATGTCACGGCACACAAAAGATGGTAACAGAAATACAAAAAGCTGTGATAATCACCCAGGTTGAATTTTGAACAAAATGTTCGACCATCTTGTCATTTAATTGGCTCTTTTACTTCGTATTAATAGGCTGTTACTACACTAACTGTATTATTAGGCCTGTTAATTGGGAATTAACAGGCTAATGCCTGCCAACATTATATTTAACAAATCGTCCAGTTGAATTTATTAAAATTTTAAACTTTACATGCGATAAGTAAAAAGAAAAATAGTTTAAGGGAGGTTTAAAGTTTTGTGCAAAAGCAGTTCTGATCAACTCGTCAAATGATTTATTTCAATAATCGTATTATGTGTTTTGAAATATTCAGATTTTTGTTATGAGATTTTGAAGATTGTTTCTGCGCCTTATGAAGGTATTGAAAAAAAAATGCATTTTGATGCCCTATGGTATCGGATAGGCGTGGTCAGTCTCGCCCATTTTTGTGCATGTACTGCAACATCGGCCATAGAATGCACGTTCAACTTATCTGGTGTAGTTTATGAGTAGTGAACAAAAAACCAACTAATTATTCCTTTCGAAAAACAGATGTTCTAACCTAAGTGGTGTTATAGGCGTGCCGTTCGACCGATTTGGCCTATTTTCAATATAGCCTGCGTGCAAGAACTGTCAATGTATCCGTCAAATTTCAAACCGGTAGCTTAATTTTTCCGGCCAGGAGAATGCTTACAAGAGATATTACACAGGCGGACAGACGAATAAGCGAATAAATGGATTTAGAATT
The DNA here is from genome assembly GCA_000688715.1 of Glossina pallidipes. Taxonomy (NCBI): domain Eukaryota; kingdom Metazoa; phylum Arthropoda; class Insecta; order Diptera; family Glossinidae; genus Glossina; species Glossina pallidipes. Next base: position 305,234 of record KK499937.1, on the reverse strand, counting down.
TGATACTAATCAAGAATGTATGTACTGAACTCTGAAGTTTCCTTCTGTGCGTCGCAAACGCCTTGACAAAGCGAGTATGTCATTCGTCCTTTGGTGGTCGATATAATTGACGTCACTAATAAGATGCGCATTGACGTATTACTCATCACCTGCTTATCATTGACGTAAAAATTTGTTATTCAGCAGCTTCATACGAGGCTTGGTACGTTTTACGCAGCAATGCAATTCGATTACGTAGATTAATGAGAACTTTTATGCAATGCAAAAGCCATCACACTCACCTGCACATCTATCTGAAAGCAATGACTTTAAAAAACCATTATAACTCGATTTTCTTTCCTTTCCATATTTATTGTTGTAATTATCAATTATCGTGTTTATAAACATTTATTGTGTATGATCATATCTATTACATTATTAAGATCTCTTTGCTATATTTTTATCATCTTAAGATTCGCATCATAGTGTAGTTGTTATTAAGCTTGCGGTAAATAATGCATCTTACTCGGTTGCCACCACGTCAACTAAAGTTTGCAGTACTATTTTTATAGTTAGTGGGGACTTTTATTATTGTGGCCACTTATGGGTGATACAGACGGTTAAGATTTACAATTTATCGAGATATTGGGAGAGGTCGGGCAGACCCTCCTTAAGACCTTTACGTTTACGTGTATCCTGGACAATTTGATATGGTTTGCTATTAGGTTCACAGGGATCGCCGGGCAATACTTGCCAATGATCGAACACACATTGTGGGAAGGCTTGGCCGCCGGTGTTAGAACGTAAATCAGCGGTGAAGCCGAAGGATTCATTAACAGGCAAATATGCTTTCACTACAAACATAGGGGTACCCACTACTTGGGATTCTTCAAAGACATGTCCACGGCGTCTATTTAAAACACCATAGATACCACCGACAGCAACTTCAGGACACTGAATTTCGCACAAGTATACAGGTTCCATAAGACGTGGCGAGGCGGTTATAGCCGAAGCATAGAGACAACGGCGAGTGGTTGGAATGATTTGACCGCCTCCACGATGAATGGCATCAGCATGCAAAGTTACATCGTAAATATTGAAGCGAACACCGCGCATGTTCTCCTCAGCCATTATACCTTCTTTTGTAGCCCACTGAAATCCAGCTACAACAGAATCCTTAATTTCATTTAAATACTGCACTGACTTTGTGCAATCTAAGATAAAATTGGGGCCAGTACCGTCGGGGCCAAAACACCAGATCTTACGGGCTTCGGTCACATCATAATCGTACTTCTCCGCCAAGTAGCGAGCGCGTGCTTTAAAATCATCCTTGGAACTTACATCACCATTATCAATGTCCTCAGGCAAACCATCGGGCATTGGCATAGCTTTCATGATTAAACGATTGTGCTTGTTGGGCGACTTAGACAGGCACTGTTGGTTGGACTCTTCGAACACGGTTTCACGATATGATACAACGGGATCAGATTTCTTAAGGGGAATGCAAGCATGATCTTCTTCCAAATCTTTTAAGCAAATTTCCAGATGTAATTCACCGGCGCCTGCAATAATGTGTTCACCGGACTCCTCAATAATACATTGAACCATTGGATCAGATTTAGCTAAACGTTTCAAACCCTCAACCAATTTAGGCAAATCAGCTGGATTTTTAGGTTCCACTGCGACACGCACCACAGGTGACACAGAAAATTTCATAACCTACGGCAAAAGTATTAACGAAGAAATTCATTTACCTTTGCTTCCTTATAAAAACCCATATACGAGGAATACTTTTAAATTTCTATGCTTGTAAACTCACCTTCATATTATGAGCATCTTTGAAGGTAGTAATGGTGCCAGTCTTAACCAAAAACTGGTCAACACCGACGAGACCGCATATATTTCCAGAAGGTACATCTTCGATAGCTTCAACGTAACGACCCATCATCAAAATTGTACGTTGAATGGCCTTTTCATACAAATCCTCTTTTTTGCCGGGCACATAATTGGGGCCCATAATACGACACTTCTGCCCAGTCGCCACTTTACCAGAGAACACACGTCCAAAGGCATAGAAACGACCTTTATCGGATGTGGGTACCATTTTGGAAATGTACATCATCAGAGGACCTTCAGGGTCGCAGTTTTTCACTGCAACAGCCGCTTCATCGTCAAGCGGTCCCTCGTATAACATTTCCATACGGTATTTTTGAGCGACTACAGGAGACGGCAAATGTATAGCAATCATTTGAAGCAAAGCTTCGCCAGCAGGCAACCAAGTTCGCATAACAACCTTTAACAAAGCTTTACCATCTTTGTCTTTGTCTTCGTGTTTTAAGGCTACACCAATTTTCTCTAATAAAGTTGGTATTTCTTCTTTTTTGTAATTCATGATTGCATCGAATACCTTATAGATGGGATCCAAAATATACATACAGAACGAACGTTTATTATCTGCTTCTTTTTGTTTTTGCCATTTCTTGGTCTTGGCATTGAAGAAATTTTCGCCCCACAAACTTTAAGAAATTATTTAAGATATAGGTATTAAAAAATAAAATAAATAAATATTTAGATCAATTTTATCTATCTAAAATTTTAATATTATTATTTATTATTCTTCGTTTAAATATAAATGTGTTATTGAATTCTCAGCATGAGTAGATTCGACATTAAGAAAGAGGTCACTGCTCAGCGTTGCAAAAACGATAACACAAAATGCGAAAAAAAATCGCATTCAGTTTTCATCTGCTTTTATATGCACTTATTGTTCTATCATGAAGCGCAGCAAACTCAAGAAACAATGAGATTGACGCTCTGAGAACAACACAAATTGTGCTAAAAGCTTTTCCTTATGATCATGATATAAGAATACTCACCGATTCATTAATTTCACAACGTCAATCTTAAATTTCTCAGCATACATTTCTGCAAATTGCTTGAGAGTAAAAGCCCAGCCATGCAGACCGGAACCAAACCCAACTGAGCCCTTCGAAGGATCAACACGCACCTCACCCATTGGACCGCCGTCATCATTATATGTGGCAATAATGACGTTAACATTTTCTACAATACGTTGGAAAGTTTGATACAATTCTTCGGCATCCAGCTGCAATTCTAACAAGGCACGGTCCATCTTATTCATAAACAATATAGGCTTAATACGTTCAGCAATGGCTTGACGTAACACAGTTTCTGTTTGAACACACACACCAGAGACACAATCGACCACAACCAAAGCACCGTCGGTTACGCGCAAAGCAGCTGTTACTTCCGAAGAAAAATCAACATGACCAGGTGAATCAATCAAATTGATTAAGAAACCCTTGCAGTCTTTTTCGCGTTGGTCGGCATTAGTAATGAATACCAAATCTTTGTCTTCAACTTCAAAATACATGGAAATTGCGCTGTAAACGATTTTTTAAAATTGAATACATGTATGTATGTGACACACAAGTCAAAAATACTTACGTAGACTTAATTGTAATGCAACGTTCCTGTTCATCCTTGCGAGTATCAGTAAAACGTGTTTCACCCGCTTTGGCCCCGGCTATAATACCAGCCTTGGAAACCTTAGAAACCAGAATACGTTAGTTTAGTGTAAATTCCCAAAGTTTGCGTTCTTTAAACTTACCAAAGAATCGGTTAAAGTCGATTTTCCATGATCGACGTGAGCAATGACAGACATGTTGCGGATATTCCGCTTCTTGTCCATCAATCCACGGATTTCATCAACTGTAAAGTTAACCTGTGTATATCAAACGAAAAGAAACTCCATGTTAGGTGGCTTTTGAAAACTGAAAAACCATAATTTTCTTGCTTTTTCTATCTACATGCATTTACACATATATACTATGACTGATAATCAATGACCCATTTTCTTAAAGAGTTAGTCTTTAAAATCAAAATGCACACGTCATTACACTGCATTTGTTGTAAGTCTCCTTGACATTATTACTGTCAGTTGTGAAATTTTCTCATGAATTTTCAAGCAAATTTCATCTTCCCTTCTCAGTAACAATTTCCACAATAACACAAAAATACTTATATTTTCCATAGATCCTGTTTATATATTTTTCACATTTTTAAAAATTATTCTTAAATTCCACCTACCATTTTGGATGATTAGCGATTTTTTCTGGTCAACTTTATAAAACACTACACGCCTTCAATGGCACCCAAAAGGAAAAGAGCTAGTTGTCAAAGTGACATTTGTAATGTGGCGTTTATTGTTATAACTTTTTTTTTTTAATATAAAACATACAAACACAGAGATGGTAACAAAACCTTTAGTTATTGATTTGTGGAATATCAAAAGAAGAAGAAGCATAAAACACATCTGTAATTACACAACTGACATAACTGAATCACCTGATTCTTAAACATACGTTTAAGCAAATTTATTTTATTATTTCATATATTCAAATACGATTATGCGACTCTAAACTTCATAAAACATATCTGTAATTACACGACTGAAACACCTGATTCTTAAACAACATATTAGGAAATTTCTATTATTACATGTCAGTACGCGCGATTAAAGTATTTCAAAGTGGGAAATAATTTTTGTTTATTTCGGAAAAGAGTCAAAATTAAAACCTTTATTCTTTTTCTTGGACATATAAGCCACAAATCTATTGGCTTGGTCCATCTCCATCCAACAAACAAAAAAAAAATCTTTTTCTTTCGAAAATTTTTCTAATTATATTATATAATAACATTTTCATTAGTTATATTTTTAGTATTATTATGTTCTAGTGCGTACAAGAGAATGTACAGCGGAGAATTGTAAATGCAAAGGGGAAAAGCTGTTGAAAGTAATCGATTTTTAAAACCTCTGCAAATAAACCACGTTAAATTTATTAAATACTCTAAATTATGAGAAAAATATTATATTTGCGATAAGCATTTTTTTTAAGAATACAAAAATGCCGGGTTGAAACCTGCATGGTCTGCAGATGCAGTCTCAACAACCCATCTAGGCACTTATAAAAGACATAGTCCATTAAAAGAAGTAGAAGAAATAGAACGGGACGACGACAATATCCTATCAATATCAAAACGGATAAGCTTTCCGAAAAGTGGAAACCAGATAGGAGAAAAATCAAACACCAGTTTCCTGGAAAGGGAAACAATCAAAATTTATTTCAGTTCCCGAAAGAGGGAAACACATTGGGAGAAAATCCAACTGTAAGTAATGAAGATAAATGCGCATTGCAAGCGCTGCAGGCATCATTAGCACAACAAGTACAGCAGCTACGTCAGCCATATCTGGAAATACGTCAGGCGTCAAGTCAGCCATTTTAGCAAATACCTCAGGCCGAACGTCATCCACATTAGGATGTAGCTAACTCAGCGCCAAACCCACCAAACCCTACCAAACCAACGGCCACCTTGAGAAAACAAAATATAAAGAAAAAATACCAAGTTATATAAATGAATTGACTCAATGATTTTCGCGTTATTTTATTATTGCTATTATTATTATTTTATTATACTAATTAATAATTAACGAACGCAACAACTGAAAACTCTAATGTAATATCTTATTTTTATTTATATATTTTAATAAAATTATTAATAATTAATCTCACTTTAAACACTCTTTGATTGAAAAACTAAAATTGAATAGTTTGGCTTTTTACTATGGCAGCGTTTGTAAGCGTTTAAAATGTCCGCGCAATACTTGCAGTTAAGGTGACCAGACATGTCCTTTTTAATATTTCAATTTTAGTGTATTTGTCAAATACAATCAATACGATATTAAAATGATTTATTAAACGGAAGAAAAAAATTATTTTTAAATTATATATCTATACTTTTCAATGCAAAATCAATCGGTTTTATATAATTTCTTATATATGTATTTTCAATAATATTATTTAGAATTATATTAGAATTAGCTTTCGGTTAGTTTTTCATAACAGTTTTCTTTCTTTAAATTATTTAAGAGTTGAGCAATCGAGGATAGGTATTATTAAAAAAATTAAAAAGAATGATAGGATTATTAATTATAAGAGTTGCAGGGAAGACATTTAATTGAATAATTTATTATTTCTTAATGCAAAAATATTTTAAAATCAAATTTTTAAAAAAAAAAAAGGTAATAAAAAATATGTATGAAAAAGAAAGAAAAATTTTACAAAATATAAAAATGTTTTGTTTGAAATTGTTTTATTTTATTTATAACACAAATATAAGCAAAAAAAATTAATTGTACTCGCTACGTAAATTCCTCGTCTTGTAAATTTTTTAAATATTTAAAATAATGTCATTTAAATCCATTTAATTTAATTTACAAAAGCAAATTTATTATTTAGAGATTTAAAAAATTTTAAAGATTATAAAAATTATAATATATAGATGAATATAAACAAATAAACACGAGTAAAATTTACCTTCAGGCACCTTTCTCTAGACTCCCGAATGCTTTTTGAATTTGCAAGAATAAAAAGGAAAAGAAAGACGAATATAACCAATATTTCTACAATTTAAAAATATCCGCCTGAATGGCCCAGTAGGCAAGAGTCTCGTGGATCGTAGTCTTGGATTCAAATCTCAAGTGCAATAGAGAGGAAACAAATAATTGCTATAATCAGGATTATAGAAGAAAAACAAATTATGTTGTAGTTGCCACTAGTACTGTGTGCGATTATTGTTGTAAATTCGTATTTGTTCCTCGATTATTTGTTTCCGTATTTTTATCGTTTCTAAATTTATAGATTATTCGCTTATGCTCTAAATTACATATGAATTTTATTGAAAGTAAAATAAAAAGTAAGTAAATAAAAACGTCCTATTGATTTGTGTGCTAAAAATTTCAAATATGGTAGCATCGTTTGTTTGAGAAGAAGAAGAATGTTATAGAGAAATAATTTCTCGATGAAGAATTAGAGAAATTTGCCAAAAGTGAAAAGTCCATTAAAATTACACAGAAAATAAAATTAAAAACAAAAGTGGTAAAATGGAGACAGACGATGTTAGTAGTAAGAGAGGGCGTGGTCGCGGACGGGGTGCTAGAGCTCGTGGCAGAGGACGTGGTAGAGGTCGCGGTCGCGGGAAAAAAGATGCTGTAGTAATTTCATGCAGCGAAGAAGTTTCTGTCGACCAAACATTTGATGGAAATGCTGTAGTGATTTTAGAAGACGGAGATGTTTCGGCAGGCAGTGGTACTCTTAATCTTGACAACAATGAAGATGTGATTATGGTGGATTTGGCGAAAGAGTGTGAAGGAGATCAAAGCAACGTAGCTGGCAAAGAAGCAATCTGTAGTAATTCCGCAGTTGGACAAATTAGTGCATCAACATCGACGCCCACTACAACGAATATTTTGCCTCAAACAAGTAATGAATTGAAAACTTTAATTGTATGGAATTTATTTTTAATTTATTAAACTTTGGCTTTTACAGTTGATATGGAAGCTGACATATCACAATTGGAAGCTCCTACATTTACTACTATATCTAGAGGGCCGCCAGAACCTATGCTACGTCTCAAATGGAATCATAAGGTCAACCTTATTGGGGAGAAAGTATTGAATCCGATGATACATATATGCGATCAATGTGATAAACCAATTTTGCACTACGGTCGAATGATTCCATGTAAGCACGTATTTTGCTTAAAATGTGCACGAGCAGAGCCAGTGAAAACTTGTCTTCGCTGTAACGATAAAGTTGTTCGAGTTGAACAATCGGGTTTAGGAACGGTGTTTATGTGCATACATGGCGGCAGTCGCTATGGAAATACCGGTTGCCGTAGAACCTACTTATCGCAGAGAGATTTGCAAGCACACATTAATCATCGTCATGTAGCACAACCGCCGCTACCACCTTTACCGGCTACTATACCACCGCCTTCAAAGGAAATAAAGCCTGAAATAACCACTCAAAGAAAGGTATTTGCTACAATGGGAGAAAAATGAATACAATAAAAAAACAATTTGTATTATATAGCTTTCAGAGACGACTGCAATTTCAACAAGCACACAACCACCATCGGCATTGTTAACACAACGACCCCCTATACGTTCGTCCAGTAGCATAGGCACAATAGCACCGCCTGGTTCGACTGCACCAGTCTCGTCCCAGAATCACTCATCGCTGACCCAAGCTAACCTGGCACGTATTAATAATGCCAATGCGGCTGAATGTCATCAAGGTAAAGTGGCACTACATCAGACCCTCAAAAAAGCACCTTTAACTCAGGCTCATCATCAACCGCCAGAGGCTGTAGCTGATGCCTCCTATTACAGCAGTGTGTTAAGTTCTTTTGGCAGTGCCAACACTACAGCGAACACGAACAATACCTCTGCTTATGATGGCCAAAGCACTTCCATGGGCCAAGGTTCCTGGCAACAGCAGCAGTACTACAGATGAAAGATTAAACAATTCCTGCAGATCACGTTAAATTCATTGCTTTCTGCTTGCTTCAAGCTCTCTTTCAGAAGCTTCATTACGAAATTTCTTTTTTCAAACTTGACATGCAGAGATATTAAAGTTTAACTGATCGAGAAATTTATAATAAAATTGGTTAAATTTTCCAAGCAGGACACATGCATCGTGTCTTCAATGGGAGACGACTATTAAAAGAGCAATAAAAAGATTTTTCGATTCTCAAAATGAATTAAAATTAGTTTTTAACTAAAACTTCTATTATAAATATAAACAGTTTAAATACAATAAGAATAGCAATAATGTTTAATATATAATCAAAAAAAAAAAAAGGGAAAACAAATCGTCGTCAAGCACTTTAGCATACTAACGTTGAAAGTTATTAGTTTTAATTTACCAATTATTTTTTTGAATTTTTGTATAGCTTTGTTCTGTTTTTTTTTTTTTTTTTATTTTTACTGACTATTAGAATCCATATCAATTAGTAACGCTTTATCACGAATGTCCATGTGTTCATCAGTGGCTATGATTGCATTTTGATTAGCTATTGCTTTGGGAGGTGGCGCAGGCATCGGTATAGCTATGGGACTCATTGTGCTGATCATACGCGGCTCTGTGCGAGCCGTAGTTATGGGCTGCGCGGGTATTGTGCTAACAGATTTCGCGAGGAAAGCGGGAGTGTTCACGTCACTATGACCACCACCAATAACACCAATGTCGTGGGAGTGGCCATGACTATGGCTGTGACTTTGAAGATGCTGATGATGGTGATGTTGGTGCTGTCCATGATGTTTATGCGGTGGTTGGTGATGTTGACCTGCTACTGTCGGAAATGACTTTGGTAATTGATTATGTCGAGAGTTTTCAGTGGATTTTAAACGTTCACTTAGGGCTTTCAGAGCAATTTGCCTAAAAAGTTTAAAACTTAATTGAAAAGCATATCCAACTATTTTGCTAACTTTACGCACCTTCGTCTTTCTATATCATGAGGATCTACCCCTGGCATTGAAACAGAAACTGACATTAAGCAGGCTGCAGAAGATATACGAGGAGGAGCTGGAGGTTTTACTATACTCATTTTTAAACAGCACATGTAAATCGGATTCACTAGAATGTTGATAAAAGGTTGTGTTACACTGGGAAAAAAACTGGCGAAAGTAAAGCTATCCGAACTATCGCCGCGACCGTTAGGATGATGCTGATAAAATCGCAAGTAAACCCATGAAACAAGCAGACCCGATGCAAACATGGCTGGAAAAGTGCCATCCAATAGATTTATAAGCCAAAATACGATAGATAATATAAGGACAGTTAACGGAACGTTTCTATACAAAGTGAAATGTACATAATAGAAATATTTTAATTGTATATAAGCAACCAAAATTTTTGTAATTCAGTGTGACTTGCCTATTAGTTAACTTGCCATAACGTGTTTTGAAAATTAAATGATCCGGCATAATTTGGCGTACTGCTACACATATGCCTGCCACGTAGCCAGCGAGACCGTGTATATGTACATCAAATAAGATTAATGGGTCTTTAGTAATCATATAATTAAACAAATAATACATAGTCGTCAATATAGACACACCGATATTGCTTAACGCAAAAAATTTAAACATTTCCATTTGACCCCACAGAGGTTCTATCATTTTGCCGCACAATCCGACAGTTATCACATCGACCAATACTTCCCACCAATGTAATTCCATAAAACAAAATGTGAAGGCAGTCCAAACCCAAAATTCCGTATTGGGTAATATATAACCAGGCGTTACTGTTAAATATAAAACTGCTGTCTCGCTGAATGATAGTAAATAGCCGACAGCAGTGACTAAGCAGATCAGTGTGATTACCGGTGAGGTATTACGTAGTAGAGCTGAAAATTGTTGCCTCAAGTAGGGCATATTCCTGTTTAGGATATGAGTTGTAGCCGACATCGTAATTATCTGACCTCAGTTGGGACTTAGTAAAACTCAAACTTTCGAGATTGTTGTGTTGCCAGGTATCCGATCCACTGAAGTAAGTTATTGCATCCATACGCGAATTGTCGTCAGATCACTATAGAATCCTCCAGTTGGAGATGTCAACACTTTTCTTGTGGCTCCAAGTTTTGATGTCAATAATACACAACAAATTTGTCAAAACGAAAGCTGCCAGCTTCTTCAAATGTTATCAAATTCAAAAATCGTATAGAGTTACCCACGCTTGCATTATACTTACTTTCAAGCCGGACATACCATAATTCCCCCTTCGAAAATTATAGGCCTAAGACACAATGATGCGTTATTCTCATTTTCGCTATGACTTTGACGAACTTTGTCGACTTTTTTCGAAACATTGGGGGAACTGACGAGTTATATGCTCTTGTATGTATAAATAAATCTTGTATGGATAAATAAAAAAAGTTCAAAGCAAATAGAGAACCAATTACTTTACTTTTTTTGGCTCGACATATTGTACGACTGATTTTTGCTCAGCATTGCCAGCATTTAATTCCTTACAGTACGTTACGATGAAAGCGTTTGTATGGAGTATTTTTACTAAGCGTGAATTTATGTTGCTTATAAACTCTTCGCATACGCCGATTTTATGATTAGAATAAGGCGTCAAGTACAAACTTATGGGAGATATGAGAATGAAACATTGGGCAGTTTTATTGAAATATAGCGAACTGTACGCCAATAACAAAATTATAGACGCATACCAAATCATTTTTCTCATCGGCACGGACTGGTCCTCCACAGGAAACGATGTATTAAGTCCTTTTCAAACTAATTCCACCTAATATTGAAACTATCTATTCCGACTCAACAGAGAAATTTGATAACTCGGCAAAACCAATCCTCTAACTGCGATCTGCGCTACTATAGCTTAATTTTAGTAAATTATCTAAAGGCAGTCTTATATAAAAAATGATTTTTATTTTACAATTTTTCATTATATATTAAAAGTTATTTTGTTAATTTTTTATACAAATCTAAGATTACGATTTTTTTTTTTTATTATCTAAGCATTCGACAACGCTTTTATTCAATAATCATTCCCGTTATGCGTTACAAACATTACCCTTCTCAGCGTCTAAATAAATAATTTTATTCATTTCTTAACATTATATTCAAAATTATTACATTTACTCTACAAATAGTTCATGTTCCAATATGAAATAAAGGGTAGTTCAGGTTTCCGGAAAAAAGCACAAAGAACTGTCAAATAAAATTTATATAAAATTTCTTGAAACAACATTAAAAAGAGATAAGTCTTGTATGTTCGGTTTATGGGTTTTTATAGTGAAACAACATAAATTTACAAAAAAAAAAAAAAAAAGAATTCAAAAATAAAATTAAAGCTTAGCTCTCCAAAAATGTAAACACATATCCAAATATCGCGTTAGATTGCCTAAAACGAAATGGAAAGATATGAAGTATTTCTAATTGCATAAAAATGCCCTTTCTGATGATTAATCATGACCGAAATTTTGGAGGGAACTATATTGCGGTTGTTTTTTTTGTTGTGTTTAGCAGTGTGTTGCTCTTTATAAGTGTTTAAACTCTCACTGGAAAACTTAAATTTTATTCTAATAAAATTTAGAAATAAACAACAACCTCGGAAAAAGACGGCAGATAACCTGAAAAATGAATTCAGTTTCAAATTATTAACCTTAATAAGGTGGTTGCTTAAACTTACTAAAGGAAACTTAGCGCACAATGCTGTACTACGGAGTTTAAAACAATAACGTCCCCATACCGCCCATCTCGGACTGTTCTTTTACGAAAATCTCAAAGTATTGGTAGATTATAGTAACGGCTAATAGTATACCCGTGCCTGAACCAATGGCGCCTAGAAAATCGGCTAAAACCGATAGCGCACCAATGCACAGACCACCAAATGCAGCTGCAGTGGGAATATAACGGTTTAATTCATGAATCATGGAATTCTCCCGATGACCACGCATAACCATGTGCTGTTCTTTTAATTGTTTAGCGACCTGCAAATAAAAGTTCGATTATCAATGCCGAAATAATTCGAATGATTATGGGTCTTACATCTTTAGCTGAACTACCGGATACGTCTATCCATGTTTTGGAAAAGAAAGCGCAAGAGCCCAGCATAAACACTATGTAAAGAATAGCATGAATAGGATCAGTCAGTATATGACCTACGCTTTCAGGCGGCGACAAGTAATAGCAAAGACCTCCAATTGGATATGACCGGGCAGGGCCGCCACCACCCACATCTGCCCAAACGCCAAGCAAATTTATAAAGAAATTGCCTTGAAATTTGACGGCCAACATTTGCGATATGACATACAAGTTGGATACGAGGGCTGATTGCAAAATGATGGGTATGTTGGAGGTATAGAACAATTTGATGGGATAACTGCTGTATTGACCGCGATAACGTGCAGATTTGATTGGTAAATCCACTCTGAATCCCTGAAAATATATGACTACCGCAAACACCAAAACCGTCGCTAAAAGGTTCATCAAATTAGGTAAATTTTGACGATAGAAAGCTTCTCGCAATGCCCGTACTTTATCATTCCGAGTAGCCATAAGATGAAAAAGGGCGATAACGGCACCTTCAAATTCAGTGCCGCGGCCCGTAGTGACTGTCGTAGGCGAAAATGCTTTCCAAACTATGGTCTCGCAAATATTGGTTGCAATGAATAGCGATATACCTGAACCCAAACCATAACCCTTTTGCAGCAATTCATCCAACAGTAGGACAATTAAGCCGGCCGCAAAAAGTTGAATGATAATCAGCAAACAAACACCGGCACCAATCTCCGACGGATCACCATACATACCAGTCATTACATATACTATTGCCTGACCAATTGTAATGACCATGCCAAACAATTTTTGTGCGCCATTGAAAAGGGCGCGATCTTTAGGCGTATCGCCCACTTCAATGATTTTAGCGCCAGCCAGCAGTTGCATTATCAGGCCGGACGTGACAATAGGCGATATACCCAATTCCATGAGAGTTCCTCTATTTGAAGCCAAAATGACACGGATCCAATAAAAGGGATCAGCCGAATCCGAACTCATGATGCCAAACAAAGGAATCTGACAGCACACCAAGAATATGAAAAGCGTTATCGCCGTCCATAGTACCTTCTCTCTAAATTGAATCTGAAATAGAAAAATGTATAGTCGTTTTGCGCCCAATCTTGAATATTTATCATTTAAAATAAACTAGTTAACTGACATCACTTAAAGCTCGAACATGGTGAAAGAAAGATATGAAATGTTCTCCAAACTCAAATGGAGAATTGCAGGACTGAGTTCATTTGCTGATGAAATATTTCAATCTCAGTTTCTAAGCCCATCTGTGCAGAGTTATTTCGTTCTTCAACTTCTATTAACGGACAATGTATTTAGTTTATTGACCTATATAATGCACATAAATAGCGTTAAAAACGCTTGCTCGCGTTTAGAAAATGCGCATATACGCTCACACGCGCTCCCCGCAATCATTATCATCAGCTACGTTGGCAAACGATATAAACAATCAAGTTTTACACTTAAAGCTACAACAAACGAACGATACGTAACGAAACACAATTCGGCTAAAATGTACACGTCGTTACCGTCGACAGCACTAACTGTCAAATGTGTCAAAATAACAAAATGTGAAAGGAGCTTCGGAAAATAATTCTTATTATCATTAAACGAAATGAGCTGAGAAAATATTTACAACCTATTTAGCAAAGATAACAAGAAAAAGGAAAGATTATTCTTGGAATATAAGCGTTATACGTCTTTTTTTTTAACAATTAGAAAGTTTACTTTGGCAGCATTTTTGTATAAATATATTTATGAATACATATATATATATATATATATATATATTGTTAAGGTGACATGGAAAAGGGGAAAGGAAAATTACGTTTAAGCGGCTTAAGAAGTGTTTTTTCGACAACAATGATGGTTATTATTTCATCTATCAAGATGCGATGAATAAAACTCGTATCAAACTCTAACCAGTTATACAATGCAAAGAATCTTCATTAAACCGAACTTACCTTGCGCTCCGGTTTAGCAATTTCTGGCAGTATACTGCAGAATGGTTTGATCACTTCAAGGAATTTAACTAAAAATTGACAGAAGATAAAATAGTTTGTAAATAAATTAAACACGTCATCAATGCATATAACTTGAATTATTTCTACATTTTTCAACAAATAACGTAAACGTAAACTATATTAGTAGAATACTTTCTACACATTATTTTAATTGTCTCACAATTCTGTTACGTTTTCACTTTTCTTTTACTTACTTCCCATTGTTTTAGCCTTCGAATTATTCTTTTATTGTACTTTCACAGCTGTAACATTCACCGGGGTAATCTAGAGTGAAAAGTAAATTTCCCTCAAAAATGTATTTGTTAATGACTCTAGAAAAACTGACTTTGAGAAATTTGTATACGGAATCTCCACCGACAGCCAAACTTGAATGAACAAGATTTCGTGTCAAAAGGGATGCCAATTGTTGTTCGGCAAACTTTAACACTTTAGTAATGCAGAGTTGTTATGAAAAAAGAAAATTAATTGACGTTGTAGAAGTACTGCCAAGTTAGTACAAAATTCTTACATTGCCTGCGATGCATTTTTTGCGTACATTTTGCTGCAATGTCTTCACAACAAATTTATGTACAATTTCAAATATCTAGTAATGTATTCTGTTTCTCGTATACGTAAGAACGAATTTTTAACAGTAATTTAAAATTTAATTTAAAAAATGTGCCGATAGTTTTAGATGATGTTTACCTAAAAACAGAGACGTTAAACTATGCAACGCAGTCCAATAAAAACGATACTTGACCTCCACAAAAACTATACTTCACTCCCACAAAAACGACGTTTGACTTCCACAAAAACTGTTCATAGCCGCCATAAAATGCTTTAAGACTTAGGATTTATTTCTCTGACTAAATTAACAGCAATAATAATAATTTTAGAAAGAAATTGCAAGCCAGACAAGGCTTTAACAGTAATAATTACAAAAAGAAGTCGGAACTTTCGGCAAGAATATAAAAATAAAACTACAACATCTATTTGGATTTGGAAGACAAACAATTGTTAACAATATTAATTAATTAATTAATAATTAATTCTAGGAAGACTATTGATACAAGTCTACAAAATGAATGCTCTTGCCAATCATAGTTTACTTTTACCTTTCATTTAAAAAACTCATATTTATAACAAATATTAGAATTGAATAACATATTCCAAATTTCTAAATTTATTGGAATAAAAATATAAACATTTTATTTTTAATAGATTGCACATATTTTTACTAAATCAAGGCTGCCAATAAAATATATGTATATATAATATTTAGAATTTGGGGTAAATCAAATCTCAAATCTTCGTTAACATAGTATAAAATATAAAATTTTAACTAACTCTTTTTTTTAATTTTATATTTTGCCGCTAGCGAGTGGATACGACAAATGTAAAGGCGTTGTAAATGATTTACCTTTAACAAGTGTTGATAGGTTTTCTCCAGCATAACTTACATAAGGGGAAATTTCGCACTGATCGCCGTGCACCACTCCACCAGCCGCTTCAATATATTTCTTATGCAATCGATACAAATCAGCCCGTGCAGTTGATGGACAATCCTTACCAGCGGAATCCGAATTCTTTAAAGCACTAAACTCCTCATCACGTGGCACTTCCATAGCGACAAAATTCTCGGCGAATTGGAAAACATCAAAAACGAACTTTTCGATTTTAATACCATTTGGCTTATCTGGTGTGATACGTTTGCCTGAATTATCCACGAAAGGTATTTTCTTCTTAGCCACATGTAATTTCAATTCCCGTTCGTATATGTTTCCAACTTTTTGCAAAAATTCGGCCGTAAAGAAATGATTACAAATATTACCGGCACTGAATGTTAAACGACCGTCAGCATTACGAAGTTCGGCGGTCTTTGTTGATATCTCGCTATATTCGACCACTTGATATTTACCATCTACAATTGCCACTACGCCAACTGCCTCATTAGGAGCAGACTTTTCTACTACTTTGGCTGCGCAGTCAGCGTTTGCTTGAACGCAATATCCTATAAAAACTGGATCTGCCACTTTAGTTAAAATATTATCAACACTATGAGCATGCAAATAGAGTATTCCCTTTTTCTCCATATCATCCAAAATTCCCTGTTGTTTTAAAGCTCGGTAAATGCCGCCATTGCCATCTGGAGCCCTAGCGATTCGATGCTTTTGATCCAAGATAATTTTACCATCGAATTCGAAACATGGTAAAGAACCTTGTTCAAAAAATATCACATTCTCCTTCTGTAACCCCATATAATTGTTGGCCGTAAAGTAATCGTATGTTGGTTTAATTGTGTGCTCCGAAGTCATAATATACCATGTAATTATACCCTTTTTGCCAGTTATCTCTGCTGCTAATTCCTGTAGCCGCAGTATGCGTTCAGCCTGAATGCAAAACAGCGTTTTATTGGATTGTAAACCTACATTAAACATGCCTTTGGGATTAGCAAATCCCAGTCGAGTGCCTAGAAAGGAAAACTTACTAAATTAATTGAAAAAATGTACACATGCAAAATATTATCATTAAAGTTAATAAAATATATCCTTGAAATATTTCGGTGTGCTCTTGAAAGTCCAGTCGTCCACAGGGGGATTATATCGACTATTTTTTTAACGTAGATAGGCAACACATGCAATGGCAATTTTTTGATTTTAATTCTCTTTTAGCTTGGGAACAAAGAAAAAATAAAGTGATAAGTATTACGAGCTTCGATCAACGTCGAATACAAAAGTTTCATTTACATTTTGTGCGCTTTCCTACTTCATACCATTTTAACACATTTCAAAAAATTTCAACAAACATGTAGCATGAAAACTAGAAATCAGTAAATGCTTCGTTATTTAAGCTTAAAGACAGAGTAAATTAAATGAGGAAAGGTTTGTGGAATAGCGTGTTTATAAAACAGTATTAATGAAACCTGCTTCTGCTTCATAGGGATATTTAAATACTAGAACAACAGCAACAAAAAGAGACAAAGAAGCCTACCTTGTCCTCCCGCCATTAACAACACAGCAACATGGCCCTCAGAAATTTGTTTAAGTCCTTGCTCACGGTAGGCAGAAAGTCGTTCCTCCGACGTTCGACTTATACTAATCAAATTATGATCCGGGATTGGTTGTAAGCAATCATCAAGTTTCAAAGCATTTTGGTTTAAAGAGATAGTGGCACGATCAAAATACAGCTTCAATTCGTTCAAATCCAATTCTTCTATGTCATGTATAAGTTGCTCACGTTCATTTTCGTTTAATTCGCACCAGAATTTCAATAAATGTTCCTGGCCAACTTGAACTAGACGTTCATGCAAATCTCTGTAGTCTATCATATCTGCGAATAAAATTCAATTAACAATCTTAGAAACAACCGAACGCTCTAAGAAATACTGGAAGACTAAATCTATAAAAGAAAAAAATTGTGGTAGAAATGATGAAGTTATGTGGGTAGCCAGTTTGTTTATTTATAAAGCGTATAAACACAACGTGTACGTATGTACGTATAACCTTTATGGCATTTAACATGTTACTGTTGCCTTTTATTTCTGGTAAGCAGCGACTAAATTATTTATTATGTATACGTCTACAAAGCTCAAGACTGGTTTTACAGAGAAGTTTAGAGCATCAAGTAAAGTAGATTAACAAAGAAATAGAGCAGGGCGTAACTTGCGCCATTTCATGTCCCTGAACAATGCAAAAATGAAAGTATATTCATGGACCCACTGTAAACATATTCTTCTTGTATTTGTATAAAGTAAATAATAAAAACAAATAATTTCACGTATACTACCACAAATTCTATATCAGCCACATATAAATTTAAGTCAGTATACAGTTTATTTATCAACTCCGAAGCTGGAACTATCTGTGAAATATTCATAAAAGACAAGACTTTCTTATCAGCAAGGGCGGCGATGGAATGTTTATCTTTTCCTCCCATGGAGAGTAAATGGTTTGTACCGATGTTTAACATAATTTTGTTTATTTGTTTACATATGTAACGCTATAACAGCGTGCAATTTTATTCAAAATACGTTTACCGTCTCAATTACTTTAAATTTTTTTTTTATAAATTTTCACTAAATTTTCATGGTAATTTTTTTTCTAATTAAACAATTTTGTATTAATATTGTGTATAATGAGTAAAGAAACGGCGCTACTACAAATAAACGTTGATAAACGCAAATAAAAATGTAACATCAATCGATAACAGTTGTTTGTCTTCGTCGGTATAAGTTGACAACACTGCTTTTCAGACAAAATGAAATGAAATGAAGACGTCCACACATAAATAATGGTTAACGCGCCAAACTAATGCAGTAAAAAATTCAGCGTAGTGAAAACGTATATGTTTGCATACACGTATATGTTGCGTACACATATATGTATAACTAGTATTCTTTCATCACAGATACTAAAATATAACCAATTATCGAAATGCGACATGGTGTTGATTGCATGTGACCCATGCCGAATCTTTATTGGCCAATACAGCACATTGCTTCGTAATCCATATTTCCTTTCGAAAATTTTTTAGTGTTGTGGCAATAGCTTGCAGCAATATTACAGCTGCAGTAGTGTGCACTTTGCTGAATAAATGCGTTTGACCTAGGAAGCAGTGTAGTAATATAATCAGCATGAAAATATACCATTTTGCACAGCATAACACTGAAAGTGTGCTGAAGTGTGTGTCATGAATGATTATGAACCACTCTATGCCACTTCGCCTAACACTATTATTCATATAAAAACTTTTCAAAGAAAGGCGTTATAAGGGAATAGGTTCAAAAAGAGGCCCGATGCGAACTACCTTTAATAGCGTTCGTCCTAGGGCCAAAAGACGGACAGAAACACGTCCTCATAAACTTAGCATACCCTGGTATCGCAAGTGGTGTAGGGTATAAAAAGTCGGTAAAGTCATTATTATTGTTTAAAAGTGTGTAAAGCTCGCTAAAAGTTGCTAAGATATATAGTTCTTCTAACGGCTAATAACCATTACACAAAAAGACTTGGTTTAATTGCCTAAAATATTATTACGAAAATGCTATTTTTATACCCACCACTGTAAGGTGGGGGGAAGGAAGCTTCAGAGACCCTATAAAGTATATATATTCTTGATTAGCGTGAAATTCTGAGTTGATTTAGCTATATCTGTCCGTCTGTGTACCTGTGTGTCTATGTGATGTGTGTTGTTGACACTCTCCTGGTCGCAAATATGAAGACATTGACTTCAAATTTGGTAGAAATATTGAAAGTTAGCACTTGGAGAGTAGAATGCGAATAATAATGGACGGGATGCGAGATTCGGTCCCCGCCAAACATAACTTTCTTATTTGTTTACGATCTGGGTTTTGAGGGAAATTAGTCGCTTTTCTAAGAAGGGAAAAATCAAATACGCACTGATGGAGCGTTACCTGTGCCATGCAGCTGGCGACTGGCGGCAAGGTTAACAACAATGGGCAGAAATTTAGCGACAAAGGTTACACATATTTTCGTTTGCGGACGACTTTGTAAAGTTTTTTCGTGAATATAGAAAGAAGAACTACATCGAAAATTCATATAGTTTTTCTTTCATATATAAAATATAATTAATCCTCACATACGTTCCAACCATTAGTTACATTTCCCTAAAGTATCGGTACAAATTTCCACCTTTTTTGAAGCTATAGCACCTTATATAGCACCTTAAAGCGCGAAGGGGAAAATGTTTCTATACACTTTTGTATCCAATATTTGTACAATGGAAGATCGTTGACATTTTAGATGCTACAGGTAAATACTCGGTCTAGGGCGCACAAACCGTAAGTTCACTTAGATGTTAGGTTAAAGTAAATAAATTAGGCTAAAGTAAATAAATTTAATTTAATTTCGAAGTGTGTTTAAGTAATCAGTTTACGTTATTCCTTAATTATCTTTTCTGCCCTTGCCTGCCGTTGTCACTGTTAACGATGCAACTAATTGGTGAAGAGTATTTGTGGGCGGATAAAATGTTGTCATGGATTTAGCTAAAGTATCAAGTTTCAAATTAATACCTGATATGAATTTTTATGTAATTTAGAGAGAACGTGTCCTCCCAAACGTACTGCGCCGCCAATAACTAGCGATATACGTTTAATACATTAATTCAAAATGACTAACGGACCTTGTGACAAGCAGACGGACGTATCTAAATGGATTTAAATGCGCATTTCCGATTGATCCCAAGAACAGATGTAGTATATTCTGTTCTTCGCGTTGGTGTCAATGTGTACCAAGCTATTGAATGAATTGGATCGTTGTACATAAATACAAATGCAAACAGATTTATATACATCTTTTTATACCCATTGCCGAAAGGTGAGGGGTATATTCATTTTGTCAAAACGTTTGCAACGCCCTGAAGGAAGCATGTCTGTCTGTCCGTCTGTGTAATGTATGTTGTAAGCACTCTCTTGGCCGGAAAAATGAAGCTATCGGCTTAAGATTTGACAGATACATTGGATGTTCTTGCACGCAGGTTAGTATTGAAAATGGTCCAAAACGGACAGGACACGCCCGCACCACTACATAGACTGAGAACACCTCTGTTTTTCAGAAGGAATGAAAAATTGTTTTTTTGTTCATTACTCCTAAACTATAGCAAATAATTGGACAAAAATTTAAAAGCATATTCTATGGGTGGTGTTGTAACGTTCGTGCACCGCTGCGGGAAAAATTGACCGCGCCTACCCTATATTATAGTGCATCAAAATTTAATCGTTTTTTATAAGGCGCAGAAACAAGCTTCAATTTCAA
The DNA here is from genome assembly GCA_000688715.1 of Glossina pallidipes. Lineage (NCBI taxonomy): Eukaryota > Metazoa > Arthropoda > Insecta > Diptera > Glossinidae > Glossina > Glossina pallidipes. The sequence goes on along the minus strand of KK499937.1, from coordinate 284,022 downwards.
ATTTGGAATGCATTTATACATGTCCGTCTATTCGTCTGTTCATCAGTCTGTTTGCGCAACTTTGTAGTATTTATGGTAAACATTCTCCCGCCAGCGAATATGAAGATATCGCCCACGACTTTGTAAAAGAATTTGAAATTGGCTAAAGCTTTTCACGCCTACAACGCCCACACGCCTGTATGACAAAAATTTTATTTTGAAAAGCTGCATCCGCTTGCAGCATGAGAATTTTTTTTTCTTATTTCTTTTGTCGCTTTTAGGATAAGGGTGATGGGTATAAAAGATTCGGTCCCGATCGAATTTAATTTTCTTACTTGTTTTCTTACCTTTCGCCCAAAATGTAAACACCTTAGAAAAAGAAATGATTAGGATTTATTTTCTATATGCAAGTATGTTTCATTTACAGTTACCGTACGAAATAGTTTAAGATTTACTTTACTTTCTAGTGGGTAAATAATTACTTCTATGTAATTATCGCACAATACAATAATGATAAGTAAGAGTATCGCACACGTGCATATATAAATGTGTGCACCTAGAAAAAATTGTCATGTGTCTTATTTACCACATCGATAGTAGGGCTGATCTTATCTGAAGCAGTTGTGTATACGCATGAGGAATTAAATCAGCCCTTATATATAGTAGACGACAGTTAATTTTTGACGTTTTGCTTATATATTTTGTTAGTTACTTTACCTTCTAAGTGCACACACACAGTGAAACTTCTCTAAAATTGATTTTCTCTTGAGCGAATAATTACTGATGCGTACGATTTCGGCGGCAAACACATTTGAAGGAAATTGTTTGATAATTTTACCGTTACTGTTGATCTCAGTCTTAACCAAAATTTAAAAAATTTATTTTATAATCTTTTCACCAAATAACGAAAGGTGGCGTACGACCACATGTTCTTGAGCATAAAAGTCAGTCTCCTCCTCGAGCAGAGCTAAACTCGTAAATTCAGGCTTGCGTGCTTTCTAGTGATCAATGCTTAAGTCACGTAATTGTCGCACTTTATTTGGTCCATGGCTCTCACTTACTGTTTACACCAATAAAAATTCAATCTAAATGAGGGACCAAGAGAGCTTAAAACACAAAAGAACCTTTACGGCTGGTCACCGTATCATATATTTATAATTAATGTGTACAGACAAAATTTGGATACTACCATGATTCATTCACAAATACGCCGATAATAAGTAAGATACTAAAATAATACCAAAAAAAATTAGAAAATTTATATAAACACTTTTTTCCATCAGCGACCGTTTTTTTGAAAACCTATTCCAAGTCTTTTAATATACGATAAATTAATCCACGATAAAAATTGAACAATTTTCGCAGCTCGTATCGTAGCCTTTAGTTGGCTGCGTGTATAACACGAGTTTGGCGACCTTTTCTTGGGAAATTCAATCTTAAATTTGCTTAAAGATTAAAAGGAAACTATTGATCTGAGAGACGCGGGGTATTCTTCTTATAGGCTGATGAGCAACCTATAGGTAAATATGGGTTGTAGGACAAGCGCGTCCATAGTCCCCTGAGTGAAAAAAAAATTGAACATTTACTCGCAGGAGTTAGTAAGTAATCGCATGTATTAAGCCGAAGAAGGAACAAAGGGAACACCGAACTTGCTATACGAAAGGCAAAGGAACGAAATAGCTGGCGAATGATTTCGGGCGGGTAAGGCACCGAACGGAGCGATTTATTAGGTAATGTGTTAACTTTCGCTGAGATTTGAATCTAGGATCTAGGATGGATCAGCCCAAATCCGAAAATCAACTTTCAAAATGAACATAGCCGCTGTGTTGTGAAATAAACTTTTCTTTTTTTGGATATTACTCTATAGCATGGACTAAGTCAATGAGATATATGACTTAGAAGTCCAAATTAACCATGATTTGGTTGTCAGGGTTTATATGCGATAAGATTTAATAACATGACCTTCTTGAGCAGAGAGTTAGAGGCTTCAGCTGATTAAAGAGACATCAAACAAAAGTTTCTGAAGCAAGAAAGAAAGAACCAAAATTAGGAAAAACAAGAACAACCACTGTAGTAGACCAAGGTTTACATTTGAACAACTTCACTTAATACAGTTATTCATGTAATTACTTTCCAAAATAAGCCGTTACATGTGGAAGTGGTCGAAAATTGGTCCGGCCCAAGCTATTCTCAATACCACTCGTCTCCAGGTCAAAGCATGTCAGTGTACCAAATATCATCGACTTCTAGATTGAACACAAAACCGGCATTAGATGGACAAAGAGACAGACAAGTTTAAATCATTTCAAAACGTAATTATAAATAAAAGATGGGTCTATCTCGAGTCCTTCTGGGTAGACAAACTTAACATACCCTTACACCACAAGAGTCGTGGGGTATAATTATGTATAATGCTAACGTTGTTAGGCATAAGTGAGAATCTGCCTTCTAGGGTCAAAATGCAAACAATAAGCTCTCGTTTGGGATTTTGAGCTCTAGGAAAATTGATAAAGAAAGCTTCAACTAGCTGTCCACAAGGCATGTTTGAAAATGGTCGTGGTTTTATTCATGATTTTCGGATTTTATCGAATTTTATTAAACATCACTTGTTCAAATTTTTTCCCCCTCAATCGTTCATTATAGTTTGCAAGTCCCTTGGGTATCTTTAAAAAAGTATTTACTTTACATAGATGCCCAGTTGAGGAATAATTATTTTGCTATTATGCGGGCCTAGTAAATGTGCGCGTACATCTACATGAATTCACTGCAATAATAAATAGTACGGAAGGGATAAAAATAATAAAAAATAAGATTTATTCATATCTTCCGTCAAAAAAAAAAGGAAAAGCTATCTCTCTTCAAATCTGTAAAAACTCCATAACGTTTCTTTTTTTTTGTTTTTTGTTTTTTTTTTTTGTTTTTTCAACTAATGCTTTAGATATGTTATACATATAAGTATATAACAAATAAAGTTTCCTACAACGAAGTTTATATCTTTACTTGTACAATGCATTTGTGTCTTTGTTCTTGAACCAGGTGTTCAGTGGATTTACGTTGTTACATAGTTCACGTTCCATTACCTAAGAAATTTGCGCGCGCTCACAGCAATTTCATGTACAGTATAAGCAATTGCTCGTAACGTGCAACATAACGATCAGATACATAAAGTATATAGATTCATAAGCGCATAAGTAAGTAAGTGAGTAATGCCCTCAAAGGTATTTTTTTTTTTTTTTTTTTTTTTTTCAATTATAAACAATATAACAGGAATACTAAAGAAAAAGAAACTACAGGAACTGACTGAAAGATCTTTGTGAAGAAAGAAGAAAGAAAGAAAACAACCACCACCACGTAAAGATTGTTATTGTACGTATGTATACAAGTTAAGGGTGCATTCGACTTTTGAGCGGCAACAAAAAGTGCTAACTAAACTTTGCCAAGAATCCTTAAAAAGTCAGTTAGGTTTGGGCAGTGAAACGAATAACAACATAACGAAGGAGAGGGCAGTAGTTAGTTTATCGCGCAAAATCTCTAATAGTTTCCCGTCATGCAGTTATGATTTCTTGTTATATTTGATCATCATCGTTCACGTTTTATTAAAAAATTTATTTTTGTTAATTATATCCTTATTTATCCTTTATTATGTTATTTATGTGTACATAAAAGTAAACTCTCAAATACAGTGACGTTCCTCAACAGAAAACAGTAGTGTCAAAATTTCATTAATTTTCATAATTTTCGTAATCAAACAAATTTGTTTAAATAAAATTTTCATTTACCGAAAAACGCCCGACAATAGTACGCCGGTAGAAAATAGAATAATAAAAATGTCATTTTCGAAAGCCAAACTTAAACGTTTTAACGACATCGATGTTGTAGCTTGTGCCTCACCTTCGCGTCATGCTGCTTGCCTCGAGAGTAATAGTACCACTACGGCCGGGATTTCTTCATCATGTGTCGCACATACGGAACGTAAAGAACAAATTGAAAAGTTTTTCAAAGATGCAGTTCGTTTCACATCCAGTTCGAAGGAGACCAAAGAGTTCGCTGTACCCAAAGATGGCGCTCTAAAAGAGGATAAAAAATCCAAAGGTTTGCGTTTGTTTCGCACGCCGTCTTTACCGCATCGTTTACGTTTTCGTCAAAATTCTGATATAACTTCGGCTGTCAGCACCACTTCAACTGCTAGTTCGACACCATTGGCTTCGGCGACTACAACGCCTAGCAAAGAATCGTCGAAAGCTGTTGGCCGCTTGAAGGGTAAAGAGGCTTTGCATCAAGAAATTCGACACAAGAACGATCTTATTGAGAATTACTTAAGTCAAATTGATGTCTTGAAACGTCACGTAGAACAGCTTAAAGAAGCGGAGAGCAAAATCCGCGAAGAACATGCCAATGTCGAACAAAAAACCGAAAGAATGATACACGAGTTATCTGATGAAAATAAATCTCATAAAGAATTCAATGATCGGCTTGTTGCCGAAAATGCTCGCTACGCGGAGAATATTCTGAAATTGGAAAATGAAATTAAAAAACTTAATCATGAACATTTAACGCAAGTGGAAGAATTGAAGAGTTTATCGGAAGAGTTGAAAGGTAAAAATTATCAGCTCGAATCTGACTACGCAAAACAAAGCGAACAAAGTGAAAAATATGTTTTAAAAATTTCAAAACTAACCCAAGAGATTAAAGAAGCTTGCGAGCACTTATCGCTTAGTGAAGAAAGGGCTCAAGAAAGCTTCGAACTTATTGAAAATCTCAAGAATACTAATGATACTTTGATCGGCGATATGAAAACCTTGCAACGGCAGATCGAACAAGACGCTCTGGCTTACGCTCAGGAGACTAAGATCATACAAAATGAAATGGAATGTTTAAGAACCGAGAGAAATACTTTGAAAATCGATCTGGCAAGTAAATGTGATTTCATTAAGTCATTGCAGGATGAGTTGTTGGATAAGAATTGCGAGATAGATGCCCATTGTGATACTATACGACAATTATGCCGCGAGAAGGCCAAGTTTGTAGAGAGAGAACGCCTTTTAGATTCAGTTGAGGAAAAAGTTCGCCAGGCTGAAGTTCAAGTCGAGCAAAAGGTACAAAAACTCGAATCGGATTTGGAGAATGCTTTGGAGCGCGAAAAGGCATATTGGCGAGCGGAATTGGACAAACGTCAAAAGATGGCTGAAAATGAATTGATAAAAATTGAACTAGAAAAACAAGATGTTATGGTGTTGTTAGAAAGCACCAACGATATGTTACGTGAACGTGACGAGAAAATACAAAAGTATGAAGATCAGTTACGCAACGGCATTGATTACTACGTACAATTGACGGACAATCTTCAAAAGCAAGTTGTGGACCTTAAACAGGATATGGCCAAGACCATTACTGAAAAGTACAATTATCAGTTGACTTTAAACAATACACGTTCCACGGTGAATATATTAATGGAACGTCTTAAGAAATCGGATTCCGATGTGGAACAGTTGAAAGCGGAATTAGAATCAGTACAATTGGCGAAAAGAACCTTGGAACAGAGCTATTTGCAATTGCAATCAGAGCTGGAGAAAATGCGAACTCAACTGTCGGACTCAGAGGAAGCTTTGAGTAGCTTGCGCGACTCATCGGAAACACTACAAAAAGAGGTATCACTTAAAGAATCCATGTTCAATGAAATTCTTACTTCCGAAGAGGAAACTTTGGTTAAATTCAATAAGATTGCTTCTTCATTCCAGGAGCGCATCGAAGCGGATGCGGCCAAATACCTGGAGATGTATAACGAACTGAGGAACAAAGATGAAACGCGCGAAATGTATATGCAAGACATGAAAAAAGCTTTGGATGAGTTTGCTACTGTCTTACAGTTTGCCCAAATTGAACTGGACAGTAAAGAGAATGTATTAACAAAGGTACGTGAAGAATGCGAACAACTGAAATTGGAGAATATCGCCTTGAAATCGAAGGTGGATGATACAGCAACTACTACCACAACAGCTACGACGAATAGTCCAGGCAAAAAGAAAGAGAACAGTACGGATTTGGAGAAAATTGAAGGACTCTTAAATGACTCTGAGTTTCGTGCAGAATGCGATAAAATTACCTCGTGGTTGCTAAATTCTTCGGCCGACAAATGTGTACGCAACGAGAGTTCAAACGAAATAAATGAAATGTTAAAACCGAGCACACCTAATAATAAGGCCACACCGCCGGTACGTTCTCATTCAGCCGGCAAGTCCAATAGCCAGATAAATACGCCAAGAACCCCGCGCACGCCACGGACGCCCAAATCTTCTACTTCACATACACCACGCACAACTCCTAAAAAGACTGTGCTATTTGTTGGAAAAGAGAATATACCAAGTCCACAGAAACAAGTGCTTAAAGCAAGAAATGTCTAAATTCTTAGCCAAGTGCAAACATATAAAAGCATATGAAACGAAAACTCTAGAAGCAAGCGGACTATGGAAAACTATTTGAGGAAAGAAGACAACTTGGCTTTGTCGTTATTCTATGTGCAGAAAATGGCGAATGAATCGAAAAACCTGTAATTCCCCTTCTAAAGAACGAAATGAATCTATATTTACATACTTATGTAAACACACATATATACGCACGCAAAATATGTAGAAAATCACGAAATACAAGAATACCTACAATAATTGATGTTTTTATTTTAAATCGAAGGGAGAGAAAAACTGTGTGTGAGAAAACTTCATTCTCACACACAACCACCAACCACCACCACATATCCATTAAGCATATATAGGAATTTCTTTACAAAGATTTATTCATAAGTTTAGAAGAAAAAAAGACCCAATAAGTTTTGTTAAGCGAACTAAAAAGAGTGATACGGATTCCGTAAAGAATTGATTTCTTTAGTTCATTATAAAATGTTAACCAAAAGCCATTTTAACATGTGATGGTTACATATATAGGCAAGCAAGGCATGCACCTCTTTCCTTCTCTTCATACGAGACCCTCGCGTTCAAGTAGTTGTTTATGAGATTTAAATGCCAAAGTTTCATAAGCAAAAAAAGATTTTATGCGTTTGCGGTGTTATTCCGCTTCTTTCATATCCTGTATGTTGTCCTTATTTTTATTGCAGATTTAAAGAGAAAGAAAAATGCACATTAAGAAATGAATGAAAAAACAAAACTATAGGATCTTTTAAAGAACTGTGTTTGCTTATCTTATCCCCTCAGGCCAAATTTCTTCTATCGCTTTATTTTCTTTTACAAAAAGTCATTCGGCTGAAGATATTTTGTTATCTTAAGTTCGATATTAAAAGAAAGCCGATTTTTTGGACAACTTGTGCATATACCGTTAGAACTGCAATTTACTCACGCAATCACAGACCACTCGAAAACTTCTTAGTTAGCTGAGTTCTTCTTCGCAGCATGTTTTACATGCTACTCACCTAAAAGAATCTCCCGCTAATTATGGATAAGGATTAAGAAGAAATCGGATGCTTAGTTTCTGGTCATCTTAAGAAAAATAGACATTTCATTCTTTGATTGCGAAGAAAAGAATCCCTCAATCCCTGATATTCAACATATGAATCCCTGCAACTCACTTTTTAAAATGCCTTTTGCAACGAGATCTGCTTTGTAATTCACTAAACTATTTGTTCTTTTTTTTTTATTAAGAAGGGAACTTTTAAATTACCTCTATATAAACATAGAAACATATCAATAAATGAAGCCTTTTGTAAGACTTGATAAAATCTTTTGGTCTCATGTAAGGAAAGGTTTTTATTATTACCACATATAACCTAAAAATAATTCTTTAATTTCGAAAGACGACGAACATGAAAGCTAGGATCATGCATCATCACCATGAGAGCAAACGATTGGATGGATTTTAATAGCAGATATTTAAAGTCTGTTCAAGGCAAAAGGAACATTTTCACTGCCCTTCGGTTTAATAATCATAAGAATATAAAAAATTGCGCTCAAATTTTTTAAATTTTCATTCACTGTACCATGTAAGTGAATTACAAAATCTCTCACACAGAGCATTATCATGGAGTCAAATCTCAGGTGAGATAGGGGTTTCAATAAAGCCGGTAGTCTTAGATGCCAGTGCTGGCCCCTTTGTAAATATACAATGTATTAGAGACTGCGAGACCACATTATGTGGGTTAAATACATTTTACTGTGATCAGCAATCCACTTCCTTTTACTACACTTTCCTTTAGCCCAAATCTTACTACGCTCTTGTTTATAACGAAACATAAGACGATGTCATTCCCAATCACTTAAAAGAATTCTAGGAACAATCAAACTGTTATTATTCTTGTTGAACATTTTATTTTTTACAAACAGACTATATATTTTCCAACTTCAAATTATATAAAAAAAGAGTTCAAAGCATAAGAAAAATTCATTTGTTGATGCAAAATTATAAGAAACTGTCAAGTGTGTTAAAGCGATTACTATTCTGAAATGGCATTGTACAGTTTCTCAACATATATCTATCTCAAATTTTGTCGTTTATTGGGTCCTTCTAAAGTCCAAAATATTCCTTTTTTCTTTCCGGTATTCCTTTCTGACTGTGCGGCTGTAAGGCACATCATCGTATAATAATACAGATTTTGTGAAAAGAACAATTTTTACATCGTGACTAACTCCGAATTTGCATATTTTTTTTTTTTTTAGTATAAATCTTACTTTGAAGCGCAATTAGTTAAATTATTAAAAAGAAGAAGAAGATATTAAATACCCTACATTACTCTACAGTTATTCATATAACGACTTATCATAGCAAGGCGCTATATAGGAAAGCGGTGAAGAAGGGTGGTCCGACTCAAATCATTTCTAATAGCATTTGCCCTTGGTCTAAAACACACCAGTAGACAAAATTTCATCGAAATATCTCAAAGATTTCGGACTTAAATTGAACACAAGCTTCGCTTAGCTTAATTTCGGTAAAATAAAAGGTTAGTCTATCTCACGACATCATACAGGGATGCATGAGCAAAAAATTGAAGTTGAAAATTTAAGTAAGAGTCAAAGGTATACTGGCGTAAGATTAACATTAAGTAGGTTAGGTCTAAATCGTAGAACTTCTTTTTGTCGTCTTAATCAATTTAGTGAAATTTTAAATTGTCACCCCTGACGTGATTTGTATTTAGATAGATGTATTATTAACTATTAAAAGTATATTTTTATTTATTTATTTATTTTTGACGATTTTATTGATAAATATATTCATCTATGTATATATATGAAATATTTCATAAAAATTTCGCTTATATATTATATTTTATATATGTCTGTACTAAATAAAAAACAACACGATTATAAATTAAAAACTAAATTAAAAGGTAAAAAAAATCTAAAATTTCATCTTCAAAATATATAATTTGAGCACTTTGGTACAATCAAATGTCTAATGTAAGTTGCATTACAATAATGTAATAATCATGTTCATATGCGTTTATAGAAACATACAGCTATAGCTAAGTAAAATATCGCATTTAAAATATGAAATGTGATAATCGAATGTTATAAACATATGCATATGCATTACATTACTATTAGGATAAAAATAATAACTACAATGTAATAAAATTTTACAAAATAATTGTGGCTTATGTTGCTGTTGTTGTTGTTGTTGTTGTTCTTATTCTTGTTGTTGTTTACTGTTAGAATAAAGTTTCACTAACATTATTTGTTTTATACATAGATATGAGGCAAGAAATTCTAAATTTATATACAAATCGTTTAGACTCATTTTGCTGAAAATGGAAACAATAATCAAGAGGTATTTCAATTGGCATAATAATAAACACTGTTAGAGAGCAAGCAATTGCCAAAAACAAATTAGTCGATATTCTGGAACACTATATTAAAGTCTTATTAAACACTTTACTTTTTTCTTTTAAGATTTTGTTTTCGTTTTTGCAAATACACAACAATAATAAATTAATTAATTAATAAGTAGTTAATATATATATATATATATATACATATATATATGTATATATATATAGAGCATTTTATATATTGAATTACGAACGCGTAATAAGTGGTTACATTCAAAACAAGTAAAAGGAAAACAGAACAGAAATAGAGTTCATATATATATATATATATATATATATATATATATATATATATATATATATATATAAATCTAGCGCATAAATATTTGCGTTTATACATGCGCATGTGTGTGTCTGTGTATATGTGTTGCGAATTCATTTATATATATGTTTACTTTAATGTATACGTTGCATTCAAACTCTTCCAGAGATGTAATATGTAAATAAAAGATTGAACGCGAAAAAATGTAACGCAGTCTTTATGGTTCAGAATACATAATATCTGCATTATGTTGTCGTTGTTATTGTGGTTCTTATTGTTTTTCCTTTCTTTAATGTGATGACAGACTTTCAGCAAATTTAGTTAGTCTTTGTTATGGTTTTATTAATAGCATGACCATTTTCTAAGGATTTATTAATCAAAATTAATTCAGTTTGTTGCTGCTGTTGGTGATGCTTTCTAGTTTCTTCCAAACGTTGTTTGTACGTATATAGAGATTGTAAGGGCACATGCAACAATTCAACTAATTGTGTAAACCAAAATTCTGTAACATAAAACGCAACAAAAAAGAACTTTTAATGCCAATCTTTGTGGATAATAAATTATTAGTAGGCAAGACATTTACCATTTTCTGGAGTTATAAAACCATGTCTAATTAAAAAGTCTATAACCACGGGACAGCTGGTAGTTTTAAAGTCAGCCGTGAACACACGTTCTATACACTCATTGGCTGGTAGAAGTTCAAAAGCCTGAACTTCACCATCGGCATTATGTGGGACAAAATCCAAAGGTAGTTCCAAATCGAATACATATTCAGTGTTAGGAAATAAGCCTTGTTCACTTTCAAAAAAGAATGATACACAACCCGCTGATACTAAATTTTTAACAAGATCTCCCGGAATCGAAGCCTCTTCGGCGGCTTCTTTTTCGGCTGTCTCTTTAATGCCATAGCCTACCGACAAACCACCACCTACCATATTATCCCATTTGCCAGGCCAGGTTTCTTTAGTGTTCGAGCGTTGTTGCAGCCAAATGCACAAACCATGAGTGGGATGTCGTACATAGCCATTGATATCGACACCATATTTGCGTACTCCGAACAAAGGCGTGGCTGAACGATCCATTTTCAGCAAACTCTTGTGCTCAGCTTTAACTTCATAATACTGAAAATTTGTATCGGCCGGTCGGACATAAATAAATATATTTCTAAAAACATAATATATATAAATGTCATACCTCTTCTCTCCAGCCTTGTAAGGCTGAAAATAAGCCCTTAGATCTTAATTCCCGTAATACCTTATCAAGTTTTTCGGTACGTTCCGAATAATCACGAAAGGCAGGATTTAGTTCAACGATACCCTGCAAAGAGAAATATTGTAATAAACTTCAACGCCGCGGAAACTATGCCAACGTACCTGCTTAGTGTATTCACAATCTCGTATACAAAAAACTTCTGGATATTTATTTAATTGTTTAATCACATCCGATTTAATTAGACCGACCTGCTGGCCTTCGACTAGAAAGGGACGTATGTCACCCTTTTGGAAGCCTAAAAAAAAAAAAATAATAATAACGAATAAATTATTAAATATATCTATGCACAGATTAAGTCATAGAAAGTAAGGAAATTTGGCGAACGCCTAGCATACATCAATGTACCTCTTTCTATATATCTATTTATTACATTAAAAGTACATTTTATTTTTTAATCCGATTGTTCCGGATAAAATTTATACTGGTCTATGAGGCTTTTGCCTATTTGGAGTATTTCGAGAAAGCATGAGTCAAGCGAGTTTCATTTCTTCATCAAGAATACCAATGGAATACCAAGAATACCTTTCTTATATTTGAATAAAAATTAAATGTACAAAGTTCGAGGGTTATCAGGAGAACCATACAATCACTTCAATTATTTACTAGGTTCCATTTCAGTGTTACTGAAACGTTGAATAGGTTAAATAGGAAGAAAGATTAGATAAGGTTAGATAGATAGAAAGATTAGATAAGTCTATGGCTACATGCTTCAACAACCTAGTTTAGAAAGTTAGATCCTTAAGGACTTATTTGGAGTTTTTTGTCATTTTTGTTTTGTTTAGTGTTGAGATTTGCTTTTTTAGTTTTGCAAAACGAACTATGGGGAATTAAGGAGAAAATGTTGGGAAATTTTGGCTTTGTTATTAATGGAAACCTTATACATCCTTATAACTTTTTACAGATTATAAAAGTTTCGGAAAAATTTTGTGTGGAAAATTCGCATATTTTGGGAGATTCCAATTAACATTACCGTCTCAATTTTGGTGTATTGCGGCGCGCAAAGGTAACTTTTGCAGTACTGTTACTAAAGTAACCCTTATCTGCGAATTTAGATTAAATCCATTTATATCGCATCATAAAAACTATTGTAAATTAATAAACTGTTGCTAACTTGAGCGAAACGATGGGCATGAGTGCAATTTTACTTAATACATAAAAGAGACTAGAAAAATAAAAATAAAATAGATAGATCGTATATGCAAAGTGCAAAAAGAGTAAAGAGTGTTCGTCTTTATATAGGGAAATTTATATGTCACGACAAGATAAATTGCACAAAAATTCTCCTACATACATTTATAATGAGGTGACGCGATGCGAGGTGCGAGTGCGACTATTTTAAACAAGTTTAGATTGCCTTCAATCTAATTTCAGATTTAAATTTGTATGATGTTTTGGAATTTCTAACAGAAAAGTTAGCAAATTGGTCAATGACCCCAGTGTGTGTGCTTTTAGTTTTATTTTTAAGCTTCCTTTTGTGAGGATATATCAGCCCTGTTCTGCGTGTCTGTATATAAAGTGTACACACCCATACATAAGCAAGGTTTAAAATCAATAAATCAATGGCTTTTCCTTTCGCGAAGGACTTACTGCACTTTCAATACTTATTGCCTATCACTTACCATTTAAGTAAAAATTATTAAATTTATGAGCGAGTAATAATAAACGCGACAACTTAACATTTACATCGCTTGAAGACATTGGTAATGTGTTTTTTTTTTCTTTTTTCTTATACACCAATTGCTATTACACGATAAAACGACGTATACGCTTGTATCTGCGGCACTTTTGCTTCAAATTTTATGAAATTTATGCCTTTATACAATAAATATTCCTCCCTATTTAATTGATATTATTATTATTATTTTTGTCTACTAAACATACGAAAAAAAAATTGTGTAAAATATTTTGTTTAGTGCTGTCATCGTAGATGTCATCGTTTTCTATTTTCGTAAACAAGAAAAATTCGATGCAATACAAAAGCTGTTGAGCAGGAAACATCGTACTTATATCGTATTATAGTAAACGTTATAATAAGCTGATTGGTTATGTTTATGTAAAAAAGTATTTAAGTTTGGCAACGGTATATTTTTTTGACAGTTGTTGTTTTTGTGAACTTATAAAAAACGAAAATTTCATCTGTTTTGATTTTTGACGATGTTACCCCTTACGTTTTTTATAAAAAACGAAAATTTCATCTGTTTTGATTTTTGACGATGTTACCCCTTACGTTTTTTATAAAAAACGAAAATTTCACGTGTGTTTGTTCGATTTTTTTACTTTATTTTCCTGAAAATAAATATTTCCTTTGACAAAAAAAAGTTGCTTTGCTAAATTTCCATAGTATTTGTCCTTCAAATAGATATAAAAAAGCCCGCCCTTAGTTATGACTGACGATTTTTTGAATAAACCATTAATAAGTCCTCCACAAGACTGTAAGATCAATGAGACATTCAATCATATTGAAACCTTTATCCCGTAAATGTAAATTACGCAATTTTTGAATTAAATTTGTTTTGTCGTTGTAGTTGATGAACCCAAATCGAATCGTTCCGCAAGTTTGTCATCACCCCTAACAGGTTTCAGCGCGCCGATATCACCGTATTTAAATTATGACCCGCGTTTCTTGCAACAAGTCCAGCCAGAGTTCATTTTCCCAGAAGGAGCTACAAAACAAAGAGGTCGCTTTGAATTGGCTTTTTCACAGATTGGAACGTCAGTGATGGCAGGAGCCGGTGTTGGTGGCATGGCCGGTTTTTATAATGGCCTCAAAACTACCACAGCTTTAAAGCAAAGTGGCAAATTATGGAGAACTCAGTGAGTAATTGACAGGATAGACGATGATTGAAAAAGTTCCCAATGTAAACTTTTTTAGAATGTTAAATCATGTGATGAAACAAGGTTCAGGTACAGCCAACACTTTAGGTACCCTGGCCGTTATGTATTCGGCTTTCGGCGTGCTGCTACAAAATATACGCGGTGAGGACGATGATCTAAACACTATTTTAGCTGGCACAGCTACTGGATTTCTCTACAAATCTACAGGTACACATAAACTCCGACCCAATAAATTTGAAGCTTTTAAGGTTTTTTTATTTGTTGCAGCTGGACTAAAAAAATGTGCCTTGGGAGGCGCTCTAGGCCTCGGCATAACAAGTCTTTACTGTCTTTTCCAAATGACGCGATCTGGATCAAGTGATAGTTCTATGAAATTCTTTTAAATTGAAAGAAGACTGTTATTCCATAAAATCATGCGAGCTAAGGACGGATATTTCTTCAACATTTTTATGCTTTTTATTGGTGGTAGTAACGCACTGTTGTGATGTTACCGTTATTTAGAACAAACACAATATGGTCTGAGTAAAGGAAAAAATTTTCTCTATAATGAAGTTTCGCAAACGATTAAAAATAAAATCGTTTCGGTGTATATTTTATGTTGCGAATAGTTAATTAATATTTCTCTCTACTTCAATGTACAAATATATATGAACGCTAATGAAATTAATTGCGATATCGACTTGCGAAAAACCGAATTTACGTTTACATGAAGCAACATAATATTACGAGATTTTTTTTAACAACTTGGTTGTTTGTATAGTTTATTCCTAATTAAAAACTTTTCTCTGAGGAATTTGTTGGAACCATGCAATTTTTAGCTCGCAGTTTCACGATTCGTCGCAAGTTGGGAACATTTCTTGGTGGGTTCAAAGATTGAAGATATTTTGAGGAGCGAGTGATAAGTGTAGTTTGTTTGGTGCGAATCTTGCGCTGAATGTGTGTTTCTCGCTTCCAGTGTAGAATTGTTGAAGATTGTCAACAAATTTCGTCATATCCAACACTGCTTTCGAATTGTGTGAGGTCCTAAGAAATATCTTTTCTTGTTTATTGCGTTTAAAATAATCGGAAAAATCGGTTCTAAATCCTATAATAGTTTATCCATTTGAAGTAAAAGGCAAATAAATAATTATGTACAAAGCATGTATAATAAATAATAATAATAATAAAGAATAAATCGGAGCATGTTGAAAGAATGGATTAATTATATGTTGTGAAATCATGGAACAAGTTCGTTTCTCTTCTCACATATATCAGTTAAATAAACATAATTTTTCCCTTTGTGTTGGAGGAGTAGTTATCTTATTCCGCTTCACAAAAGTGGGAGTAGACAACTCGTGGAGAACTATAGAGGCATTGCCAAGCTAAGTGTTTTACCTAAACTATTTGAGAGAATTTTGACTCAGCATTTGACCTTTGCCATCAAATCCCATATTTCTCCACTCCAACATGGCTTCCGAAAAGGAAGATCTACGGTCACTAATCTGTTAGAGTTTACTTGTCAGGTTTTCAAGGCATTTTCCAATGGCTCTTGCACTGACGTTATATACACCGATTTTAGCAAAGCGTTTGATTTGGTTAACCACAAATTACTTATCTTTAAACTTCAAGCCGCTGGCTTCCCTTCCCATTTAGTGAAATGGGTAAGCTCTTATCTGCATAATAGGTCATTCAGGGTTTTGTTTAACTTCACCACTTCATATGAATTCCACGTTTCGTCAAGAGTACCTGAAGATAGCCAGTTAGGACCCATTTTATTTAATCTATACATTAATGACTTGCCTTCGGCGATTAAATCTAGCCAGATCTTAATGTATGCTGATGATGTGAAACTGTTTTCTTCTTTTTCCTTAGAATCGCAATCACATCAGCTTCAAACTGACCTAAATAAATTGGTGGCATGGTGCTCTTCAAATTACATGACACTAAACCTAAATAAATGTAAGAAGCTTTCTTTCTCTAGAAGGAAGTCATTCATAACCCATTATTTTATAGATTCGCGCAAGTTGGAGGACGTTGAGTCGTTCACTGACCTTGGCGTCCTCTTTGACCGTAGGTTACGTTTCAATTTGCACGTTGAGTTCTCGATTAGCAAAGCTAGGTCCGCTCTTGGTTTCATCAAGAGGTGGTCCAAAGAGCTAGATGATCCGTACATTACCAAAAGGCTGTATACGTGTTTGGTTAGGCCTATACTTGAGTATGCTTCTATTGTGTGGTCTCCTTCATATTGGTGCTATGTAGACTCAATTGAATCTATTCAACAGCAATTCCTGTTGTTTGCTCTTAGGAATTTGGGTTGGGATCCGTCTGCTTCTCTTCCCCCCCTATGAAAATAGGTTGATTCTTTTGTCCTTACCGTCTCTTGAAAAACGTAGATTTGTTCTTGGCGTTTGCTTCGCAATCAAATTAATAAACGGCGCTATTGACTCGCCGTCATTACTTGGAGAAATAAGTTTTAATGTTCCTAACCACTTCTCTAGGCACTTTACCTTGGTTAAGGTTAGTCATTGTAAATATAATTATGAGCTGTTTAACCCGCTCAGAGTTGTTTGCAAGAACCTAAATAACGTCTATCACCTTTTTTCATTATCGGACACTTTAAAGTCCATTAAAGCAACATTGCTTAATACACGAGATTTGTCAATGTCGCACTTAAACTAGCTCTTAATCGTTAAAAGTCACTATGATTCGAAAAATAATTGTTCGGTTGCCAAGCTTATGCATGTTTGCGATGGCTTAGGGGTTCATTTGCAACTAGGTTCTGTACCGGTTCTGGGTGTGGCTCTGTGCTAATTGTGTACATGCTTTTTTTTTTCTTTTTTTTCTTTTTTTCCTTTTATTTGTTTTATTGTACTTATACTAAGTTTTTTTTTTTTTTAATAATAATTAATTTAAGATTTACTTTAAGTGTCATTTGAACTCGACTGTTGCTTGTTTTAGTTGAGTTTCTGTATAAGTGGAATAAATAAATAAATATGTAAATAAATAAATAAATAAATAAATAAATAAATAAATAAATAAATAATCTACTCCTAACTCAGTGTGAATTTTAATGCTTTAATACTTTACTTCCTTTCCTCTTCACCTTGAATTGATGCCAAGTTTCTCTAACACTCTCTTCTAGGCAGTCTAAAGTGTAACGCCCTCGGTGAAAAGGCGTTATGAATAAAAATTTACCATTTGTCGTTGAGGATATATTAAGTTAGTGCGGACGTGTCTAACACGCGGATGGGCTTAAGATAGACCCACCTTTCATTCTACCGAACGATACAGAATCGTAATCTGAATTGATCTAAGCCTGTCTGTTCGTCTGATGTCTGCCCATGTATTGCAAATTATTCAGATCGGTCCACTTTTTTGACCATATCCCATGTAACGCCCTATTCTGAAAAGTCGTTATATTGAAAATAATTGTACTTTTCAAAATTTTGTCGGCAAAAGCAGTAGTATTTCGGCATTCTGAATTGGTATGAAAACTGTTGACCGGCTGGGGCAATGTTTGAATCCGCTCTCACATAACGAAAACTAAAGTTGTTACGACAAAAAGGTATAATTTTCAATGTCTTTTTCAAAAATTTCCCGACAAAAATTGCTGAGTAATACCCTTTCTGGCATTTTCAATTGGTGGGAAAAATTCGGGCGGGGCAATTTTTTGAATCCTTTCCTCATACAACCGTTCCCAGGTAAACTAAATTTTCATAAGCCAAAAATGTTTAATTTTCAATATTTGACGGCAAAAATTGCTCTATTTGATATAGAAATTAATCTGACTGCATTTGGATCATGTTGATCTACTTTTTGATCACACCCTTTATAAGGGTTCTCATGATCAATCAGCCTTCACATGACAAAAATATCCTATGTTTGCTATTTTATGATGAGAATTGGTTGATAAGAATTTAAGTGCATCAGTTTCGGATCAGGTAAATCTATTTTTTAATCCCTCCGCTTCTGAGAATTCTTATGTAAATAAATATATTCTTATATACCAAAAAGGTCTAATTTCTAACATTTTATCGTGTGTCAATAATGGCATAAGTTGACATAAACTCTAATTGGATCCAATTTGAATCACATAAGGTTCTATATAATGTAATGATAATTGATCCATAATAGCAGTTTGCCATAAAATGTACTCATAGGAAATCTGGATCCTATGGATCTATCGTTTAAAGCCCATTATGTATAGGGTTTTTCGGGAAAAGTAAAACCTTATATGCCGTGAAAGCTTGTAGTGTGTTTATAACGAAAACAGATGAAAAATAACAAAATCTTTAACACGTAAATTAAGTTTGCTACATTCGGATAACGTCAGTCCATGTTATTGGCACTGACTTTAATATGAAAAATATTCTTTTACATTAATATAAAATGCGATTTTTAGGCTTATTATTATGAGAAGAAATGAGCAACAAAGGTACTTAACGGTCGGTTTTGCCTGCCTATAATATTTTTTGTCGGTTTGATTTTTTTTTATGTAAACACAGAGAAAAAGCGAATATTCTACGCCGCCCTACAGGTATTTTTGTAAAGACTTTTCAACACGAGGCCACATGTGGGAAATGATCGGTACAGTGCTCCGATCAGAACCGTTTCCAATAGCGGTAGGCCGAAGCAGCCTGTACAGGACTTGGTTACGGTATCACATTTCATCAATATATCTTAAAAATTACGGCTTGAAGATTGAACACAAGAAAACCAAACGGACAGACGGAGAGACAAGTTCAAATCGATTCAGAAAGTGATTCACGATCGATCGGCATAATAAAAAGAGGATCTATCTCAAGCGTTTTTAGTTGTTGCATACATTCGCACAAACTTAATATGCTCTGCTGGGTATAAAAAGCAAAAATATTCACTTAGAAGGGACGATTTTGAAGTTGGCCTTACAGCGAGTATAACTATCGTATACACTTCTCTTTTAAATTAACATTAAGTGCTTGCTTATAAAGTAACAATAATTTGTAATTCATTTGCTCAGAAATTTTCATTTATTTATTTATATTAATTTGCCTATAACTAATTATAAAACATAATTTTCGCTGTAAATAGATTTAGAAATTCTTTTAAAATTATATTTTAGTCAGGTATGTACATAAGCCAATCATTCACTCATAATCTAAAGCCATAGAATCTGATCCAGTCAAAGCTAACACTTTCACGCCGGCTTTTTCATCTAAAATATTATTAGCTGGCGCCTCACAACTGGTATCCAAGGTAGAGCAGGTATGACAATGACAGCTCACAGCTTCCAAATACTCGTATCGGCGAGCTGATTCGTCCGCCTCTGCATGACAGTTTCGTAATACAGCGACTGCAGGTTGTCGTGTAGCATGAACACACACCGGATGATATGAACGTTTATAAGGGAATTTCCAATCGGAAATTTCTCCCGAGTCACAACGTCCCCAACAGGCAGCTACGCTCACATAATCCCAACATTCGCGACCATTGCTATCCGCCTGAGTTACGCGATACGTGTAAAGTCTTCGATGGCAACCCAAAGGTGCTGCTGTTGGACTGCCATTGATAGGTTCGACTTCGATTAGCGCAGCAGTGCTCGGTAAGGGTGAGAACATTACCAAGATAACAGCGACTAATGTTGTTATTAATAATGACCTCCTAACGGTAATGAGAGGATTTTTTCAAATTAAAAGGAAAAGAATTTCACTGTATTTTTTTTTTTTTTTCTTTTTTACCTTTGCTTAGTTTGCATGGCTGCGTTGCCCGTGTAATATTCAACTAAAAAATCAGTTATGAAATGAATAGCTTATCGCGCAGCGAGGATTTATATACCGTTTGCTGTTAGCAATTTTTGTTGTTATTTTGTTCACCATCTTGCCATTTCTTTTCTGCTCTAAAACATTTAAAAGGAAGACGTGTATGCAAACTACTGTTGTCTTTATGGAAATGGGGAAAATAATAACAGATTTTTTGTTTTTTTTTGTTTTATGATTATACACTTTATTAATTTTGTTTTACATTTTTTTTTTTGAAAAATTTTGTCTTACGCATCATTATACAATTTTTCTCAAAGGATTTTATACTCTACGGTATATTAAAATTTTTTATATAAATTTTTCGGTTTTTTTTTTTTTTGCCGGTCAATTGCAATCACTTAAGCAGGATAATGAATAACTAAATGATTGAGTCGATGTGAGATGTGTGTCGACACTTTCAAGCACTTGTTTGCTTTGACCAATTTTTATACAGAATGCTATACTATTGTTTCTTCTTCTTTCTTATTTAAATTATTAAAACGCTTCGAATTTCAATTATCATGAGTTATTGTCACAGATCAATCTGATGAGAGTATAAATATCGCTTTATCTAAGGTAAGTAACACGTTTTCCTTTCTTCTTTTTCTATTCCTTTTTGTTAATAGATAAAAAATTCCTTTACTAAAAAGTCGATTAACTGCAAAATTTGTCATCTCGCCATCATTACAAAATTTGTTCTTTTAAAAACTCTTCTTACAAGAAAGAGGGGAGAGAAGTTGGACTTTTTAATTGCAAATGCATTTGTCTGTGTGTATCGGCTGTTAATTCAAATTTAGGCACGACGTCGTATCTCATGATGAGAACCAAAGCGTTGAGCTCTTAATTGTACTCGAAACCGTCGATTCTGATCATTGTTATTACGCAAATCTTCATTTCGGTCATCGGCTGCCGCCGGCTGGGGTCCGGCTGGTGCAGCTTGCGGTCCGACACCGACCATAGCATCGTCTTCGTCATCGGCATCTTCGTCCTCATTAGGTGAATCATAGTCATCCATAGCAACGTCTTGCATTTCAACCGATACATTTGAGCCAGTAATATTTTCATCCCGTGCCATGGCCGTAGCCAGCAATCGTTGTCGGCGCTCTTCCATAAGCCTATCCCTCTCCTTGTGTATATAATCTCGTTTATTCGGCAGACCGGCAACGTTATTAGCAGTAAGAGCCGAACGAACAACATTCATATCAGTAGCTTCCATCCTTTTGAGGTAACGTGCAAAAGATGTTGGGAAAAAAGATTTCTCATAAGTTTTTGTATACAAAAGCAAGCAAGAACGTTGTAGTCGGGCAAAGCCGACCGAGCATTCAATACCCTACACCACATTGTCTAACGGAATTCTTCTCTTTATTATAGAACCCAAAAATTATAACTTGTTCCATGTGTGTATTCCTTACATGTGGCAGGGTCCAAAAATAAACGTAAACGGTCCAAATTTTGTAGACTTTATTTTTGTATGAATTTACTACAACATTATGGGTCAATTTCCATCACCACATATTGAAACTTAGACTTTTGTGCTCTAAAAAGAGTGGGATTCAAAAATTAGGTCGTGATGGTCCAAATTTGGCACAGCTAATTTTTTTATATTAAATTACTATTATGATATAATTTTTGTCGTATCAACTTTAGTTTTCGTTATGTGAGAGGGGATTCAAACATTGCTCCACCCGGTCCAAAGTTTTTATACCAGAATTCTCAGAATTCCGAGATACTACTGCTTTTGCTGGGAAATGTTGAAAATTACAATTTTGTTCAATATAACGACTTTTCAGAATAGGTCGTTATATAGGGGAGTGGTCGAAAAGGTGGACCGATCCGAATCATTTCTAATAACGTTCTTTCATTCTTGGGTCAAAGCACGTTAAAAATTTATATGGGCAGACATCAGACAGACAGACAAACAGACAGGCTTAGCTCAATTCACACTATGGTTCTGAATCGATCGGTATAATCAAAAAGTGAGTCTATCTTAAGCCCTTTTACGTCCGCACTAAAATAATATACTATGTACCACAGTGTTGTAGGGTATAACGAAGAGATTGCTTATACTTGGCTTAGATTGAATCTATGATCAAAACTGTAAACAAGTTTTTTTTATACATAATTGAACTAATTGCACCAGTTGCTCAATTGGTCTGTCGGGACAATTTTTACTCTGGTCTATTAATTGGCCTTCCGGGACATTTGCAGGTTTTATATAAGCTCTGTAGTATAGTACGCTGATCTATAGCTTTCAAGCGATATAAGATATTTATCAGTCAAGAGCAATCTTTGCGATTGTAAGCGTTCCAAAAAAAGATTATCAGCGGACGAGGTGTATCATCTGTGACATTTTGATCTTACAAACGGAATAACAAATCTAGTGGTGAATAGAAAAAGTTATCAAGAGTACCATTCATCCGTTTCGGCTACATAGCATTCCGTATGCGAAATAGTGGAAACACCATTAAAACCCCCGATAGCGAAAATCATGTCATCAATAATTTCCAAACCGAAATTGCTGCGAGAGTGGTTCATCTCTTTTATAAATGACCAAGTTTGCGCTTCGGGATCGTAACGCTCGCCCGTTGAAAGACGAGCAGTGCCATTGAATCCGCCAATGACATAAACTTGACCACGAAAAGCAACACACGAGACGCCCGAACGCCGATGATTCATATTTGGTATTCGAGTCCAGATATTCGTATGCGGATCATAGAATTCGGCACTGTCTAAACATTCTTGACCATTAAATCCACCTACAAAGAAAGGCAAAAGAAAACAAAAAAAAAACAAAAATGAAAAGAAATCATAAGAAAAAAATGGTAATTAAATGAATTTTTTTTCCCTGACTTTCGTATAATTCTCCCATTAATTTTGCTTTGCTTTTTCTTCTCTTACCAGTAGCATAAATTTTACCCTTAAGTGTGCAAGCACTGGCATCTGATCTTTGCATATTCATGGGCGTTATAACAGTCCATTGATTCGTCTTCGGATTATAACGTTCTACGGTATTTAAGCGATTATGACCGTCATAGCCACCAATGGCGTAAATGTAACCATTTAGTTCGGCTACACTTACATAACAACGACGGCAATGCATGGGAGCAATCTTGAAAAACAAATTAAAAAAAAATTGTAAAAATATAAAAATCACTCGTACGCTCTTATCTTTTTTTAATCGTTATGATGTAAATGCAGCAAACAGAAAATATACTCGAACCTCTTTCCACGTCTTCTTAACCGCATCAAATACTCGACAAGTATTAAAATATTCCACACCATCATAGCCTCCTATTGAATAGATTTTGTAGCCTATAACAGCTGTCCCGTGATAGGCTCGCGGTCCGGCTGGATCTTCGGCGGGTATGTTAACCCAGCGATCGGCTCGTGTATCGTAAGTTTCAATACAACCTTTCGAGGTTCCGCCGCTCCAACCGCCAATCGCGAAAATGACCTCATGCGGTAAACGCGGCATTGCCAAAGGTGGCGTCGTTAGCTATTTAAAAGCCGAGCAAATAAAAGGTTAAATAACTGACTTGACTTAATGATAATAGGAATTGGTCTGGCATACCTCTCCTGAAGCTGGATTCATGATATCCAAATCGTACATAAATTTAAAGGTTTCGACAATTAAAGGTTTAGCCTCTTCGCATTCCAGTACATACGGATGTTCTTTCACCTCTTCCATAAAGCACTGAAAATCGTAAAATGTAAAGCATTATGAAAACGTATATAAGCGCTTGTGGTTATCTCTTACCTTGGGAGTCATTAAGCCTAAACGCACACCCTGCATCAATTGGGCGACATGTTGTTTACGATTGTCCGGATCGTGATCTATCCATTTAATACACAACTTCCATACGTGGTCCTCTTCTCGCGTATTTAACTCATCATCGCTAATAATATCGTAGAAATCCTTTAAACTCATATCTAATATATCTTTGTTTCTGGAAGCCACCTCAATGAAATAGCGCAGCAGGTAATTTCTTGCCTTGGCATATAAGTCATCGGAAAAGCGAAATCTATTACACCATCGTACAAACGTAAACATATGCACAAGAGAACAATGCAATCAATATTTAAAATCGGATTAGAGGCTATAGACAAAGCAATTAATAAGCGATTATGAACAATGAGCGAAGCAAGTGAGAATGGAAGCAAAAAAAAAAATGGAAGAAGAAAAAAAGGAAGTGATGGCGCGTACTTAGCAAAACCCATTATACTGACACAGTTTTCAGGTGTTAGCATTTGTGCCAAATGCTGCTTGCACAACGTCACCAAACCGATGATACCTACATAATCTGCCGATATCAAGAGCTCGTGCACATTATCCGCATTAATGATGCATTTACGCAAGTACGCGTACTGTATGATTTGTTCCATAACTGCACCGCTCATCCCCGGTATATGTACGTGATGGTTTTCATCATTTTTTGCATTTGCAAACGCGGTATTGAAGCCCGTGAATTGTGCTCTGGAATAATTATTGAAAAAATGAAAATATGAAATAATTAACTACTCATTCACCTAAAGTATGGACTGCAGGCAGACATAATGGCTCGATGGACATTGAATGATCCATCTGCAACTGATATAACAGCATCGCATAATAAATTATTCCGTCGCAGTTCGTTTAATGTGTTTAATGCTTGATCACTCATACTTGAGCCTAATTTTTTTGAATTTCCGCCACCTTCATCGTCGTCATCGTCCATCGCTTCAACATCCGGTTCCGGTATAACAACACCTTCGTCAATTTGAAGATTATTATTTAAAAAATTATTATTATTATTATTGTTATTGTTGTTATTATTATTATTATTATTATTGTTATTATTATTTCGATTGTGATCAGCAATCAAAATATTCTCGCGTACACGATTCATGACAATGATTTGTTGTTGTTGCGTATATAAAAGTCCGATACTTCATATAAGACTTTTACACCCAGATTAAATGCGGGAGGCAAACACAAAAATTTGAAAATCTTTCCTATTAATTTTGATGCAATTGAATGTGAATTTTTCTTTCCCTCTTCGCTGCGGCTCGTTTGATATTCGATCACGCGACAAATGCAAATGCTCTTCGGCCAGTTGCTCTTCGGCTCTTATGCAGTTGGAATTTGTTGTATTCTTTTTCTTTTCGCTTTTCGCTTTTTCCTTTTTTTTCTTCTCCTTTTTTTTTTTTTTTTGAAAACACAAGTTAAACTCCTGGCCGTTTACAAGGTTCAACCGTATGCTTAGTTCGAACGTTAAATTATAAAAAGCGTTTTATACTGAAAATCTATTTTAAAGATTAAAACTAAAAAAAAAAAATAAATAAAACTAATTATATTGTGAATTTTCCGAAAGAAAGGAAAATGTTGACGATAAAAATAAATCAAGTTTCTTAAAAACTAAAAAAAAAAAAGTGATTTGTTTAAATGAATTTTGATTAGAAATTTAAGTCTTTGACGTTTTCACAAACTAAACTCACGAAATGCATAGCTGCCTTCGGGTGTAGCAAAACAATTGTCTCTAGGCACCCATGAGGAGTGCGTGTAACAAATCCGAAAATCCGATTGTGTTGCAATCGATAAATAAGTTAGCAAATATTTCTAAGACTATCTATCTTATGAGACCAATTTCTTAAATCAACTGTAGAGAGAATTACGTGCATTCGCACAGTTTTGAGTTAACCACTTAGCCGTTGGAAGAATTGAATAACTTTTGATCCCTTTTTCTCTAAGATCAAAAATGCCATCGATGTAGGAAGCCTTCCAGTTGTGAGTCATCCAACGCTGCATTGGCAGATCCATATATGAATTTGTCGCTGCTTTTCGCTTTCGTGTGAAATAAGACCGGGTTTTTTAACATCATAATAATGAAATAATGCCAGGTCTGGAATGTAGAACTGAGTGCAACTACCTTTGTTATAATTTCTCAAGTATTTTTTCGAAATTATTGAGGCCTTTTCCGAAAATCGGATTTTCAAACGCTAAACGTCTTGAAATGTTTGATAGATCAAAGGTGAGATAATGCTTGATTTCTATAGCCGCCATAAATACTGATCGATCTTCATAGCCACTGATGGGCCAAAAAGGGAGTCTACTATCCTATTTAGACACTTCACGAATCGGTTACGATATATGTGTTTATGTCCTTCTCTCCGTGGACGCACTCGTTTTTCATGGATTTCCGAAATCCATTTTGCCTTTTCGACGTACGTACGAGCGGACATTAGCCTTTCAATTTAGATGACGAAGTTATACATCGATCTAAGGTTAGTTTTGTTCAACACTTGTACGTTATGTAATTTCACTCGGGGTTTTGCTCTTTGTTAAACGTCGAGGCGCTTCTGTGAGAGCAGTTTTGGTATAAGAAGGGATTTATTAAAATTTTTTAAAAACCTCCTTACTTATTAGTGTGACATAACACTAATAGGTATTATTATCATCTATTTTAGACTAATGAAATAAATTCTTAGACTAAAAAAAAGATTTAAGCGCTTAAGCAACATCGACAACCGGTTCAAGTAAAGTTAAAAAGTATTTGATTTTTTTTTTTTTAAATTTCTTAAGTGTATTAGAATTTTTTATTTCAACACATTTTCAACTCTGCCTAGAGTTTATGCAAACTAAAAACTGGAAGAAAGATTAAAACAGATTACAACAAAAATCTTTATGCGGTTAGTAAAACGTCTTCGATCGAAACTTATTTATAGCGCCTAAGAAAGCAGTTCAAAAGATAAATTTATTGAGCAACATAGAGATTTTTCCGGTAGAAAAATGTTCTGAACATGAACCGAGGTGCTCCGAAGCTATTCTTAACCCCAGATGAAATTTTCTGAGATGTTTCCTATTATCTGAATTTGAAAAAAGTTTGAAGCAAAATATACTGCAACAATGGATAAAGTAAAGACGAAATTGTAAATCAAGCTGAAGACATTACCTATGGATGGACTGTGGCGTTTCTCAAAATGAAAGAAGCTTTAATCAAAGCGAGCTAAGGTGAGAAAAAGTGAACAAGTATTGAAGTAAGTAAGTAAGTAAACAGTTTTACGAGTACATCATAAATTCCTCTTACATTTTTTTTTTTTTTATTTTATATCCATATATATAGATGGATAAATTGGAAAAGGATTTAGAAAAATAAAATTTATGTATGAACCACGTCGTTCTGCAGGCTTCATTTTGTCAGTGTGAATTTAGTGTTCATTACGCAATCCACTTGCGAATTGATCAATAAATCCGCTAGGGGCGCATTTAAAATGGAACACCATTGCAAAGGTAGTAAAGATAATGAAATAATAATATTCGAGGAAATTGTTAAAAATATGCTTAAGTATTAAAAAAATGTATTTATATTTGATGTTTGCAAAAATTTTGATCACTTTTTCACTTGAAAAAGGCATTTATTGTGGAAAATTGGTAGAATATATATTAATCTAAATAGTTTCCATTATATTCTACGACATTTTGCAATATTTTTGGCAATAGAGCGATATCAAGTCGATAGAACTTATATTGGCTTGGCAGCGATCCACCCACCGAGACATTTTCGCACTTCTTCAACTTTGCGGACCCGCGTGCCACCTAAGCCTTGCTGTATTGACCTGACCAAGTGGTAATCAGAAGGCGCCATATGTGGGGAGTACGCTAGGCGAACTTCCCATTCGAGTTGCAACAACATATCCTGGAAAACTCCAGCAACAAGTGGCCAAAAAATGGCATTTTCCGTCAAGTCGTGTCGTCACTTTTAAACCGTTGAACCTAAAACTGACAATTGGGATAGAGCAGCATCACCACAAGCCTCTGGATGTGTTTGGCGGATTTCGGCAGCAGACATATAGGCAACAAAAGTAATGAATTTGGCAGAAATTTGAGCGCTCCATGATTAGCATCGGCGTACATTGAATAAACCAATAATATTAAGTGGAAAACTATTATTTTACATAGAGGAAGGTCAAAATCACCGAATTCAGCCGTTATGTCCACTGCTTTTTCCCATTTCTTCATCATTTTTACCTGTAGAAGTCGCTGATCAAAATTTTTGCAATCACCTAATATTAGAAAGTGCTAAACATGGCAGAACCACAGAAGTTCTCGCCAGGAATATGTAACTTAAGGCATCTGGTGTGGGGGCGTAGCTAGTGTAAATTTAAATAAGAAGAAAAAAACTGGCAATTTAATTTACGTATGCTTAGCTGGAGAAGTGTGCGGGTGAATTCTAAAAACTACCGACTTTCGTGTGACTGGGAAGCATTTCAATGAAAACGTTCCGTTTCCGACTAGAAAATAAGCGATCATTTTTTAATAAACAATTGTTTTTAAATAAGTAATGTTTAAATTAATTTTCTGAAAATTTCTTACGTATCTTCTTTTGAAAATAGTACTTTTAGAAATGTTGCGAAAAATTCATATGAATACAAGGAAGATTGCTGGGGATAGGCTCCATGCCGTTCTGAAAAATCATGTATCGAATTCGATTACCATAAAAGAGCCTCTTCATGCTCAAATATTCTTCCTCATTCTCTCTCCCCGCAGTTTTTGCAGAGAAAAGGGCGAAAAAGTTCGTAAGTGCGTAGCTGAAACGAAATTAATACCAACAACTTTATCCCAAACTTTTAACATCTTGATAGGAACATTAACACTTTTCGAATCGTTCGCAGCTTCATATCCATTGAAGGATATTTTCGATGCAGTTACACTAAAGTATTTTTCTTTGGAAATATAACTAACTGTTATAGCGTCAGAAATCAATGAGCGAGACTCTAAACTGTTGTTTCTTGGAGGTTTACGTAGCATTTTTGGAAGACGCCCAAATTTCAAGCGAAAAATTTCTTTCAGATAACAAACTTCATATTCTAGAAGGTTCGGACCATATAAATCCCCGACAAATGTAAAGGAATGATCGTTGCTCGCTCTTCCCCTTGCTAGTTAAAAGGTTGCAAAGAGATGCAGAAATTTGAACTTTATATGATCGCACTTTAAAGCGGATTGGATTCGATCAAATTGGTTGCTTTATTTTTTTTATTTTTTTTATTACAAATAATTTCCCCAGTGCTAATGCCATACTAACCATAATTCTCTTTAAGACTAAATCGAGTACATTAGCTTTCGCTAACGCTCTAATTTACTTTTTGTTTGTTGGTGTAAATACGATTAAAGTTACAAAAAATGTACGCGACTTCATCTATTTTTAAATATTGCGTATGAAAATGATATAATATAACCGGGATTAGTAGGTAAAAGAAAACTGTTCTTGTAAATGCTAAAAAGGATATAAAAAAACATTTTTTTCTTTTTATATTTAAATTTAAATCATTGGCTATACAT
Source organism: Glossina pallidipes (assembly GCA_000688715.1). Taxonomy (NCBI): domain Eukaryota; kingdom Metazoa; phylum Arthropoda; class Insecta; order Diptera; family Glossinidae; genus Glossina; species Glossina pallidipes. The sequence goes on along the minus strand of KK499937.1, from coordinate 254,773 downwards.
TTGCTCATGTAATTGCGCCGAATCGCATCTGGAGAAAAACTCTTTTTCTTTCCTTTAAAAGCTCGTTAACAATGAATAAAATCAAACACTTCTTGGCGGCGTTTGCAAGCGTTAACAAGGATTTTTTTTCGCAACGCATTTCGAAGGGAAGAAATTTTAAATAAAAATATCCGTTGCATTGGATTTTCCTTATAAAATATAATGTTGCTGTGGAAAGTGTTAACATTGTTATTATTGAGCATATTATTGGTATTCGCTAAAGAGAATTGGATACGACCAGGTTGTCATAAAGTAGGTAACACACGTAAAATAGCAATACCGGAATGTGTTGAATTTCATATAACCACAAATGCTTGTCGAGGCTTTTGCGAATCGTATGCTGTGCCATCTGCAGCGTGGAGTAGTGCGGCCGTAAGTAGTTTCTTTAAGCCCACTAAACCAGTAATATCAGTGGGCCAATGCTGTAATATGATGGAATCAGAAGAGGTATTACGATGCAATATCCAAGCGCTTTACTTGATATTAACAAATTTCAATAATTTTTCTTCATTTTTAGATCCAAAAACGAGTGTTGTGTATAAATGGGATGAGGAATTTTACCTTTAAATCGGCAGTTTCTTGCAGTTGTTATCATTGCAAAAAAGATTAAATATTGTTTTTGTTTTTTTTTTTTGAGTAAAATTACACGTTTAAATGTCTGTTCTGTAAATATATCTATTTAGTTTTAAGCAGCAAAAGCAAAAAAACAAAAAAAAAATATTCATAAATAAAACATGAATTTTCGCTGTATAAAGATATAAAAGTTTGTATATTGAACGTTTTGTGTTCATCTCCGCTTCTACAACTATAAATTTTTTTTTTATAATTTCAGTCAATTTATAATTTGCTTTTAGGTTTTTTGTCGGCATCAGGCTTTGCTGGCGGTGCTTTCTTATCGGCATCAGATTTAGGTGGTGGTCCTAAAACTTTTTTCATCTGTAATAAAGCTTCCTCTATGGACTTGGAAAAACGAACGGCACAAGTTTCCTTATTTGAATGCAAAGCTCCAACTCCAAAGAAAATGTCATCTTCACGCGGATTATAACAACATGAGTAACCATCGTCAAACATCGGTCCATAGCACATATATGCGTCGTCTTTGGAAGCAACTTGAGAAGTGCTAACACGAAAGTGCATGCTTTTGACGTAGCCGGGTGAGTTGTAAAACTCTGGTATCGGCATTTTATTTTCGTATGCCATCAATTTCAAGCCCAACAAGTGACGATCAATGCCTTCACCCATTAAGGCCATAGTGGCGTATTTCCGATGACCATCAACAGCCTTTCGTAACGCTTCCGCCCGTTCCTTATCTTCCATATTTCCATCAAGCATTGCCTTAGCGAAAGCCACCGACTCATTAGAACACGATCGAATAGTTTCGGTACGACCACCATAGAAAATTCGTAAATGGGCAGTTTCATATTGAGCGGCGGGCGTTTTATGAAGCCTATTTAACAAAATTTCGTCAGTTGATATATAGAATATTGTTTTGTTCAATTTTATTTTAAATATGTTACCTGTAGAAAGCGTATTGCAAGGCCATCTGTATAAAACTATCAGGACTTAATTTGTACTGTTTTAATAAGCCCTTGCCATAGTCTTTAAATTGTGTTACATGCAATTGGAAATTATTCACAAGTCCGTTAAGATTAGATGAAGCTTCACCAATTTGAGCCACAGTACAATCGGTTGGTGTATCGAATTCCAACTTCGTAAAGCATTCAAAGTCTTTTGAACTGCCAGTTTTAAATTCATCCTCTTTAGAACTAAAAGAAAATTACAGAACAAAAATGAGTTGTTGTGAGCTTGTTTCCAATTAAACTAAAATCTTACACAATCTTGCTCAAGTATTCAGCTATTAGTGCAACTGGCTGTCCTTCTGCAGGTGAATGTTCGTAGCAAAATCCACTCATACCATTGGGATTAACGATTAACTAAAGGCAAGTAATGATGGCTTAGGAAATTATTTCAATTTTATATTTGACATAAGACTCACGTAGCTGAAAGTTGGCTTTCGTTTTTGTATGGCATTGTCGAAACTAATTGCATTGCATTGAGTTGAAGTTATCTGGTTTTTCTCTTTACAAGATTTATAAAAACATACCCTTTTGTTTATAATGAAGAGAGCACAGAGCGGGTCTAACTAATTTGCTGTTTGGTAAAAACGAAAGCCAACTTTCAGCTACGTGAGTCTTATGTCAAATATAAAATTAAAATAATTTCTCACTTGTATCGTTTTATCCATCCAGCGATTTCCACCGTTGCGGCATACGTTGCCGCCATGTATTAATTGCAGAGCTCGGTCAGCTAAAATTGTATTTTTAAATGGCGTCACACAAGCATCCAACGATACGGTAAATAACGACTTTTGTATGGTTTTTATGGTTTCAGCATTTTTTGGTGATTTTAGAAGCTCTGCGTAAGCATCGGCCCAATCGTCCCGCTTGTTGGTGGTAAGAACGCCATATGGAACACCACGCTCCGTTTCCGATGATGTAATTCTTATTAATTGGCCTTCCAAGACGTCGGCATTTAAAATTTCTCCACTTTTGTCATATACCGGCAGTTTATAAAACTTGAAAATATATTCAATTAAATTAATTTTCCAAATGAAATAATTGACTCGATATTTTGATTAACTTACGTGATGCTTATGAATAATTACAACATAGTTTGAATCCGGATTGTAATCCATTTTATCTTCCTGGGGATGAGGTATACGACATGTACCGTAAACTAATTTAAATTGAGAATTATCCAACTCATGTTTACCCATTTTCACCACCGGAATTTCACCACAATCTACCTTTCTCTTATACTTAATCATGCCCATAATCTAGGTATAATTTGGGAAGCAAAGAAAGAGAAAAAATGGCACTATAAAGCGCTGAACATACATGATAACACCATAATGGAAGCTCGTTACCGTTTTGGCCGCATATGTAAGCCATTCGTTATCATTAATGAACAATCTCATGGGAAATGTCATACCCGGACTACTCCATACAGAAACAGGGTCGCGATATTGCATATATGCTGCTTTAAGCCATCGATTAGATAACCAATTTTCTTCCTTACGCGCTGCCTCTTCAAGTAGTGTTTGTAATTTCTTACCATCTTCAGAAACAAATTTTTCAGCAAGGCATTTTGTTTTCTCCATCTCTTCGGGATTGAGCAGGGGTTCGCAGCTTTTGAGAAATTTTTCAATTGTCTTATCCAATTTTAAAGCGGGATATCTTAAAAGTTTTTGTTTTTTTTCAGATTTAGCGTTGCTAAAATCCCTTCTTATAACCGAGGCAGCACACAAATTGGTTGAAATTCTCGAGCAGACATTTCTAGCCAACTATAAGAAAAGATGATCAATTCAACGGAGTGTTAACCGATTGTCAACTTACCAGTTTGCTTAGCAATTGATTCGAAAGTAATTGCATATTGTCCTCAGAAGAAAATAATAGTTCCGAATAGTTCCGATTTAGATTTTGTTTCAATGGCCTGAAAATACACAAAAAGGAAAATAAATAAACAACAACAAATAATGGTATAAAGAAGGTTTTTTTTGCTTTGGTTCGAATAATCGAACAGGTGCCAAAGCATAAAACTATGCATTTTTATAATCATAGATTTATCGATCGACCGAATTTTCTGATGTCTCTGGAAAGTATTTATATCAAAGTGATTTATGAACGACATTGACCTTCTGTTTTTTTTTTTTTTATAATGAAAGATATATTTAGCTTTATAAAAATCACAGAGCAATTCTCAAAGTAATACCTTTCACTTTTAAACATAATAACACGGCTGGATTTAAGGCACTGGTCGTTTTCATATGAAGAATATGAAAACTTTGAAAAATGAATTTGATCGTTTAGAGAATAACGAAAAACCACACTTAAGTAACTCAAGACGATATTCAAATTTTAACATGCACCAAACTTGCACCAAAATTCATCCACGTATTCAAAATTAAAATGTATCAATGTTGATTGAATCGAAACAGCAACAACAACACAGCGCAATTTTTATTAAAGATACAAAGATCAAAACGTTTTATACATACAACAATTATATACAAACAAATTAATGCGCTCAAGATATTCTCGTCAATTCGTGCAGATTGTTACTCTTCGAGTAAGTAAATGGAAAACAAAACAAACCAGCAGTGTTGTTCCCCTCGGAAAGGCATGTTTGATTTCTTATCGCACTTGTAAAAGTAAGTCATGTTCGCCTTTCGTAAAAAATAATGTCACTTCAACGGCCTTTTAAAAATATTATTGTACTGGATTATTATTGTATTGGAAAAGTTTTATTATATTTTGCTATCGATGATGGTGTATACAAAGGTTTGTCAATTCGAAAAAAAAATTATATATCGTTTCAAATTTCTCTTATTAATATAATATTTTCTTATCTCTCTTAAATATTTATATTCTCATTATTATCAACAGGTAACTTTGCTTTGGTATTTAATATCGCATAACACTTTACGGTAAACAGATGATTTCATGAGAAGGAAAAACTCCATAAAAAACAATAATATTTTGCCGGTTTTTCTAAGAAAATAATTGAAAAAACGGATTTTTCATTCTGCTGAAGTGCATTTGTTTTCACGAACACATGAAAAATGCGAGTTCAAAATAACGATCGAATTTAATAAACTTTACGTTGGATTTTTATTAAAACTTTTTTCTCACATATCGAAAAGACAAAACTTTAAGGCGCACTTGTTGCGATTTATGTTAGTTTTTCTTTTTCCCGAAATGCTTATTACGACAATGTTTATATGCTTATAGTTACCTAAGGATTATTTTCTTGCAATATTAATATTATTTTATTTTGAAATTTTTAAACTAAATTTTTTAGAATATTTTAAAAGTCAAATAAAATTATTTAATGTTTGTATTTAATTGGTGCGAAAACGTCACTTTTTCTTTTTTGTTTTTATTATCGTCATACATATAAAAGATAAATGCTATAAAACTAAAGAAACTTGGTTGCTTAAAAAAGTTCAGAAAATCTTTGAATTATTCCGATTAACTACATTTTCGTTATAATAACATTTTTTCGAAAATTATATTCCTTTTATTGTCAAGTAATTTTGAATGGATCTCAGCTTGTCTGTCCGTCCGTCCGTCTCGTTTTCTTTTGCTTAACCTGCAGGCGGTGCGGTTAAGTTAATCCATTTGTAAATTGAAAAAAATGCACAGCATGCAAGTGTTCAGAAATTTATACCATTTCCAAGTCGATGAAACTAAGTTAAGTGGCATTATACAGTAAGCAGTAAGAAAGCGAAGTATTTCTTTCGGGTATATAGCGGAGGTACCATCTCAAAGCGCGGTTCTGTGTAGACCATGGCCATTTCCAAACTTGACTTCTTTGACAAAGAATTAATCGATTAAGACTATGTCTGCCAAGGTTTAATTCGTAATCTTAAATTTTTGTCATTACGAGCATTCCAACAACAGACAATAACTCTGGGACAGAAGAACAAAGCTAAATAGTCTCAGGATCTTATGGTGATCAAGGATTTATCTAATGCATGCAATGGGGAAAGTCAAGTCTAATGTACCCACAAGCTTTTGCTACCAAATGTCAAATTTTGTTGTCATCATTTTATACTGCACGTCCACATAGCAAGGTATCCTCGTGTCTATTCCATTTCTTTAGTACTTTGTTTAGTATGAAAGCGTTAGAGAAATAAAAAACAATTCATATTTTTTATTTATTGATTTGTTTTATTTTGTCAAAAAACTTAAAATTGTAACTTGGTACCATTCCTTAAAAAAACCTTTGTAAAAATAAATGCTTAAATTTTTATTATAAAATATTACTTATTTAAAGTAGCGGAAAGGAAAGAAAAAAAAAAGTGGTGAGCAAGACTATGTAAAAATGTATTTTATCATCTTATGCCAATAAATTAATTGAGAAAAAAAAAGAAAGAAAAATTCATATTTTTATTAAAGCGCTTACATAACATCGTACTTATTGTCCGTCTATTCTAATTTAATATACATTGCGTTCAGCTTATAACATTTGGTTTAAACCTCACAGAGGTGTTTAAAGCTATATGTACATATGAAAAATAATGAAAAATTCGCTATAAAAACACATATATACAATTCAGTACAAAATGTATATATATACAAATAAATACAAAATGCAATAAAATAAAATAAAATAAAAAAATTATAAATTCATAAGTGATTCTAAAGGAAAGAATTATTGTTATATGAAAGAGTAGTAAGTAAGTTGACCTTAAATATGAATACCGTGCCTATATGGGGAATTAACTGTAAATTTAATAAACATAAATGTGCGCGCGCGTATGTAGGATGATTTTTATTTGATTTTATTCTCTTTTTCTTTTTCTTTTTCTTTTTCTTTTGTTACTTCGTGCCCGATCAACGTTGCTGCTGAGTTTTAATTAACACAGTATCACAGTATTTTGATTTTTGTCTTAACAGCGTATGTTATTAACTTTTTTTGTTTTCGCTCATCATTCGCCGTTTAATTAATTAAATTAATAATCATCATCATCATCATCATCATCATAATCATGTAAAGCTTTCACTTTAAGACTTGTTGTTTGCGTGAACTATGTAATCTTAAGATTCAGTTATTGAAGTATCATAACCGCTGCTACTGGTGAAGCTAATAATGGTCTGAAAATAGAAATATTGTAATGTGTTGGATTAATTTAAATTCAATTTGTTCGTGATTTCGTTTGAGAAACTCCCAGAATTCTTAATTAATAAATTAGCATATTTATTAATTAAACTGAGCAAAGAAAATAATAAATAAATTTTGAAATTTATTGTTAGCTATAAAAACTTATAATTTTATGAAATAAAACAAGTCTTCGATCATTCATAATATCTTAACAATAATTGTAACAAGTAAGAAAATTATAGTCGGGGAAAACCGACTATTAGATATCCCATAACACTTCGTCTCATCCCAAATTGTACATTATTTTCATCTAAAGGCACACTTTTCATGCAAGCCCGCATATTGGCGGAATCCTTATATGCCGTGCTATCCAAAAAATAGACCCACATAATCCAAATTCGATAGGGTTGCATTGTCAACTAATTTCATCAAAATATCTCGAGAATTGCGATCTCTAGCTTGAACACAAATTTACACGGACAGACATCAGACGGACAGACAAGCGCAATCTTAATGTGAATTGATCGATAGAATGAAAGCTGCGTCTACCTTAAGCCCTACTGCGTGTTACATACGTCCGAACAAACTTAATACATCCTGTACCACAAGTGGTGTGGCATATAAAAATGATAACAATAATATTACAGATCTATTTACTTTCGTAAGGTATAAATAAACAGTGTAATTAATTAGCTTTCAAATTAACATTTCCTTGATGACGTTAGAAATTTCAAATAAGATTTCAGATTAATTCTAAACAGGAATACTTGCTCATGGAAGGTTTTTCACAAAGATTGGCTCAACATAAACATCGTTTTCAATAACTGGAGGTAGGTTCAATTAAATTAAATGTTGTAAAAAATTTCTGGATTTTGAATTTGTTTTTCTATTAAGATCAAAGTTCTTGTATAATCGGGGAAATGCTTGTCTATATATATTTAATGGGGTCTTTGATGCAAATTTATATTAAAAACATAAATTAGAAAAGAACTGAAAATGGATGTTACAACATTAAATATTCTACACCATTTCGTTTAATATCATAATTCAACTTTTCAAAGTTTTCAAAATAAGCCGTTCTATGGGAAGCGGTCGAACCATTTTTATTCCTGGCCCACCTAGTTGCATCAGAATATCTCAAAAATTGCGAGCCATAGGTTGAACGCAAGAATACAAGACGGACAGACGGGCCGACGGATAGATAAGCTTAGATCGTTTCGATAACATTAGCCAAAAGATCCGTTTATCTCAAGTTGTTCGGAGTGTTGTAAACATTCTTACACAAAAAAGATTCTTATACACAAACTTAAACGATATAATTACTGTACATCATGTCTTAGAGATAATCTTGCTTTATGGCCTCCATAAGATGCATGAATCTTTCTAAAGCAGTACATTAATGCTATGTAATGACTTTTTTTATCGTTAAATAAAGGCATAAATACGCTGAATACAAGAATGCAAGACTGACAGACGCCCGGACAACTCAGAATTACTTCCTTAATCGAGTGGTAAAAGGTACGTTTTTCTCAAATCCGTTTGGATGTTGTACACATCTTTACACACAAAGATACACAATGACTTATACGTAAAGTTAGTATACCTACCGCTACCTATACGCTACACGATATAATTGTTGTATGTCAGGCCTTAGAGATAATTTTGCTTTCTGGCATCCATAAAATGCATAAATCTATCTAAAGTAATATATTAATACTATGTAACAACTATTTTTATTGTTGAATAAATCACCGCAGTATGTTTTTTTTTTTTTTTTTTTTTCATTTATATAAACAATGTTTCATAAGCTTACCTGTTTTTCTACGTCGTCGTTATTGTGGTCATTGCTCTTTTTTGAAACTTGCATTCCCATGCAACTGGACGATGAAGAATTTCGACTTATAGTCATTGTAGCAGTATCGCTATCATTACCCTCATCATTGCTCGAACTGCCGGTATTGCTTCCGCAATCCGAGGCCGACAAGGTCGGTTCTAAATCCAAAATGTACGATCTTGTTCTATTGCTTTCTTCTTTCTCGCAATATTGATCGTTAACATTGCTGTGACCATAAGTTTCGTCTGGTAAAAGTCTTGATTTTTCTTTACCTTCGATTTGCTGCATTTCGCATGACTTGTAAACACCATTTTGCGAATTCAATAGATTCGCTTTACTATATCGATTACCATCGGAGATATGCGTTGAATGACCCAAATTGGACATGCGTAACGTGGCACGAGTAATGGCATAAAATACTAACGTAAAACCAATGATCGAGCAGCTCCAAAATACTATAGGTTCAGCATAAGGTAAAACATTCAAATACATGCTGAAGAGAATATTCATATGATCAGGCAATTGCGGCATTGTCTATAAGGAAATATCAATAGATATATGTGACGATAAAGTTACACTTTCTTGTGTTTTATATCATTTACTTACAATATCGAACCAGAGAGTGGGTATGGTTTGATAGCTAAAAGCCTGCAATTGGCGAAAGGCGCGCATATTTTTAAAATGTAAATTTATTTGTACTTTTGCAGTTAATGATAACGGTAAGCCCGATTGCTGTAAAGGAAGAGGTTAAATAATGCTTGTTACAAGTTTTAAATACAAAATAGATTTTACATTGTTACGTTTGATTAATTGATCAATTGATTAATTATTAAATAATTATATGAATCGTTTTGACAGTAATTGCTCGAGTATCCATTTTACAAATATTCGTATCAAATGACTGGTTATGAAACTAATCTTATAGTAGATAAGCGCACTTCAAATAAAATTGACCATCTTTGTGTGATTAATCGAGTGGTCGGATGTAATAAACCAGTTTAAATAAAAATAAATAAAATAATAATAATAACGATTTGAAATTTTTCATATTTCTTAGCAATAGACTTTCTATCTTAATAGATATTATAATTATTGAAACTAGCGAAATTATTACGCATTTCTAATCTGTCATATAATATCACTTTGTGACTTTTTCTGTGTTTACCTTGAAACCTCGGTAAATTATTCAAAAATGATATAAAAAGATAATAAGGCATGGATCAAAGATAGGCATAAATCGGCTGGATACGAGATGGGCAGATACGAGAAGCAATTGAAGATGGAAAAAAATTCCCTTTAGAAACGCCCCACAAGAGAAAGCTGTCTTTCAAATGAGTGGGGCCGCATTTACCCACAGTAGAACGAAAACACAAGTAGAGAATTCGAATGAAATAATAACACTATTGTGCACCGCGGCCTATTATCAAATACCCTACACTAATCTACAGCTATTCCAAACGAAGCTTTTTATGGGAAGTGGTGGAAGAAGTGCTTCGAAGCGGCGTTCATCCTTGGGTTAAAACGGGTTAGTTTAGCAAATTTCATTAAAATATCTCATAAATTGCATTCTATAGGCTGTGAACACAAGACACATGGACATACGGACAGATGAGCAGACAAGCAGAAATCGTTTCACAAACCGATTCTGAATATGTCGGTATAACAATACGTTGATTTGTCTCAAGCCTGGATGCCCGGACGTTACATAGATCCGCATAACTTTATGCCACAAATGGTATATGGTATAAAAAAACGTCGCGAAGCTAACAAAAAGGCGGCAAATTGAAGGCGAATTATTCGTTTATTATTTTAATATAATAATTGATTAATAAAAAATGAATAAAAAAAAAAGTTAGATTTGAATCAAATATTTTAACTATCTTGATGAATCCTTTCATAAAAAAGGAATCGAAAGGTAAGAGAAGCCTTGGAAGATTGTGTTGATGAAAAAAATCGAATTCGAAATCGAAATGGAAAAAAAAAGTTTTTCTTTTTGCTTAGTCCCGAAAATTATTGATCAATAAATTATCAGGTCAGTATATGTCATATCGTGTATCTTGTATTCCGGGAATACCATACATTTTACTTAATGTATTTACCCAACAGCGTTTATAATCTACCTTAGTTGCCTATGGATATTAATCGTTTGTGGCCGAACACATAGGGATTAATTATTTGACTTTCGAATTAAACAAAAAAAAAAGGATTCAGAAAAGCAAACATTTGCAATGTTCAAGAATATTTAAGTTAAAATAATGGAAAACACTTTACTTTTCTAAGTCAAAGTTTTGAGGACGTGCTCATGATTTCAAGAAGAGGACTAACGGACGGAAATTTATATAAATCGAATCTCTTATACAGGGATAAATATAGTTTACTATGTTTTTCGTATACATATCTATACTTTAGAGCTATTAATATGCCTCCTATGGTGAGGACGAAAAAGTACATCATCTGTGCAGAAATTGTGGATTTGATTTCAACTTAAACCATTAAAGTATCCTTTATCTAAGACATCATTTGAATTAACGATTAAATCTGAGTTCTTAAGTGAAGACGAGGGAAAATTAGATGGCAATAAGCTAATGAAAGGGTGAATATTTTTATTAGCGGATCTAATATATTTTTATTTCATCCATTCAACAAAATCTAAAAAATGTTAAAATTCAAAATTAATTTTTTCATTTCACAGCTGCGTGAGTAAACATAACGTAAGTTTCTTCGAATCTGAAGATAAACAAGGGAAACATACAGCTTCTAGTCGATGCCTGAAAGAGTAGCATTACCACTGTTACAGCTGTAGAAACTGTGGAGAATTCGTTTGAAAGAAATGCAAATTGTTTGAGTTATGCTGTGCTGGGCACTGCCTGTATCCTGTGATACAATTATGTTCGTAAAATCAAACTTTTTGATTATTTACCCGAACTCTAGATTTTTTTATATCATTTCACAATTGTTCTCTTGTGTCGTGCTTGACCATCTAAGGAACTGATTTTCCAGATATCATACAATTGTGTGTTATTCCTTAAGCACTTTACCCTCCTTCCCTCTTTCACCTCACCCTTTTTCAAAGGTTAACATATTAACCTTATAGATAATTGCCATGTAACGTTAAGTGATTTTCTTAATTTTTTATTTGATTTTATAATCAATTCTTACTTTTTATTACTGTAATATATATTTATTGATTTTTATTGTTTTTTAATTATTAGTTATTTTTATTGCTATTAGCTTCATTTATTATATTATAATATTTATTTTTTATAACCTATAATTCGTTTATTGCTTTATTAGAAGGTTTTTAGTTCGAAGAAAATTAAATTACAAAAAAAACTTTCCTTTTTCACTTTGCGATGTCTGTCCCGGAAATGAATCCAAATTGTATGTTTCATTAAACAAAACATTTTCTCAGTTAAGTAAATATTCGTAACTGAAAGCGTGAGTGTATATGTCACGAAAGCATTTTAAAAACAAGTATTTAAATTTTTTTGTTTGCTTCTCTAGTTACATTTTAGGTAACAAATAATTAAACAAGATTAATTTACGTTTTCTTTTGAAAGACATTGACTTTAAATATTCGTTATTTTATAAATACGCACACACACACACACACATATATATACATATCTATATAGATGTAGTTTAGTTTAGTTCCTCTATTAAACCGACATATTAAGCCAAACAAAAGCAAGGTCACGCCGATAAAAATCATTAAACAAGTAAATGCTACTATGAAAAACACTTATGTGTACGTGTACGTGCGCATTCGTAAACCTGTAAAACACACTTACTATCTTAAAAGTCATATCTGATTTCTCTTTTATTATGTTCTATCAGAATAATGCCGAGCCCGAGTAAATCACATTTATGTTAATGAGAGATTCATCATCGTTTGTTAAATATTTTTTTTGCTTGAAGAGTCTTAAGACTCTTGACTAAGTGACTAAACTCGCTTGACACATCATAAAAATAACTACTGAACATCTATGATAAAACATTGCAATGCGTTGTTGTTACTTACCGGCTGAATAATGAATTCTGATGAGTGTTTTTCCTTGTCGGGTTGTAAACCGGTTATATTCATACGTAGACCAGGATCAGAATCCATAAAGTGTGGAAGACTTAAAGAGATCGGGAAACCATAATAGCAATCAGTGACATCCAGCAGTCCTATAGGTTGACAGTAGCCTGTTTTATATAAAAGACAAACAAAAACAATTAAGCAAAAGGAATTTTCTGTGTTCACGCATACAAATATAGACTTAATGCTTAATGAATCATTTTTATGGAAAAATTTAGCATTTATTGTACTGCGGGGGACAAGTATAATAAATAAATTTTTTTACAGTATTTTTTATATTTAAATGTTTAGTTCTTTTTTTCTCTTTTTATGACTAAGCAGAGCGAAACAGTGAGTATTTGAAACGTGAATGGAGTATATATTAGTAGAGCAATAAACATAAAGATAGATCAATGGTATCTTTACATCTTGCTCTACAAGTGTTGAAGTATACTAAACTTTTCCTATCGTTTGCAACGGCCAGACTATTTTTGTAAAGTTAAACAATTATGCATTTTGTCTCACTTGAACAGAAAGTTAGTACAGTCTCACCGAGAAGGGTTTTGCATGTTCGGCAATCATGCCATACCAATGATACGTCAGAAACTTTTTAATTGTAAAAAATATCAATCTAAACAAAGTGAAGTAAAAATTTGAGAACATTATGGAAATCGTAGAGGTGAAGTTTGCCTATATTTTGAGCAGACCATGTAATTTCGCTTTTATATTTCCGAGAAGCCAAAAGAAAGAAGAACCGTTGTGAACTTGGACCACCTATTCAGAGAATGTCTTCAATGAAAGTCTATGCCTAAATTGGCTCGTAAAATTTCTCTTAAGAAATGTAAAGTGATCTTCAAAATGATCTCGACTTTTTTGCGACTTATTCAGTGGATCTCTCTTGTACCTTTATAAACAACGGGATGGTGAAGATGACGGTATAGAAGGAGATGTAGACCGTGGTCGCAAGTTAAGAGGCATATTGGTATATTGGTATATTGGTATATGTCGTGCCTTTAACGATCGAGTATTCACTGGAGTTGTGATCGCATGTCAATGAAAACTCAAGTATGGTCTACCGCACTAAGTTGGTTGGCTAATCATTACGGGTATTAAACAAATCAATCGTATACCATTAGCGTATGGAGACGATTAAAGTTGCACATAACCTCAATATTGATCGATCAACTATTTTGAAATATTTCGAGACGTTTACAGATATTTTACTTTCAAATTTTCCTCATTATACCCTTCGCCACTTGCAGTACTAGGATTCAGAGTTGATTCGGATCACTTTTTGAGTTAATCTAAGCTTGCCTCTTCGCCCGTCCATCTTGTGTTATTCTTTTGAATTTGTAGGTTGCAATTTTTGAGATATTTTCATGGAATTTCGTACATCGATGTGTGTCGACCCAATCGCGAACGCTATTGAACATTGTTCGGCTTAGACTTGGGATATACACAATTTTTATTATACCAATCGTTTCAGAAAGTGATACTTTTGTCCATCTGTCTGTCTGTCTTGCGTTGAACACAAAGTTTGCAATTTTTAAGATATTTTGACGAAAGTTTTTACACCGGCATGTCTTGGCCCACGGATAAACGCTACTGAAAATGAGAAGTAATGTTTAATGATGGGCCGTGGCCCACTATAATGTTTTCACTTGTTTTTCATTGTAAATCTATGCAGAGACCTCATATTTCGTTGAGAAATCGCGAACTATAAAAGAAATCAGTTCGAGATACGTTAGATCAATAAAAATTTCAGAAAATATGATCGTAATTATCTGTTGGTAGCCACTCAATTAATCATATTTACATATTCTGTTGAGGTGGTCGCAGTTCTCAGACTGCTATGACATAAACTGTTCTTTAATTGCTGACGTTTTTAATTGTTGTTATTATACGAATAGTTCCTTGACAAGTTATATGATATTTTTCAGTCTTACACGAAAATATGTCGGTAGTGTGTTTTTTATCGTTTCTAGTATTTTTTATACGTACATGCTGTTTCTAGAATGACGTCATTGCAAAAAGTAGAGTGTTTTTTATCCCTTTTTTTTTTTTACTTATCTTGCTTTTAAGTTCAAAGACTTTAATGGGATATAAAAAACAAATAAAAACAAAAGTCCGATTTGTCTCATTTCTTTAAATATTTATATTAACATTTTTTTAAATATTTTAAATTAACTTAATTGCTCAGTTGTCATGAAATTCAAAAAAGATCTTGTTATGAAGACTTTATCAGCTTTTAGCTATTGATGTCAAGATGACAAGTAGCTCAAACCAATCTTTAAAAATAATGAGTGTTTTTCAAGTTTCAGGCTACATTTCTACGAAACATACAGTTGGACGAAAAGACTTACTAACGAAACTAACCATCGACAAACAATGGCCAGCGTAGTCCGTAGCTGTCTGTACGTCTTCGACAACAATAATTATGAATTTTGATTTATTTATCATTTATATTGACTTATGATAGACGTGTTTGTTGGTCAGGTTAAGTCTATCTTAGAATTTGTCATGTATCATTTTTACATCAATCGATCTTCAGCTATCTACTTCAATTTTTATGATCCTGAAGAAGTGAGAAACAGATGAGGCGACATCGGTTCTCAGACTAAATAAAATAAAAAATCTCTGACGGATTTGTATTTCAATTGCGTGTTGCAAACGACATGCTAAAGTTGGAATATCTCCGTCGGAACATGTGTTGGTCATAAAAATACTTAAAATTCTTTGCAGGTTCGGAATCTTTTCATATTTTATTTTAGATTCTTCTTATTCGCAAAAGTAATTTATTTTTTTAATGTAATTTATATATACATACGCATAAGTATATAAATACATTTATTTAATTATTTATATAGTTTTATTAGTATAATTGTTTTCAATAAGCGTATTCGGTATGTAATTAAAAATCTATTAGCCTGTAAAGGTCATTAATAACATGCAAATCGGTGTGTATGTGTAGTCCAATAGTCTACACAATATTCATATGGTAATAATAATTCTTGAATATAAATGCGTTACTAATGAGAAACTAAAGTTCAAACAAGTTTTTCGCTTAAATCTTTTGTAATTGCAGCCTTTACTTACCTTTACGGCAGAAGCATTTATTTTTAATGTTATAACGACCATTATCGAAGGCATTATCTTCAAAACGATACCGATAGCCCTGTAAACCGCATTTCGTTACGATATCCGTATCAGCCCTTACCTGGAACATATTTAATAAACTAGAAATTCTTCGTTCGTGTGTGTGTGCTTTCTTTTTTTTTTTTTTTTTTTTGGAATTACTTACCAAATGAATAGGACGACACATACTCTTGCGGAAGAATTTTAACGTATCATTCGGTTTAATATAACTACGAAATTTACTGCCGTCTGAAGCGCTTTCAATGTTACTGCAATGTTTTTCCGGCCAATTTGGCAAATCTGTATTACCCCTATAGGTAGCGTATAAACCGGAAAGACTGGGATCGCTTCTCCCCGTGTAAAATGTTTCATAATCACTATCGAAATCGTACATCTTGAATAAAGAAAAGAAAAATGCCATAAACTTGATGATGCTTGACCTTTTTTGTTGGTCTTTTTTTTTTATTTTACGTCTCATTTCAGTGAAAAACCTACCCGATCAATAATACCGACTTTATCGAAATAGATCCAATTCGGCAAAAATGTATTACCCAATGAGGTTAATTTTGTATTATAGCCAAACATGAATTCCTTGGCTGTCATACGTACAATAGGTTCAGACTTTAGGGTACTAAATAATGAATTCAACGATAAACGTACGATAATATTTCGATCAGCAGTTAAGTGGGAGATTGCCTGCAATTAAGAATAAAAGAAAAAAATTTAATTATTATAGAACAATTAATTTTTGTAATAACAATTACATGATATCTCATTAAATATGTTGTTATAGAATGGAAAAATTACAGCTGTTTAAGGTTTATGGTAATACATTGGTTCGAGGAGCAAATAGTGCCGCGCAATTATTCTCATTAATTACTCCACTAGATTATCTCATATATAGTGTTTTGTGATATCCTCCATTGCTGTTTACTTCCATTCTACGCCTAAAGTATTATTATTATCGACTTTCTTCTAATTACAAAGTTAACTTTAACTTTACATAATTACAAAAAAAAAAAATAAAAAAAAACAAAAAAATAATAAAATTAGTAAGCAATGGTCGTAATAAAAATGTTGATTTATTTTCTTTTAATTGAAAATTGAAATAATTCCTAATTGCTGTACTTGATCTACAGCCCTTTTTATTATTCGAACGATTATATATCGTAAAATCGAAATTTAAATAAATATTTCACTTAATATTTATAAGCTTCTATAATGGCCCTAATCATTATTTATAACGCGGTTAAGCCAATATATAAATGAATAATATTCCTTTCAGCTTTTTTTTTCTCTTCAATTGAATTTTCAAATACAGTTTTAGATCTCAACTAATGGAAGTATAGGGCAATTTTTAACAAATTGTCAAAAACATTTTTTCAGCTGAAATTCGGTTTCAGTTCTCAAGTTACTTATGATTGTTATTAGGCTTGTACAGAGACCTCAACTACAATAGGTATAAAAGGTATGTTAAAGCGAAATGAGGCTTTGAGTTTGTCTTTCAATTTTCGCAATTCCGTTAGCTCTAGTAATAAGAAGACAGATGATTATCCTGCTAAGCTTAAGTTGGCTTTACATTTTTTTTTGTTCGTCAATGTATGTGTACTTCGCGTTGAAAATGATTAAATTCTTGGGTATACCAACAGTGCTTGTGATGGTATAAGTGCACGTATTTCATAACTTCAAGGAATGTAAGCCTATTAGGTTAGGTTTATGAATTCACGCAGATTTAATAAGAGACTGCTTTGAGTCGTTTTTACACCTGTCTCCGGGAGAGTTGAGCTTGCTTTATAAAAGTCGGCATCCAGTAATTCTTAGGCAGTTTAAATAAATAAAGACAACCAGAAGAAATTTATATCCGATGTTGGAGAAAAATCGTGATGTTCATCGTCTACTTGCGATGTTCTCCATCCACAGGCATAACGTACAATTTCGTATTTAATCGAGAAAACTAAGTCAAGCTTCTATGTGCCATGTGTCATTTTTGATGTTCCGACTGATCAAAGAGTGAATTACAAATGGACAGAATGAAAGGTCAATCTATGTTGCATTAAAATATCACTGTTTTTTTCGTCGAGCTTCTATGCCGTATCTACGGTAGTTTTCTAAAAACAGACTTGCCAAACAATTAACAAACGAAACAAGAAATTTTATAGAGCAGCCTAAGCTCGTGTTTCATTATCAATGCACTCACAGGTCTTTTTTTTCAAAATTTGGCTTAAAATCGATAAAATAGTGGTTGCTTGAACAAAAACATCTAACTTTGTACAAACAGAAGATACATGCATATGTGTATGTTGACATACATGCTGTGTGCATGTACTTTACACATATTATATATATATATATATATACATATACATCTATAATGTAAAATAAAACAAAAAAATCGTCCACTATATGTATACACGGACGTACTCTTAAAAGGAAGCTCAAACGATGTAGCGACGTAAACTCACATTGCAAATAGTCTTTATTACCCTAATCTCCTTAGGATTAATACAAGCCTGTGCGAATATATTCTGCGCACATTGCAAAGAAATATTACCCAAATTCAAACAAAATTATAAAAATTATTTTATAATTGATTTTTAGATAACATCTTGAAGTATCGAAAAGCTCATCGATATGAAAATTTAGATAGAAAGCCGAAATTCGATATAGATTTACTCTCTGTAAACTTAAATTTGAAACGAGAAATCATGCGCATCACGAGCAAATGAAGAAAGGGAGCACCACATTCCAAGTACGTCCGCACCGGATAACAATTGTCGATAAAATTGTTTGCTGTAGTTATGCAAAAATGATTCATTAAATATGGCGGAAATTACATAAATATTTCGACATTTTTTTGTATATATATTCATTTAGGACGATTAGCATAAAAAATTTTCCGCTTTTAAATACAATATCTATCTATCTATGACATCAGATCAGATAGTTATTAACAATAATTTATTGATTTTGTCATGTCGATCTGTCAGTGGGTTTTGCTATCACTTGACAATATTTTACTTAAAAGATTAAAGATTTATTATTCGTTTCGTAACATTATTTCCATGCTCCGACGATCTAATTTGATACTTTTGTCGACTTTCCCGAGTACATAGGAGTTGTTATTCGCGTGTTGGCCAGTGGACCGTACATGTT
The DNA here is from genome assembly GCA_000688715.1 of Glossina pallidipes. Classification (NCBI taxonomy): domain Eukaryota; kingdom Metazoa; phylum Arthropoda; class Insecta; order Diptera; family Glossinidae; genus Glossina; species Glossina pallidipes. Next base: position 235,886 of record KK499937.1, on the reverse strand, counting down.
GCAGTCGGCAAAGGCACTTACCAACCCATCAGACAACAGACATTACGTAGCTTTCTGTTTCTTTTCTTAATCCTTTCTGATTATCACCCGAGTGATATTAAAAAAAAAATTCTAACAGATCCTTCGAAAACTTTCAACATTTATTTCAGGCCGATCCCGCTTCAGTAGGGAATCGTCCGAAACGTAATAGGTTCAAATGACCAACACGTGAGTTCACAGAAAAGTTTTTAGCACCGATATGAATTGTTATTTATTATTGCAGGTGTTCCGCTCGTGATTAATTGAGTTCACTAGGGTATATTCTTGCAGACATAATTCTCTGAATTAGACGCCATTCATTACAGTTAATATTAAGTGTAATAATCTACTGCGTATTTAAACTTCATTATTGCATCTTATTAACAGCTTTCCGTCATCAGATTATAAATCACATTAAAAGCTTGTTCGTACCAGGGATTAAATACGAAAACAGGTGTACGTACTACGAGTTGCAATTACATTGTAATAAGAATGAATACTTCTTATAATTCGCACGCACTGGGACAGCTGTCAAAGAAACAAATTCTTAACACTAGAAGTGCCGCGTATGCTATTTTGACCCTTTTTAAAATCAAGCATGTAATGTTCCAAATTTTTTTCGTAACTTTTACATACATAAAGAGATCTTCAAAAAATGATCCCAATCGGTTTACTGATTCGTATAATTAATGATAAATCTTTAATTTCAATTTATTTCCACGGACATGCTAATATGTATGTAAACTTGGCTTCTTAATCGATCAAGGAATGCAACCATGAGCCAAATTCACCTTTTCATCTCCATTTTTGCGACTGTGGTGGTTTCATAAAAAAAAGAGGATCAATATGATTCCCTCTTTGTTTTTAGAAGTAAGTGTTTACGAAAAATCGGCAGCTGTAGTGTTAAGGCATTTATTAAAGGAAAACAATTTAATATATATATATAGTCTTGCCATTCTAAGGGAAAAACAAGTAAAAACAATATAGTCGGGCAAGGCCGACCGCTGAGTACTCTGCATAACTTCGGCTAATTCAATTATTTGTTCGTGATAATACAGTCAAAATTTATGCCTTGTTTTTTTGTTGAAGGTTTTTCAGGGAAGTTTCTATATTGAAGGGTGTTCAAAACATGAACTGACATAATCGGCATATAGCAAATTTTGCATTCTTATTAAAGATTTTACTATTTTTCATCTATTTTTGCCATCAAGAATTACACTTTGCGAAAGGATATCTTTTATGAGATTCCTTATAGGTGACAGGGTCAAAAAATAGACTTTTGCAATCTTAGTTTGCTTACTTAATTCGCGTAATTTTCATGCTCTATGAATAGCTATTATGGACTAATTTCCAACTATGAAATCTTAAAAAATCTATGCTTATGCTATATAAAGTCTTATCATTCGTGAGATTATTCGTGAGGCAAGTCATGGTCCAAAAAATTAAACTTTATGGCTGAGTTTGGGTGCAATTAACCTTTCTGTGCACCGATCATAAAATCTTAAAAATTAGACCTTCACCAGGGTTATCAGGATTAAGGGTTTAGTTCTCCCAGGAACGGTTACAGGTTGTAGGGGCTGGGGATCAAAAAATTCTACCATCCGATTTAAATTTTATTAAACTGCCGTAGTACTATTACTTAGCGTTTTTTTGCCAAGAAATTATGAATATTTTAATTCTCTTTCAAAATAAACTTTAAGGTTTTATATGAAGAGTCGGTCCGATTTTATCCGTTTTTAAAAGAGAGAAAGTTAATATAAAAATTTTTACGTGCACGTTGTGCACAACAATACATGGAGACCATATTTATCAGATGGACAGATGGACAGACGGGCAGACGAGCTTAAATCGACTCAAAACATAATTCTGAAGGTGTGTCCGTCTTAAGATCATCCAACAGTAGCATTGATCCAAACAAACTTTGTATACTTTATAATGGTGTAGGTAATAAAGAATGCTTGTTTATTTGCACCGAGCGTTTGGGAATCGATATGAAGACAATAAAACTTGTTTTCATTCCTCTTTTTCTGGAATATTTCATAAACTATTTCATTTTCGCAGATGTACTCAAGCACGAAACATTTTTTTTATCATGCAATTACTTGGAATTAAATACTTAAGATATAAAAAAAAAAAAAATTCCATTCACTTCTAAAAAAAGAGGATTAAATTTTCTTTTTATTGGTAAAAATCTACTATCAATTAATTGATTTTAATAACAAAATTAAAAATAGAAAAAAGAAATAAAATATTAACTCAGTACTTTTCCTATTGCATTATTTTATGAATATTAAAATGAAAAACAACTTTTCTAAAGCAGGTAGCAGTCATTCGGCTTTCGAGTTGAATTTAATTAATAGAAAGAACAACATATACATCTACATGTCTACATTTTTCTGCCGCAAACTAAATTCACGTCTAATGAATTAATCTGACATTTAACACGTCATTCAATTTTTATTAAGGAAGAATTGATAGAAAGAAAAAAAAAAAAAAAAAATGGTAAAAATAACTTTTATATATCAATTAATTTTCCATTCTGAATATGTTATTACATGCTGTAGTTTTTGTTACACCCCCAAGGCTGTTTTAATAGACTTTATTGTTATTATCGTTCAGTTTGTCAAATACATTATTGCATTGCATGCATTAAATATAAAATACTGCTTGTAAAAAGGCCATGAGATTATTGTTAATTGTTGAGGTAGGAAAAGGTTAGAAAATTTACGATATCTCGCGTTAAACTTGTGCTTAGGTATGACGATCATGATCATGATCATTATCATGATGTTGATGCCGCTTATAATGAGTAGATAGGTATATAACGCAGAGACAGTTAGTCTGTTTCAATTTCATACATGTTTTTGTTGTTGCAGTTGCTGTTTTTTTTTTTGTTTTTTTTTGTTTTTTATTAAAATGTTGTTTTTTTTTTTAATAAAACGAGTTAACGTTTATTGACCTGGTAGTGCGGTACATGGGAAAAGATATATTCATTCCGGATAGGGAAAGAGAGAGAGTTCTACAAAGTCGTTTGCTATTCTTAACAATTATTTAAAAATTATTCTTATATCCACTATCGTGTAAAGTGTCGGTGACATTGACATGAATTTCCCCCCATTAAAAATTGAGATACGGGTCACCTTCAAATACCTTAAGCCACTTTGCTTAATGTAATTATTCATATAAAGACATTTGAAAATAAGATATTATATGGGGAAGTGGATGAAAAAGTGATCCGATTCGAAATATTTGGAATATCGTTCGTCCTTTAGTCAAACCGTGTCGGTGTACGAGATTTCATCAAAATATCGTAAAAATTGCTTCCTTTCGGCTGAATGGACAGATGGGCAGACAAGTTTGATTCAAAATTAATTATGAATCGATCGATCTAATAAAAGATGCACCTATCTTAAGTCCTTCTGGTTGTTGTATACAAACCACAATTGGTGAACGGTATAACAATGAATTCTCTATTAGGAAACGGGTTTTTTTTTCATTTCGATTGATTAGGAAATTTAAAGATTATATCAATTACGATCATATATTCGGTAATAAAGTAGTTTTGTATGAGAACTGTTTTTTTCCTTCCCTCGAAAAATTCTACACTAAAAGCTCTATAATATAATTAAGGAAGAAAAGGAAATTTATCGGATTTTTGCTAACTGTGAGGGGCTGATCTTACTAAATTTTGAGCTAAAAGTGACGAAATTGATTACGCAACTTTTGCTAAGCTAAAGTTTTGAAATCATTATTGCAAAATTTAATAGCCGGACGGAAAGACAGATATGGCTTAAGCATTTCCGCACATTTTTGATGATCGGGTATATACGCATATGTCTACACATTGTATGTTAATATATAAAATAAATCCATGAGATTAAGAGCGATTGCTTCTGTCCCACCCTGTATGTGTATATGCAAGTTTGCATTCACGCATGTACATAGCTACATAAGCAGATAAAACTGATTTATTTTTCATCTCTGCTGTGCTTATCGTACTGGTTACGTCAATAATCGTAATAACAGCTTAAATAATAATAGGAACAGTCATGTGCAAACCACGAGAGTTTAATGATAGTTGTTTTTATTAATTTCTTTTGTTTTTTTTTTTTTTTTTTTTGGGAAATAATTTTTATGAAAACAGTTTAACTAGCAATTTTGTGTAAAATGTCAACGAATTAATTGAGATTAAAGCTGACGTAAGCAATTCAGAATCTTGTCAGCTATTTTGTGATCTATCTTTATATAATTCACATAGATATAAACACTGATGAAATGTGAAATTATTTCAACTGACATTTAACTAACGCAAATCTATGAATATATTCTTATATATATGAAAAAAATTACTTAGTTACGTCATTAATTCGAAAATCTGTATTCCGAATTGTAACATAAATTGCGCACAATTTACCCTATATGTATGACATACATTGTCATCAGCCGTCAGCTGTTGTTTCCCCATAAATAAATCGTGTTAGTGTAACTTACCAACATTGCTATGTTTAACATAACAACTGGATCATCTTCCTTATTGCCTTCAGATAAATGTTCTTGCCAAACAAGCGGATGACGTGGTAACGTAGACATGGTATCATTTGCATTGAATGTAACATTTTCATGAGTAAATAGTTCTCTGTTAAAAAAGGAAGGAAAAAAAAAAATTAAAAGATTAAAAAAAAAATTCAGAAAAACTCTAAACAAATGTTTTTTTTTTTGGTTGAAATGCATTGCATTCCTTGCATTATAAGCATTATAGGCACTCACCTGTATACATAGGGACCCAATTGTTGAACATTCATCTTCTCGCGCCCCGCGAGAAAAGCTTCAGCATTTGTTATATTAAACAGATAAATTTTAATATAAAGATCAACTGGTGGCTTCGCCCATAAGTCAAACATTTCATTGTTCTCTCTCATAATTAGTTTCTATTAGAAAGATAATAAAATATAAATACAACAAGCATTCTTCAATGCATATTTTTATATAAAAAATGATAAAGTAAATTAAAAATAAAAACAACTGTATCCGGCCTGAAACGCATTCAACCTAATTGTGTGAAACTGACTTTGCTTTCATTGCAAGTAGAAATTAGATTGTGGGACAATCGTAATAAAAGAAATTTTTTTCCTAAACTTTGATAAAAAATTTTGCACACCATTCGATTCAAAATCGATTTAAATATTTGGCAAATATTCTCAAAATTTCACGACAACTCTTTCATTGCATTTATGAGAGAGGCTTTTTAACCCTTGTATACCCTTGATGCTGGGGAAACTTGTGAAAGCCCTTAATGATGCCCATCTAGTTATTTTTCCTCTGTTTATGAAAGGCTTCACTCTGCAAATGCTAGGAAACAACTGTGAAAGCATCTGCCGTTTTAGGTACCGGTCCATAAATCAATTTTCCAAAAAAATCAAGATTTCTCTCGATTTAAAAATTCGCAGTTTGTATCGGAGATAATTTTGTATGTCGGATTGCCACGGCTTAATTCCTAACAAGCCTAACGAATGTTGACTAAATGCCTGAGGAAAAGTATAAAGATGAAAAAAAACATTTTGCAGCGAATTTAAAATATTTAGGGCTTGCGGTTTTAGCGAATGTATAATTTTTGCCAACAACTTTTTTAAAAGGAGTTTCATTTTAACTTTCCCGGCATTTTTGAATTATGAACATATGACTATCATTGGAATGACGTTTCATCAAGAATATTAAGAGGTTTTCAAATACATTTCGCTGCATATTCGGTGGTTGGGTGCTTGAAAATCATGACCAACATCGTGACTTTTCAAACTATTTGGAGTGGGCACGTCGCTAAGTACTTCAATAAGCCAAACTATCCCATTCAGGACTACGAAAATCCAGGAGAAATGGACAAACAGCCTCTCGAACCATGACGAGTGATAATTTCATACTACTGTAGGATTGATGGCGTCATTAGGCCACATTTTCGAGAATTCATTTGTTTCTAACATTACAATACATTGCTTCCCTTCTTTTGGCCTGAAATATAGGCAAGGATTACCTCTAGTAGACGGGCATCACTTACCACATAGGTCATAAAATAATAGCGCTATGGTGTGTTTCTTTTAAAATGATACCTCTTGTTAAAAGGCTGTAAGATGTAATAAATAGTTTTAACTTTCGATTTCGAGTAGTGGAAATTTCAGATATACTCTGTGTCCAAAAAGTAAGACCAATTTAATTTTTTCGTCGTTAAACCTATTTATTATTTCAAATCTATTTCGCTTCTTTCAAATTAATCTTCAAATTCAAATAATAAACTTTGCGAACAGTCTGGCCTGGCGGAAGGAATTCATAATTCACAACACCACAATAATCGCAGAAAACTGTTGACATCACCTTGACATTGACGCGGTTTTTACGTTCACATTTTGCACGATACTCGCGAGATAGATCGGTTGTTTCTGGATGGTATGCGCAGATCCAAGTCTCATCTCCCATAATAATGCGTTTCATGCCCTGTAGAGGGCCAAAAATCATCTTCTCTCGCACATTATAAAAATCGGAAAAAATGCTCTTTTAGTCGTATAATGCAAAGCGCAGCAGAACCACTAACGATGCTTACAAAGTGAAATTTGGCACAAACATCTGTCATAGTGCTTTTAATTTAAAAAAAAAAAACTATTTCTGATATTCGATATCAAGTTTTGATCTTACTTTTTGATCACAGTATTACTAAAAATAAAGAGAAGATTGCAAACAAGCAGACAGATGGACAAACCAAAGGATATTTACAAAAACATTTAAAATCTGTATAAAGATGATTTTAAAAAAATAACTCACCCAATTGAAAATCATATCGTAAGGATGGAAAATTTTACATAAAATCGCGATACATATCGCTAGAATGCCAAGAACTAAAAGCAAGAACGAACCTGAAAAGAAATTTAAGAAAAAAAACCTTAATATTATTATTGTTATTGTGATTTACATAAACGAAAAAAAATAGTAATTTAAACGACCGGGAACATCTTTTCTCTTCTTCTGCTTCATTGCTTGATTTATATAACCAAAGTAAAGCAAATCAAAATTGATTTACTTAGTCGGATTAAGTAAATTACAACGTGCTAGCAAGTCAAGGTAAAAAGTGAGCGTAAGCAACGCAACAAAAAAACAAGAAAAAAAATCTTAAAATTGATAAAATAAGAAGAAAACGTAAGAAGAACAATAATAATTATCGAGCATTTGCTTGCATTTTTATGTACACATGTCAATGATTACAAAACGACTTAGTTTACAAAAAACACAAAAACAAAACAAAAAAAAAAGAAGAGGGATTTTTCTGGCCTTCTACTCCAAACCAAGGTCATCACTCTTACTCACTCTTACACTCTTACACACGCTTGACAATGTTCTATGTAAGAGTTCGTTTAAGGTCTGAAACAAAGAAGAACCGATTATGCAGAGGTAAACAGAAAAAACTAGTTTATAATGACAGGAAAATTTTCCAAATTAAATAATGAAACAAAATAAATAATAAGGCAGGTTTCATTTTTTTTGTATTCCGTTCAACTTTCTGCACAATCCCTTGTTTTTCAATTAACAATTATCGTATAGGAGGTTGCATATATTTTGGCCAGCAGGGAAATACCAGGGGACATAATGGTTGAATTCGATGCTTTTGACTTTCCTCTACATAAACTAACAGTTTTCGACTTAATATTATTGATTTCGTCAATGTACGCCGATGCTAATCATGGAGCGCTCAAATTTATTTTTCTTCCAAATTCATTACGTTTGTCGTTTATTTGAAGAAATCTGCCCATCAAACACCTTCAGAGGCTTGCGGTGATGCTACTCCATCCCAACTGTCGGTTTGTGGTTCAATGGTTTAAAAGTGGCGACACGAATTGACGGAAAATGCCCTTTTTTGGCTACTTGTTGGAAGAGTTATCCAGGATACACTGCTGTAGCTCGAAAGGGAAGTTCTGCCACACCCAGCATACTCATCAAATATGACCCTTTCTGATTACCACTTGTTCTGACCGGTGCAGCACGGCTTGACTAGCACGCTGGGACGCGAAAATTGGTCGCTGGATGGAACGCAGCCAAACCAATACATATTCTTTCGACATGATTTCGCAATGTCGCCAAAAATATTGAAAAATGTTGTAGAAAATAATGCAAACTATTTTGATTACACAATTTTTCACAATAAATGCCTTTTTCAAGTGAAAAATGGCCAAAACATGTGCAACCCCCTAATAAGATTAAATGCAGCAACGAAATAAATTCAAAAATTAATAATAACATTACTTGCTTTCATATTCTAGTTACAAGACCGATTTCTAGGTGCTGCGATAGCTCAATGAGAAAATTAACAAATTTAAAAATTTGTACAAAATAAAAGGGCTCATAAGAGTCGATGCAGTCGACTGCAAATAAAACACTCGTACAGACAAGTGTTGAAGTGTTTCGTATATTCACGTGCTTTTTGAGCTGATGAAGCATGACGCATTCAATAATAAGCACTCTCGATGCAGAGAGGCTTGTCAACGTTTTGTTCACACATTGATACAATACACACATATATACATGTATTAAGATATGCCCAAATACGTATGCATCGATATATTTTTATTTTTTTGTTTTTTTTTTTTTAAACTATATATGAAAAGTGTTATGGAATATTTTGTAGAAAAATACCTATATATATATATTAAAAATATATAATATGTTAAGGATGAATAGCGTTTTGCTTTTTCTTCCAATTCACCGCTCCGTTGTAATAAAATATCAATAATAATTAAAAAAAAAAAAAACAAAAATGGCAATAAAGTATGCAATTTGCATTATTAATTGTTTATTAGACGCGTAATGAAAAATGTGATTAATCAAATTATAATGATACGATATGCGATAACCAACTACAAGGTATTATTTTGTTTATTAGTAGAAAAATATAAAAACCACAAGCACTTTCTCATATATCATCATCGCTAAGCGATATATAATAACTTTTCAATCTCGGCCATTAAATTGAATGTATTAGGAAAACAAAAACAAAAATAAATTGCGCTAAGGTTACATTATACATATATGGACCCTAGTACGACAATGGCACAAAAAGTGTTTCAATTACTTGCTAGAATTGTAAGATCTTACGCTGGCCTTAGTATAATCAAAAATTGCATTTTTTTATTAGAATAAATTGTTGAGGCACTCTTTTCTCTTTACGAGGGCCACTCGAGGATTCGTACGAATTCAGGCGAGAATATATTTATTTATATTTCCTTTTTCAGTCTCACAGTATGATAGGTCCCTGGAGCAACATTTCTAAATTGATTTATAGTTTGATGTTGACTGCGACTATGCAATATATATTTTATTGTGGGTCTAAAGCTTCCTCTGAGGTGTTGCAAATTAAGTCAACATACTACTATACTTCGATGACATGTGTGTTGTATTACTTTTCCTTTTTTCTTTTGCATTGCTTTAAATTTCCCAAAGTCTTGCTAATGTTTTTGAATACTTAATCAATTTATCTTGAAGTTACATCCATCTCCAAGCTAGCGAAAGGATGGTGGGATTTTTTTAAGGTCTCGACACAAGTAGAGATTGCAGCATATTGCAGAATATGATGAGACCGTAATGTCGCAATATTGCGTACATTATGGAGAGTTGTAAGCATGCCAACAACAACACTTACAAGCAACGGTTCATTTATGCTGAGTAAGCATGACTCCATCGTGTTTATAATATTTTAATTGCGTATTTGGTATACGGTGGTTGTATAAAATTAGTTTCATGCTATACTCTTAGGGGTACTGTAAAGGGAAAAAAGCAATGTAATAATAGCAATATCCGTGCGAGTAACCGAGTAGACAAGAATCGCGATTACACCGACTCAGTGTTCTCAGGCTTCAAAGGTCGGTGCAGTAGAGCTTAATTTTTTCGTGGTTGTCGTGAATGCTTAGTCGGGAAAGCCACAATACTTAACGATTGGACGCGTATCCATTAGGTTGCGGCCATCACTTACTTGTCTCTTTCTCTTTTCTTTCTGATTGCCGTCGTGCTGCACGAATAGAAAACATCCTCTGTTCGAAGAAGAACTTCTATGACTTATGAGGCCTTGGAAACGGCAGCCAATTTGGACGCCCACTTCTTTCCGACTGTCCTCATCTTTCACGTATGAATGACATCATGCCTTGAGTGAGTGATCAGATTAAAAACAAAACAAAAAATTTAGGTTTTCCGTCTTAGCCCTCACTATTACTTCCCTTGTGTCCCGAAGCGACAATAATTTCGATACAATTCCCTTTGATTCTTTACCCAAGCTATTCTGTGTATTATTAATAAATAGTTATTCCAATTACTTATTTTAATACCACAAGCAGTTGTCAATATTGACCTGAGTTAAGAAAAGTTAAAGCAATTAATTAAATGCAGAAAAAGAAGAAAATGTTGCACGCGCAATAATAAATTTAATATACTTTCTTGTAATAGAAATAAACGCAGCAATTAAACTAGCAAAACAAATGTATTTCTTTAATTATTTCTCTAATTGCATCTAATAAAAACAATTAATTATACTTAGAATTTATAGGGCAAAAAAATAGTAAATAATGCATAACCACTGTCAGAGGATGATGTTATAATGACTTCATCATCCATTTTATTGCATCTAAAGACTCCGCTATAAGATAATCGTATATTTACGACCTGAACTTTTCCTTGAAATTTAGTTTGATCATAATTTAATTTCGCCCTTATCTTCGCGATTTATAAGGAAAGTTGAAATTTGTGCAAAGTATTATCGTTTCACTTCAACTTTCACTATTTTCAAAAACGGTCATGAATTTCTTGTGCTAACCCTTTTACCCTTAATGTCAAAAATCGGCATAATCTCCAAGCAAACGCCATCGTTCTAAGTCCTAAAGCTAGACATGTTAAAGGGAAATTTTTTATTAAAAATAAATATCAAAGTCCCGGCCATGGGATTCTTTGTTGCTCGGCTATTTTTAAGTCGAAAAAAGAAAAGCATAAGAGAAGATAGTTGGGGATATAAAGTTCGTCCTAAATGAATGAAACTTTCTCGCTTGTTGTTTTTAACACTTTGCTTGTTTGTTTGATAGAGAAAAGTGGAGGAAAGGAATGTTGTCACATACTATTATTGCATCATTTTTCGTAATCTATAAAACCTTTAAATCATTCAAACAGTGAGATTAACTTCACTTCCTCATTGCGAAAACAAATTTCCAACATTTTCGTTATGAATGCTTTATGTGCACTCGAGTGTTCACATCTAACTTTTTTTATTTTTTTTTTTTCAATAATGAAAATATTGCAGACAAACAACATCCTTTAGTCCTTTTCCTAAGTAAATAGTATTACATCTTACATAATCTGCACGCTATATACTAGGAACAGGCATGTATGGCTTTCTGTATGTTTAAGTGCGTCTCCAAAGAATGGTATATTTTTATATTAAATCGTTTGTACTCAGTTTCTATTATGATTATAATTTTTTTGAATCTTAAAGGAAAAATCTAATCAGGTTGCCCCTCTCCCTCCCTTAGATATACAAATAAATATTAAATAATTCTCGCAGTGGAATAATTATTTGAAACACCGAAGCATAATATATTTACCTGCCAATATGTCAATATGATCGTCAAACTTTCCCTAAAGGATAGCAAATGGTTTAGTTTTTACTAACGTGAACGTCATAGATCTCTCGCTATAGCAACCAATAACGTACATGCGTATAATGAAATGGCGCAGAAGTTTCTGTTCAGAAGAAAATTAGATGGAAAGTTGGGTTTTTTAATAAAAAAAAGGCTCGTTTTGTTGAACATTCACATCTTCATATACAAGAAGAAGAAAAGTTAAAATCAAAATTAAAAGATTGTTACTTAGATGTTTTTTACCTTACATCGATGTCACTCTACCAAACCATATCTTTTTTCATTTCAAACAGGACTTTCTAGCCAAGCTTTCTTACATATATATTCATTTATTTACCATATACTTATACATATATATACATATTTATTTATTTATTTATTTATTTATCTATTTATTTATAAATTATTCTTCATTTATTTATTTAATACTGCATTCACCTGATGTGCCAGCTTCCAACTGTCAAAGGGTAAATATTGAAGTCTCTCATAGATATCAATAACTTGAGTTTTCAAAATGATCAAGATTTACTCATAAAACAAGATCATTGGGATCAAGAAAGTGTTCGAAACACAAGTAGAACATAATATATGTTATGTTTATGTTATATAGCAACGAGTAATTGCTGATCTTCCTAACAATATATGATTTCGATTCTCGCCTCTTTCAGGAGAGAATCTTTTTTATAGTTACCCGATATCCACATTTCTGCCTAACTTGGATCAAGTTTTCCAAATTTATTTCCAAATTTAAATAATTTTTCCCAACCTGATTGCCTGAATTTTTATAATATATTTCTTACATCCTACAAAAGCTTGTGGTATAAGGCTGTGGTACAAGTTTTTGTAAATGTACACAATACTGACAAAGAGTTGAGATCGACCCATCTTTTATTACACTGATCGATTCAGGATCACTTTCCAACTCGCCTTAGCCTTGTCTGTCCATCTGTCATCTGTCCGCCTGTCTGTTTGTCCATGCGTCCATCTTGTTTTGCTGGGTCTGTATGTCCACCTCGTTATCTTGTGTCTGTATGTCTGTCTATCCGTCTTCTTTTCTTGTGTTCAACCTAAAGGCCACAAATATTTGAGACATTTTAATGAAATTTGGTTTTGATCCGGATCCGAGCACTTTTTCGAACACCTGCCACATAATGCCTTATTTTGAAAAATGATTATATGAATAACTGTGTTAAGGTAAGTACTGTGGGCGGCGGTCAACTCTAATGTTTTTACTTGCTATATATTTTTGTGTTATATTTTTGTCACTTACTATTAAATAATTGGGTTAGAAAAAGTTGCCGTCGCTGGCTTTGTATTTTATATTCCTTTGAAAATCGACGTCTTTTTGTATGATTATAAACCGAATCAAAGAAGTCTTGCAAGGAATGACGTCTTAAACGTTGATAAACCACCATTTCAAATATAATTTTATAATAAAAATTTATTTAATTTACTTAAATTCGTTGTCAATCAGTTTCAATAATTTTATGTCAACACTTTGGTAATATTATTAAGACTGAATTTTTAATAAATTTTTAACTAAAATGAAATCTTTGAAGAGAACATTAATAGGAATAATTAAATGCCATTTGTATGCATTTAATGTAAAAGAAATTAAAATTATTTAAGGTGAAAAAATCTAGTTTCCTAGAAATAAAATTTTTGATTATTTTTTTCTTTTGTTAACACTTTATGAAGAACATCGAATAATTGATTTACACGTGATGCGTAAAGAAAGCAAAGACCAAAATGCATTCGTACTCGAGAATATTGGTTCGAGTTTTTTACAGTTTGTTGTTTCGATCTTTTGATTTTATCTACACATACACATACATCAAAAGTTAATCGTCATGAAAAAAATTTCAGTTTAGTTGTTTTTACGTCATCCTCTGCTCAATTCTAATGCTAAAATATTTATGAATCACTGGTGTTAGCCTTCAATTTCACATGGTGTTCTTTGCAATTCTTCAATTAGTTGTTTCGCTCATTTTGGTTTTTCTCTTAGTCGATCGCTAGTAATTTTCCTACAAATGAATAAAACGGATCTTGATTACTTAATCTACTTGAAACAAGTAGATAAAAAGCGCTGAGCTGATTTGACGCGAACAACTGGGACACTTTAAGAGAATTCTTATAGTGTTCTGAATAGATTTTGCGTTAAAATTTTATATCGATATCAGGCCATAAGCTTTAAGCTGATCATTTTCTAAGTTTTGCTTTTATGTTTACATGAGGATGCTGTGAAGGCGGATACTCCGCTAATATCCTGTCTTTCAGTTTTAAAGCGACTGTACTTTTTAATTGATACTTTCATTTTCCCTTTTTTTATTGCTTAACGATTTCATTACTTTTTATTATGGTGTTCCCCTGCTGTAATCATTCGTGATATTTTTATCATTCCATTCAATTTTGTTATATTGAATCACATACTATTGCATTTTCTTTTTCTTTTTTTTTTTTGTAGCACATTACACAAAATTTTAGTGATTATTTAATAACTTAAGTCTTAAGTACACTATTCACTATATGCAGTGTCATCTGTTACATTACTTCCTTTATCATCTTTGTACTCATATTTTGCAAGTTGCATGGAAAATTTTTATTTGTAACTGCATGCATAGTCACGCACACTTTTAAATGCGATTGATGGGTCAAAATTTAACAAACTTATGTGAAATATTGATTTTGTTGAGATCCATAACAAAGAAGAACAGACGAGTGGCAAAACGTTCTTCATAATCTTGCACAGAGCAAGCATGTATGTTATTATGGGGGTTTTGGTATATAATTTCTATATAAATAATTTATATACCACTAAACTACTACTGCCTATAGGAAGTATAGTAGGAAATGCGGCAATTTGCTGAAGAAATGGAGCAGCTCAGAACAAATCTCGAATCGAAGCACGGTAGTTTCCTTAAAAGTCATTTTATTTAGTTTTTTGTTCCAAATAGAAAGTACACTAACTTTCAGTTAATAACATATTTTTAGTCATGAGAATGGTCGGGGTTTTTTGATAGAAAAACAACATACATGAAAATATGGACTTACTTTTCGAAAAGCCCGGCAACTTTATTTTCTTTACTTTCTGGAAACGAGATATTTCGGACTACGAACTATATCTTTGGGGACAACGTAATATCTACCTAAGGCGAGAATTATTCGGCTCAAACTTTTCTTCTTTCTCTTTTTCTATATAGTTAACCATTTATCTCCCATACGTGTAGGCACAATGATGGGCAAGAAATTTTGTAGGCAGATTAGGGGGGAACAGTAACTATATGTATTAAAAAGATCCATTTAGAATCAGCTTAAGAGTATTCTCGACTTTTCTTCATTTGTCTGATGGCAATTTTTTTTTTGTACTAAACAATAACTTTACGAAGTCTTACTCTTTAAAACCCCCAAGCCCTATAAAACAAAAAGGAGTATTTGATCGAAATAAAACTGGAAATATGCCTGAAAAAAATGAAGGAGTTTTTCATCAGAAAAATTCTCGAAAGTAAGACAACTTACGCAAAAATTTTGAGAAACTTATTTAAAATGTTAAACTAAACTTAAACTTAAAAATATATTAATAATGTTCCACGAGATCTTGTAAATTATTATTTGTCTTGAATATTAAAAAAAATTAATTTAATATATATTTTATATAATTTAATAATAATTAATTTATGTGTGCCTATCTTCTACTATAATAATAACCTAAAAAGAAGTTTATTGTTAAAATTGTTATCTTAAAGCATATCTGGGAGTGAAGCTTCCACACTCAAAATATCAAGCCAAATGATTTTTCTAAATAAAAGGGTCACTAGGTATTTTGAGGTAACATTTTCCCTAAATTGTAAGTTTTAATTTAATATTTTGTTTAACGCAGTTAATTGTTAAGACCTTTTCAACTCCATTTTTACACCGAAGTTTTAAAAAACTCAAATAAAAATTTCGATGAAGCTTTGTTCAAATATCTGTAAGCCGCAGTTATATCTAAAAATCAGTGCATATTTACTAAATTTTCCTTCCCATGTGGAATTCTTCCGATTGCAAGCAAAAGACTCGAACGGAATCTCGATCCAGAATCTTACATTTGTCAAAAGTATATCATCGCGACTATAAGCCATGTTTTCGGGCTATACAAGCAGGTAGACAAATTTGTTTGTTTATGTGCATAAAGTAGTAGTAACAGACATCTTCAATGAAATCTTGCTACAAATTGCAAAGTTATTTTAAATGCATCGATAATTTTCTCAACTACACTGTTCAGCTCTGGCAGAACCCAATTCTAAATATGAAAATTTGGTATAGATGCTTGCAATGCTTTCCTCAACAACAACGCTTGCCTTCAATATTAACCATCAATAATGCCTTATATTCGTATAAATCAAGTATTATGCAAGCGGGATCATGGCAGCCTATTCAAGTGGCATTCTATGCCATTCAGATCGTCTAACCACGCTTATTGAAATACTTAAAGCCATTGTCTACGCATTTTCTCTAACACTTGTTTTTATATTTGTAAAAATGTGCAGACATTTATTGCAAACCGCCCACTAATCTTGGTTTTAAATCGAGAAGAATTTCAATTCCATACAAGGAAACAACTTGTTGTCGCCATTAGCAAATTTTTATTTAATCTCCCCCCTTAATTATAAAATTCCAAAGTGAACATCTACGCTTCCATGTATTAAGACAAGCATTAAACAGTGCAAAATTGTAAACTATAAATAAAAAAAAAATAAAAAAAAAAAAAATTCTTCAAGACAATAAAAACAATTTCATTATAGTTTAAATAATGTTGTATGACAGTTACTTGTCATTACATTTTAGCAAAAACAATGTCAAACATGTTTCAATAAGAGCTTATTTCCATTAACATCTCTGCTTTAGTCTTCCATTTTGTTGTTATTCGAAGAAAAACCGATAACTTTATTACATAATAAATAATAATGATTTGAATTCAATTCTTGATAAAATTGAAAATTGCTTTTCAATAATACTACGCATTAATTGTCAATAAATACCGATCGTTTGTTATATATATTCACTCTGTAAAATGCAAATCATATCCCATTAACAGCTAATTATCGCTTATTGTGAGAGTTTAATCAACTCTTTTATGGTTATCTAGTTTAATGAAAAGTGTTTTTAAAGTCAAGTTCATGGATATAATGCAATTATTGGTGCATTTGTTTCATTCAAAGATAAGAGTACACATTAACTCTGTCGTTGCCTTTGTAGCATTCGGAAAAACTCATTAGATATCTAATGAAGTGAATGTATGTTTTCTTAAACAACATCATTCTGGGCTCGATATTACTTTCTTCCATCCACTTTTTTTAATCGCTCGCAGGATGTTTCCTATACGTCTGAGTGGGGGAAAAAGAAAGAGAAAAAGAGTGACAGTAACCTAGTGAATGCACCTAAGTGTTCATGCCTCTCTGTAACTACAACCAAATATGATCAAAGAGGCACTGAGATTTAAACTTTCGAACACCGACCAGCTGATCGCGACGATTATCTACTCGTCTGTAAGATCTCCCCATGGGCCCATGTAATGTCTTTGCCAAGGTAAACTTTGTGATGAAAAATGAAAGCAGCCCATTAGTGCAGGGCCATAATTAACAAAAAACTATTTGTGCTTACGCAAAGTTCCGCTGAAGACGAACATGCCTTTCACTTTCATTCTGTCCGTTCTACCAGTATTCAGAGCAGAATATAAAAAAGTTCTTCCTTTTTCTTTTTTTCTTTTTTTACCGCTTTACTTGTTTGACATAATTTCTTGTTGCAGTGCTTTCTTTTTATCTTCACCACTAAAGGATGTAGGTGTATTCATTTTGTCATAATGTTTGCAGCACCCAAAAGGAAAGCTTCACAAACCCCATAAAGTAGATATATTCTTGATCATGAACATGGAATTCTGAATTGATTAAGCCATGTCTGTCCGTCTGTGTGTTGTGTGTGTGTTGTTGACAGTTTCCTCGAAGAGTACGGGTTAATTTTTTCTTAAAAATACCGTCCGTATGGGCGTCATATAAAAAGACTTGGAGAGTCGAATGTGAAAAGCTCGCGTATTCATTTTAAATTAATTATGGTTGACGTCACGATGTGGTAGATTAATTTTTCTTAACATTACATTTTAGTGAAGTAAAAGGTGAAGGATAAATTTTATGTCATTCGCTTTTTTATGACAATGAAAAAAAACATAAGCCGCCGAAGATCTTAAAGGTGGTGGGTATGCGAGATTCGGCTTCAGCCGAATATAACTTTCTTACTTGTTATAACTAACAAAAGAAGTGTAAGCATGGTAAGATTTTACCAAATACTTTTAACATAGGGACCTTATGTCAGACAGATCATGCATGTGCCATCTTAGCGCAAATAGGCGCATAGGCGAAATCTCTACAAAATATGAAAATTACTTTTAAGCCCTATTGATTTACTGTTTACAAATCAAAATTAAAGACCAGTTGAACCCGTTTCAGAGGTTATCTTGATATCAATAAGGAGCTAAATATTCTAAATGAGTCCGTCAAGGTTAACTAGTATGATATGCGGCTTTTTTCGTTAGAAGAAGAAAAGTCGAAAGTAATAACATTCACTATAGTTCTTAGTACTTTCCTGCATCCGCTTAAACATATGCATGGTGATCGCATTAAAAAAGTTTCTTTCCAAATCGTATATAATTTCTCCCTTCTTTGCTTTTGTTACTTATTTCAAAAGATGATAAAAGCAAACAATTAATGGATATCGGAACAATTGGTGTATAAATATCAATTTCTTCTTCTATATTTCTAGATTATTTATTAATAAGCAAATTTTTCAACATATTGTGTGAATGTGTGTTTTTTGGATTGCTTTTTTTGTCTCGTATTGATTTTCGTTTACAACCGGTTTAGCATCTTAACGAAAGTCACACTTCTAATTGTTAATTTTGTTTATTTTTTAACTCGTTTTATGTATGACGACTATAATAGGAAGAACGCATGTTTCATACTGAACGAAAAAAAAAAAAAAAAAAAAATTAGGGAAAAACTTCCGTTTTTACGCGAAAAAACAAAATAAAATCGTGTTTGTCTTTGGTCGAATCTTTCAACATCTAACAAATTTAAAAATCCTGCAATGGAATCCCTAATTATTGAAACGATTAGTATAAGTGAAAAAGGAAAATTTACGATTTTTTGGAAACAACTGTCATAGCAATCGTCTGATGAAAGTGATAGGAAAAAATTTCTTGTTCTTGACTTGTTCTACTGATCATAGACATGAATTCGACGGACAAACACACAGATGGAGAGTCAGAGCAGACAAATGGATAGATATGCTAAAATCCATTGCGGTATTTAATATAGTGCGTGAAGAATGCATGGGCTAGATAACGCCACTTAATATCTCCTACTCTTTGGATATATAATATCTCGTCTTTTTTGTATTCCTATCAAAACAGAAAAATTTCGAACTGGATCTGTTCTTTTGGACAAAGTTTTGTGGTCATAAACATGATTCCAGCAGGTGGACAGACGGACAGACATATAGGCATACACATAGATATACCAAGAATGAAAAAGTTAGAGAAATGAATAAAAAAAAAAAAACGAATAAATTCTTTATATAAATAGCTTTGAGATCAACTTTGAAGGATGTCTTTGTTACTTTGTTACCAATTGACCTCAGAGAGTATAGAATAGTCTGGGGAGCTTTCTATGCAAATGACTTGTCGTTGGCGCTTTCAATAAGGACTCGTTTGTGCATAAGAACGAACTGAAATAATCTCCAGACTGACGACGTCATTATACTCTTATTACAACAACAATCAACCGATTATAGCTATTACAGATCGGAAATTATAGGGATTGGTGTGATGACACTTTTCATGGTTGATATTTAGACTAAAGTAAACAAAGATTTCAAATTGAATTCACGATATGGTACGTCATTACTACACAAAATTAATGTCTTCATAACACTTACTCTTGTCTGGTTTTTCTTTGTGTTCTTTCACTTTAAAGCGATTCAGTAGCCTAAAGTTGAGTTTTTGTTTTCCTTTTTAACTCACTTGCTTGCACTCTTGCTACATACTTGCACATACCAATTACATCGGTGTCTAGTAGTTAAGACGATGAAATTTAACGCCATATATATTATTGCTTACACACATACTAATTAGACTTGAAAAGAAAAAAAAAAGGTATTGAAAGCATTCAATAGACAGAAATACATAAGAAGCAGAAGTCAATGGAATTTCTTGTTCATATCTTGTAGACGATTGTAGCTCTCTTTGTTATTTCATTTTTATATATAAATATTTGTACATATATATATATATATATATATATATATATATATATATATATATATATATATATATATATATATATATATATATATATATATATATATATATATATATATATATATATATATATATATATATACATATAAAGATTTATGTACGTATATCCATCAAACCCAGTAATTTGTATTAATGTGCTAAACGGGTATTGACCGCAAATTCATCTTTTTTTAATGTGAGATAAGTCGTTTTAGACTTACTGTCGTCTTAGCTCGTCTTAGACTTTTTTTTGTTACACATTCATACAAATTATAGCATCCATCAAATAAAAATAATGATATACTAATTTTGTTATAACTTCGGGAACATCCGGAAAATCGATATAGTATTGACTCCACTGACTCTAAACAAACATAAATGTCATCTACAATTATTTTTCTATTCGGACGTCTTTCGAGCAGACTTTGGTCTTCATGTGACCCAAATTTGCATTTTGAATATGAAAAGCGAACAACTTGCGCTTTCAGGCGCCGCAATGTAGCAAAACAAGCTACACATCTTATGCAAGCGGCATACTTTAAGCCAAACAACAGATCACAAATAACTTGTAAAAAGTTATGAACTCCTTAATGCTCTCATCGCTCTCCTTGTCCTCTTTTTGTGCTAATGTCGATCGGAACAAGACTTAAGCTTTTCCTATTGGCATTCAGTATGTTCTAGTACATCGGACATAACCTCAATAAAGATCGCTTAAGGCGGAATAGAGATCAACAAAGATCACTTAAAGATTTCAGATCTCTTTAGAATATAGAAATATTATGTAGGAAAATATATGTTGATAAATATTTTATTTAGATAATAAGATGTGCGAACAGATGTGAGAAACAGGACTAGAACTTTACACAATTTTAGACATCATTTCCAAAAATTGCCGTTACATGTTAACTGTTATTAGACAACTTAAGAAATCGTGAAAGAGAAGAGAAATGTTAAAATACCCAGTAGACATTGGCCCACAAGTTAAGCTTAAATGGTTAAATGGTTCGTATCACCGCAATTATTCGAAAATCTTTACGATACTTTTTGAATTTAATTGAAGTGGTGTTGTTTTGTTCATCGCAAGGGTTATATAAATTTTGAATTTCTTGTTTTAAATAAAATATACAGTTTTTTACTTGTTTTCTTTTTTTTTTAAATTTCGAACATTTGTTATTTTGAACTTGACTTTAATATATTAATTATTTTATAGATTATTTTTTGTCACAAAATTTTTCATAACACTTAACATACACAACTAGTTAGACAAGTTTAATCAAAAAAAAAAAAAAAAAAAAAAACAAAAAAATTAAATAACAAAAATAAAATATTTTTAAAAAACTTTTTTAAAAATTTTAAAAATCGTGTCAAAAATTTTGCAAATAAATAATTTGTTAATTTTTAATTTCTATTTTATGTTTCAATTAAAAGAAATTTTCTTCACTTTATCACTTACGTTTTGGTGGTCGCGCTCGCTTATTTTGTCGTCGTTGGTGGAAAAATGAATTCAAGACATCAGAGCAACCAACAGAACGGCAATTACTTTTTAAGCTTTTCTTTGTCTCATTATTTGATGCCACATTTTGTTGTTGTTGCAATTGCTGTTGCTGTTGCTGTTGCTGTTGCTGCTGCTGCTGCTTTTGACAATTACTACCATTATAATCACAATCATCAGAATTTACAATACTGTAGCGTTGTAACGAAAATTTCGAAATTTCTTTCATATTTGCTTTCTTTCAAAGCCAACAAAATTTTGACATTCAATGAAGAATAAAAATAAAAGTTGGAAAATGGAAAATTTTTATATGTTTTCTTTAATAAGGAACACTTAAGAACATATACGTTATATACATATATTTGGTATGATTGCTATTTATATATATTTGAAGAGATTCTTAAATGAAGACTGAACTGTTCGCTAGCGTTGCTCGCACTTGAATGAACCCCTAGAAATAACCCTACTTGACCAAGTCAGATTTTTGCATTTTTTTTTTTTATTTTTTTTTTCTTTCCTGCCTTCTGAAGTCTCACACTCGTTCGATCTCAAATAGCAAAAGCAGAAAAGAATTTCAATTAAAACACACACATACGGTCATTTACGCTTACACAGCGAAATCGAAAACACATATATATATAAAAGCAAATACAATATCTAAGCAAAATCACTCCGTTACTGTTATAATTGTGTTTGTGTTTTTGTTTTTGTGTTTTTGCAATTTATTTACTCTTACTAAGCCTCTGTATCGATCTGTAGCTGTTTGTAAACATAAAAATAACCGGCAAGAACATTTAATACTTGTTATGCTTGCGCGTACACTTATACATGCGCGCAACTATACTTCTATACTTCTGATGTCCACAAACAACCCCAGCTTAACATGATCTCACACAATCGTATCGAGCTTATTTTATTGCCTTTATTTGTATGCGTATATAAATTATTTTTCTCTCTCTCGGTTAGTCTCTTTTTATACATATTTATATATATATATATATATATATATAAAATGCATTCTATTCGATGTATTATCGCTGAACATTGTATTTATTGCAATTCTCTCTCTTCTGTTAAATAATAGTGCAATAGTATCCATCCAATAGCTTCTTTTCAGATAAGACTAGCTACTGATATCCACATACACTTGAGAAGTACATTATCTGTGTTAAGTATTTGTGACGTTTAAAATTTACGAGATAAGAGTCTCCGCAAAAAAAAAAAACAAAAAAAAAAAGCAAAAGACTTAAATAATATGGATAGATACCTGTAATGGAATTCGCCTTTCACCTATTGTAAGATTTTTACAATTTCTTAATTAATTGCCTGGCAAGGGCTTGTATATTTTAACATTGAATCCAAAACTTTTCCTGAGTTATTTACTATTAATGTTTTTTTTTCATATTGTGAGGAAAAAATGTACAGTTTTTTAAAATTACAGAAACATAAAAAGTTTAAAGTTCAATAAAAAAATGTTTGAGATTTTTTTTTTTATTAATGATATAAGCAAAAGAAATCCATAGATAAATATGATATTTTACAGTTAAGTAATGAAATAATTGTTAATCAGAAAACAGAAAACAGAGAAGAGCTTAAGTGAAGTTTGAAGAATACCTGTTGACGCTAGGCCTTAAACGAGTTTAATATTCTTCTTCTTATTCGAAACAACTTCGATTATTTATATTAATTTTAACTAACATGACCGGTTTAAAAACCATGAGACTGAAAATACAAGTAGAGTTTATAACTCTTTACGGAAAGAATACTTCTATTCTTCCTTGCCTTGTAGGTATCTGATCGACATTGACTTCGGTCAGCTGGCCTGCTAGCGATAATGAACACATAGACAGGCCTTACTCATCATTGATAGGGCGGCGGTATCGGTATCAATCCCCATAGCTAGACTTACGCATAAGTCGAAGTAAAGATAGATTCTTTCTTATCGTAAATATCGTATATCTGTATCGTACATCACATATCGTCCACGTTTCAATTTATATTTACATGGCATCATAAATACATGTTAAACCATTTCTTGACGATCCTAGACAAATCCACGAACTGATTTGAACTTGACGTGGGCGTTTTAAAGAAGGTGGAATTGAAAGCTTTACTTGTACTAGAACTGATGGCTTTAAATGTAATAATCAATAAAAAAAGTTATATCCGGCTTCGACTCTGTCCTTCAATATCCGCCAATAGTTTATTTACATTCTTTCATTGATCGTGTACAGTCTGATCTATAGATCAGAATGTAAATGAATGATATTTTTATTCAATTCGTCAACATATAAACCAAATGCCGCATGTGTAGTTTCATACTGCGGTAAGTTTATATAGCTTTTCGTCACATTTCTAATTGATCCCAAATTTTATACGATTTTCGAAGTTGATGTTTATCGATTCAGTTATTCATACTAATCGAAAATTGATGTACGTGACGGTGTCTCCTATAGGCATTTCAAGGTTTTGACAAATTGCATAAACCGCCCAGTGATGAAAGGATTTATATTGCAATTGCTTCAGTTTGAAAATTTTTTAAATATTACTCGTATACAAATCGTAAGGCATTTTAGCAATATTTACAGTTACCCGCATGTATGTTATGTTATTGCTACACAACAGCAATCGGTAGTTGCGGATATATTTAAAAAAGAAAAAAAAAGAACAGTTCGTTCAAGTATTAAGAGGAATGATTATTCCGTTATTCTGAACAGACACATAGCTTAAGAAATAAGAAGCCCGACTATTAAGTCTGCGTACTCGGATTCAATTGCCAAAGCCGTGTATCATACATACGGCTATAGTAAATGTTCGATTGGTAAACAATAGCCCTGATCCATGAACCGGGCACTTTCCAGCCTTCGGCCACACTCTGCCTACCCGTCTACTCACTTCTTTCTGAACGTTGCAGTGTGTGCACTCGTATAGGAAATGTCACCTGAGTGTGATGGGTTATATTAAAAACAGGGGAAAAACCCGATTAAGTTCAGAAAATTCCAGTCAGATTGATGCGGTTAAAAATTCAAGTCGATCCCATGTTCCCGAACATACAGGAATTCACTTTCGCATATAAAAAGAGGTTTAAAAAAAGTTCTATTTATCTTGGGTCAAATATTCAATGACCATCAGCTTTATTATTTTTGCGAAAACTTCAGATCAGATGCCGGAATGACATTTCTAAATAGTTTTACCTGAGTTATATACGAAATCTTTGGATCAATGCTTTCCATTACTTATCCCTTACTTTGATTAAAGGTACTATGCTTAAAAATCGACTTAAGTAACATGTAAGCCTTTCGCTTGTTGTTTTTTTTTTTTTTGTTGCAACTATTGTGTTCATTATTATCTCATTTTTTTATTATCTTGCTTACAAACGCATAAAGCCGCCCATTTGGAATCCTAACGGAACTGTGGGAAATTTTATGATATTTCAAATTTTTACTTCTTTTTTGTTTCGCCCGTTTATTGCAGTTTCATTTTTATCGTAGTGACTGCTAATTCAAAAGCATTTGTATTTATTTCACTTTAAAAAAAACATTCAATTTTTATTTAAATTTTTTATTTACTTACATTCCGAACACGTAAATGTCCTAAAAAATGACACAGACTTTATGAACAGCAAATGCGAAAAAAAAGACATATTAATACAATGGAAAATCACAAACGAAATGGAACAAATCAGAGAACTGTACACGAAGGGAGCTATATTTGTAACTTGTACACGCTACACTTGCAGCAAATCATAGATAGTCTAACGGGTTGCTTAAGGTCCAGGATATCAATATTTAATTTATGCTCATAGGCATTAACATATTATTTCCATTAATTGGGTCAATATTTTTTAGACGGCCTAATACATAATATTTACAATAAAGACATCGTTTCATTATCACATATATACGTGCATTGATTGGCCCTATTATTGGTCGACATTTATAAAGGAAGTAAATTAATTTTTTTTATAAAATTATATAAAATCTCCCTATGAGTGGGCGAGTAGGTAAGATTCTAATCTCTAGTGTGGTAGACTTTACTTCAGTCATAGCTACGGTGAGTGCTTATTTACTGATCGAACATACATCCTCTAGGCTGCAACCACCATCTTTCCTTATCTTTTTGCCTTTCGTCACTTTGTTCTGACCGTCACTGTGTCACACAAATCATTCAGAGGTTAATTTTAAAAAAAACAAACCAGGCTGTACATATCTGTACAAATGCAATTTAAGAAAATTTGTCATTATCATCAATCTTTAGTAATTAGGGAAGTAAGTACAGATGAGAGGATAATTCGTATGCCTTATGGGTAACGTTATCTTGCAATTTTTTTTAATTTCTTTTTTTATTGACTTAAACACTCTTCAAAAGTACCTGAAATTGATAAAAACAAAAAAGGCGAGGAGAAACGATATTTTAAATAATCCAAAAAGGATTTTCCAAGCAATTAACTTAAAGTTTGATTGCAATTATTTTGGGTACAATATATAGCTTCGTAAATACCGTAAACAATTAGTGGTATTATCCCTTAAGCGCATTCAATATTTTCGCATAATGCAAGAAGACTTAGCATACGGACAAGCACATATGATAAGTTAGTTAAGAGTCTATTGATACTTCAATACACAAGTGAATATATAAATCTTTCCGATTTGAGTAAGACAATCCTTGTAAGTCCTTGTAAGCTCAGTGATTGATTGTCTATAGATTTCATATATTTGGTTGATTGTTATTCAAGTTTTTTACGATGCCGAGACGCAGCATAAAACTGAGTATTCTATAGTATAAGAATTTTAATTGGCATCGAACAAACGGGGAGATATAAAGAAAATGCGAAAAGATTTATAAGAGATATAAGTTTTATTTGTTGAACTTTTGTAAAAACTCAGCTTTAGAACAGAAATTTTCACTACTTTTCCACATAAATCTGCTCTTCTTTCCCCAATAACAAATAAGACGGACAAACTTGGCGAATAGGGTCATGGGTCATGGGAGTTCATGGTTTATTGGAGTGATCCAATGCTTCAACATAACTCCAAAGTAAAAAGTTCAATAGCTCTTTGAGGCAAGCACTCATAAGCTTTTTTGGCAGTGCCACAAGCATATTCCAATTTTTACTTAAAGTCATGTGTCGTCCATGTCAAAATCATTTAGTTTTTACATCAAAAAATCGCTTATCATGCTTCTCTAGCATTCTCCGCTAAAGACGACTGCACTGCTATCTCCAAATGCCAAAAATGACATTTTCATGACATGCCCGAAAGTTATGCTTGTACACATAGAAGTCGTTTAGAAACATCATGTGTGTTTTCTTTCCGCCAAAGGGGCAATTATTCTCGTTTACAAAGCCGTTTAACCAAATATGAATTTCATATCACTTGCACGAAACGTAACCATGGATTCATTGTTTTCGTATCAATTTTAGTAATTCTGGCAAGATCCAGCCAATATGCACCGGTGCACATAATATGTATAAGAATGTATATATGTGAGTGTGTTTGTCATATATGAAGCGATTATTTATTCCAGATGCTAATAAAATTTTTATTTCCAAAAATCAGTTTGATAATCTCTTCATATCAAAGTGCCAGAGGGTAATTGTAAAAAATAGAAAATATTTATTCGTCTTTTTCTTCTTTTTTTACCTTCGCTACTAATTTGGCTACAGACTCAAAAGGCCCTATAGAAGTGATAAACTTTCAAAAACTGATCATGAAATGCAATGAACGGATAGGAAGTGCCCGTCAGGAACTTGTAAATTTCTCTTAAGAATTATCGATCTATTCTTTCCGGCTTATTTTCGCATTATTATATCGATGTTTAACATCTGCAGCTGGCGTGGAGCCTTAATCGGATGGGTAGAATCATTGGCAATTAATATAGTTGAATAGGCCACCCTTCAGCCTTGCGAGGTATACGCGTCTCCCTAAAAGGATCTTGGCAAGCACCAATCTGCAGTTCAACCAATGCAGTCACCTTTACCCGGAGAGTCGTGACTTTGTAAGCGAGCAACCTGTGGATTCCATAGTTCATAGCATGCTTTAGAATTATCGACATGCACGTGTCATTATGTTCACACATGCATTGTGGATTTTCCATGCTTCCCATTGAACTCGGAGAAGTAATCAATTTAAGTACGCTAAGCGCCCATCACACTATAGGATCATTAGCGTTTCGCCAACCTACTGGTTGTGTACTGAGCATCCTGAGTAGCTGACTATATTGATGAGGAAGTCTGCATACCCCTCCAAGGAAAGGAACCGCATCATTGCGCAGCCGCGTTGTAGATCAGATCCCAATATTTAATAGCGGATATTAAAACATTTTAACTTTAATTGGTGCAAAACGAATAATCGCCAATCTGTGCTGACAACACGTTTATATTAGATTCGTAAATTTCGGAAAGTGAAATGAATTCAAAGTCTAAAGCAATTAAATTTTTTATAATCAATTCGTTGAAGAACTTTATTTACCTACCCATCATCAGCTCATTAGAGTTATTGAACCTAATGCAAAAATTATTTTTATTTTAAGATATTTTTAGAATAATTGAGAATTCCTTTTGCTGTTTTTTTTTTTTTTTTTTTTTTTTTTTTTTTTTTTTTTTTTTTTTTTTTTTTTTTAAAAAAAAAAAAAAAAAAAAAAAAAAAAAAATAAAGAAAAGTTGACTAGATAGCAGAATATAGCTAGCTACTCACTTTGAAAAAAGATAATAAAAATTTAAAAAAATAAAACTTGTTTGCATGCATATATATATATTAATAAAAAGTTTACCGTTTATCGAAAAAAATTAGTTTAAAATATATACTATGTTATAAACTAAGGTTTTATAATGTTAATGTTTGGAAACAAAAAAAATCAAAAAAACTAAACTGAACGTCCTTCGTTTCATAAGCGATTTTAGCGAGGTATAGAAATTTCCCGAAAATCTTAATAGAAAAGCGTATGCAGCAATTTGAAAGCGCTAGAAACTTATTTAAATATCTTTAGGCATAAACTGGTAAGTAAGTAAGTAAGTCTGTAGTTTAACTTGGGTAAACAAACTTGAAATTATTATTAGTTTTGTTTTTATATTTATTATTATTATTATTTATTTATTTTTTTTTTCTTTTCCTCTTCTTCTTCTTCTTCTTCTTCTTCTTGTATTTCTATTTCTTCAGGTGAGTTGGTTAACCAGTTATGCCATTAATATTGTACGCGGTAAACATTACTTACTTGGATTACTTCACATAACGTGAATGTTCATAAATGTTTTTATTGCTTTCAAATACACCGCAATACAACGCAGTCTTTCTTAACAATGCATACGAGTGAGTATCACTCCAACCAAGTTGTAATGGAAATCTTTGTTATTACTGATTACATGGGAATCGAAAGTGTTGCAAAAGTGAAAGAAAAACATCATGTCTTGAAAGTTAGTTTTTATCGAAGCTAAACAAGCAAAAGGAATTCCTTAAGAAATTTAGTTTAAATCGAGTTAAAAAGTTTACCCAATATTTTTGTTTTTTTTTTTTATTTTTTTCTCATGACCTAAGACAATCACGTAGAAATTTGATATTCCAAAAAAAAAAAAAAAAAAAAAAAAAAAAACGGTTAGCAATTAATAGAAATCAATTTGAAAACTTTTGGAGGCTGGAGAGGCGAAGAGACGATAGAGACGATAAGTGAGAGGCTGCTTATCAGTTCTTATTAAGCCCCCGAGTGTTTATGTAATAATTAACCTCCCTATTGAGATTTATGAAATGCAATCTATACATAAATATATGCACAGCATTGATCATTGAAACGACTGATGTCGTTCTTATCACTAACAGTTCAAAGTGACGCTCAAGATCAAATCGAAAGGAAAAAACAACAAAAAAAACTACGAATTTCAATTAATTACATAAATTAAGGTGCTTGTGTGTGTTTAATTCACATTCTCACGCACGTGACGCTCCTTACTTATTATTAATATTTTCGCTTAGGAAACGTGAGATAATGACGTCGTGCAATGAGCGATTTTCAAATCTAAAGTCTGTTATTATTAGTATAATACTGAGACGTACATGAATTATGAAAGTAAGAAGCAAAGCCAAAACCAATATAAAAACAAAATTATCTAAACGAGTAGCGGATATATAGAAAGTGATATCTAACATATGTATGCAGATGAGATGTTTGCTTTAACAAAAAAAAAAAAAAAAACAACAAAAAAAAATCGTTGAGAGATATTAAATAAAAGACGACCGCCTCTTTGTAATAGTGATTAGGAGCAGGCCGTCTTCGAGCAAATATGATTAAAATTGTAATCGTCAATGCATTTCCAAATGAAAGAAATGGGTTTTTTTTGTTTTGTTTTTGTTAACGAACATCAAATAAGAAAATTGCACTTGACATCTATTGAGCGATTTTCGCAACATTTATAAGAAAAGTCTTCTTGTCTGCACGCAAGGACGGCGTGAGCGTTAATTTCATTTAGTTATTGCGTTTGTAACATACATATATGTAAAAACATAGGAATAGATTAACACTTTTACCCCTCAATCTATACCGGCGTTGCCGGAATTTCTGGTGAAGCTTGACAGATATTTTCTTAATTTATTTTCACATAACCACTTACAGAGTGAGCTCACTCTTCGGTCAAAGCAGCAGAAACGAAAAAAAAAAAGATTCCAGAAATGGATGTCAATGGCCGATAATTTAAGAAGAAATTTTGTTCTGAAATTTTGTATAAAAATCAATGTAGAAAATGTATCTGAAGGCTCAGCTTAGATAAGCATTCTTATTGAAGATCTAATTAACACTAGAAATGACGAAATTTTGCTTATACCTAGTCCTAGCGCTACCCGTAATCTTTATCACATCGCTAAAGGAAGCCTCAATTCTCGATCTCAATTGAACCAAAATATGCAAAATAATATCGGCCTTTTTGCCGAGCTTCTTTCAATTTCTTCCATATTGCAGGCATGCATATAAACCGATCGCGTCCATTTTTTAACCTCACATTTTTAATTGATCAAGGAAGGTCTATGCCAGGTTTCAGCTCCCATCTTTATTTTCCATGACCCATAACTGTAGAAATAGCTTGTTCACGGTTAAAGATATCGATGTCAAAATCAAAATCGAAGCATTGTCTCCGATATGAGTATCGTGTAGTCGGCAACAATATCATTTTCTTTTTACACATGCACATTTTCCCTTTGTTGCGTTTATCTAAATTTCTTCGTTTTCTTGCGGATTATGTTGAATTCTATTCTCTTAAGCACATTTATTTTTTGTTTTTGCACTCTTGAGCGTTAGTTGGTTAGTATATTATGTCAAGCACCAGTCTTTGTGCAGCAACTCTAAGTCATTCCTTTTTCCTACTTTTTCAGAGAGTGGCGACGAACTTCGCTTCTGTTCATATTTAAATAAAGTCCGCAAAATAACCTGAAATAATTATAATAAATCGACCATGCAGCTATCTTTAAACAAATATTATTAAATCCATTAAAAAAAATATCAAACTTCACTGTCATTATAGCTTTCAAGGTTAGATCCTACTTTTCATGCTCTAGACATTTCAACATGACAAACTATACAAGAACCGTGAACGTTGCAGAATTCGGCTTCATTTAAGACTAATTTAGATGCATCGCCAATAATTATGCAATTAAACAGCGGGAATTCGAATCGTCTTCAAGCTTCATGAGACATCAAAGTTCTTCTTTTCAACCAAAAACAAAAGAAGAAAGAGGAATAGATAGAGAAGTGGTAGCCAAAGTCTTGCACATATGCGCCATATGCGCAATCGTTGAGTATTATGTCTTTCCCGACTGCGCACCCTATAACTGCGGCCGAAGCAAACTCTACCACACTTGAGATTTGAACCCGTGAGCATGACCTTGCTAAACGCATTTCTCATCTACTCAACTACGCATGCGAACAAACACGCAAATAAACCAAAAAAATTCGTACGATTTCAGACATTGTCTACAAAACAAAAAAAAAAAAAAAATTGTTTTCTCCAAATAATTTTAAACAGCAAAGTAAAACCCGTGGTGTTCGTCAATCGAGACATCGATTCTCTTGCAAATTTCGCAAATGTACTTATCTACAGAAGAACCATAGCCAGATATTCTCGCGTAATGACTTAAATAATTTTTCAACTTCAGTGTTGTAAGGAGACTTAACTTAAACGTCAAGTTTGAAGAACTAAGCGGAACAGACAGGCTCGCACGGTATTGTTATGACAAAGGAGGCTTAATATTTGCGCGAAAATCTTTCTTAACTTGGAGCACCGGTCCGTTTACATTTTCGAAGCACCCATGTACATGTCTTCTCGCGATGAATATTCTCATCGAAGCCTTGTTTTATACAAAATAAGAGATTTCTGCCGAAGGCATGAAAGTGAAAGCAAACTTTTTATATGCTCCCAGATTCGAACAGTTCATAATAAATCTATTGATCTAACACTCTGATTGTTGCGCGAGACACCTCTCTAGGCTTCACTTTAAAGCTTAACATTTCAAATACTACCTTTGCTATTAATTTGAGTTTACGACACTGTATACCACAGAAAATTGAAAAAAAGTTGTAAAAGTCGTAAGAGTTAAAAAAAAAAAAATTTATTTCATTTCTTATCCCTCAGGTAAGTTTTTTTATTAGAATCCTAGATTCGAACAGTTCATAATAAATCTATTGATCTAACACTCTGAAGCTCTAAAGCTTAACATTTCAAAGATTACCTTTGCTATTAATTTGAGTTTACCACACTACATACCACAGAAAATTTAAAAAAAGTTGTAAAAGTCGTAAGAGTTAAAAAAAAAAAAAAACATTTACATTATCTCTTAACCCCCAGGAAAGTTTTTTTAATATTTAAGTCTTGTGTATCCATTAGAAAGGGAAAAATCAACAAACTTACGTGCAAATATGTGAATCATTATTTTCGCTATGTTTGTCGTTGTAATTTATTCAATGTTATGTAATACTACAGAGTTTACAGAGTTTGTTATTTAAAACTATTTACGATTGTTGGTTTTGAAGAACAATTAAGAATGAATGTTTTTAATTACTTGTAATTATATCACACTATTTTAATTTAATTTACTTTTTTTAAAGGCGTAATGGACTTACGTCTTTAACTGTTCACATTTGTTTTTTTCTTTTTTTTTTTTTTTCTATAAAAGTGTTTACCGAATGTAAAAGTACAACAGACACAGGTTTATACCCTTACACCCTTGCAATACATTTTTTTACTTTGATTATTTTATATGTTTGTATATATTATACACATTTTAGTATTTTTCTATTTTTTTTTTTCCAAATTAATAAATAATCGTAGGGAGAAAATATTATTAATAAATGGAACGTGTTGCAATTATTGAGGTTCAAAATCGTTTAAACCGTTCAATATTTAATAAAATATATTTCAGCTCTGATTATAAGTATGACTTACTTATTCGTAAGAAACGAATGCGCTTTAAAACCTTTCTTTCATTCGCTTACAATGATAAGATGTTCACGTAAATATAATATTTATTAATAAACATGTGGCGAAGAAGCACAAAGACAATCAATCGCCTACACGACAATGACAATTGTGAGGAAGTTCTTAAAGGTATTATTTAACATATACTATGCAAATACTAATCTAAAACTCAATGAAAATTTCAAAAACAAATCGAAGTAAAATTTCATTTTCAAAGATCTTATCGTTTTTAGAGCTAAACGTGCAGTTTTCTTATCATCAATTTTGCTTGGCGTAATAGGGAGACAATTCTGTGCCATAATTGTTGTTAAAAAGATGATAAATCAATTGTCAAAAAAAAAAAAAAAAATTTCAAAAAAACTCATATTTTATTAAGACGAATAGTAAAACTTGCACGTGGGGGGTTTTCCACTATGATAGTCTTCTCTCAGGGGATTGTGTTTTCAATAAATCGCTTCTTGAGCTCTTGTCTCTTTGTAATTACATAACCGAAATCTTGGGTGAGAACAAGAAACAAATGGGTAACCTAGGAAGAGTTTAAATGAATCTTAAGCAAACAAGGGAAAAGTCTCTCCAAGCTTTTCACTCGCATTACCGACTAAACTAGGATATTAAGAGGCTTACGTTGGAAATTTTGTTATCCCTTAATAAATCAATTTATCATCTATTCATAAGGATTAGGTAATCATAGCAAAGCTTTGCGTTTGGGTAGACTTGCAATAATTTTCCAGACATATTGATGTTAAGCTTAAAAAGTAATACGAAAAAAGATGCTTAACAATTGTCAAGGGTGCCCTATAAGAATAATTAGGTTCTTAAGCGATAAGAAATGCTTTTATTCATACACTCATTGAGAAGCGTAGTAAAAACCAAAAAAAAAAAAAAAGAAGAAAATACATTACCTCGTGAGCATTTCGTATCAAATCAATAAACAAGAAACGATTCGCATGCTGTTAATTGCTTAGAAATGCGGTCAAACACATTATAAAGAAATCAAGATTGAATTTGCATTTAGTTTGAGCCGAAATCAAAGCCAACTTTCTATCTTTATACTATTATCACTTTTTTTACACGGTTTTATTTTACGCTTGATTTTCAAATAACACCTTTAACCCATACGAATAAACACACTTTTTTACATGAATATTTTCTTTTAGAACGAATCTCAAAAAAAATATAATTTTTTCAATTCTAATTTTGTCAGTGTCTTACAGAAACTTATGCATACAGCAACAAAATGCAATCCAGGCAGTACCGTGGTGAGAAGTCGGACTGCTATTATAACAACAAAAAACCAAAAAAGGCGAACGAAATGCATCACTTGAATAAAACCTGATAGCTGTCCTATACATATTTGACATATCAGAGACACCTGCTGACGATAGCCTTTTTGGTCCAGCCTGTAATAAATGTGCACGCTTCTTATCAAGTAGCGATGAATAGTTGCAAAATTGATTATTATTCCTAATTATAAATACAATTTTTATATGTCATACTTACGGACTGAACTTTCACTGTACATTAATATTTTTTTTTATAATAAAATTGAATTGTTTTTGTTTCTTAAATGTGTTATATTGATTTCATTATTACTTTTTTTGCACGGTTTAAAGTTTTTTCATCTCATGCGATTTTTTAAAGTTGTAAGACATATTCTCAAATTTATCGTATGTCTCGGTTACTTTTTTACACGATTTTTTTTTGCACGGTTTTCTAACTAACGAAAGCAGTTGGTTATATACGCGCATATATTTACCACTATGTGACGAATTTGTCTTTTGAAGGTATTTGTATAAATAAATAAAAAAAATAAAAAAAGAAAATAATTTATTTCATTTTTTATTTATTTACATATTTATTATTATTGTTATTGTTATATTATTTATAATTATTATTACTTTTATGGTATTCGTTACTTACTGTTTTATATATGGAACTAAAATATTTTTTTTCTCATTATTTAAGAACAAAATGGAGGCGTGGTGGCGTCTGCAAAATAATTTTTTTTTTTTTTTTGCTTAAAATCTATTAAACGAATTCTACAATTTTGCTTCTAGAACTAGAAA
The DNA here is from genome assembly GCA_000688715.1 of Glossina pallidipes. NCBI lineage: Eukaryota > Metazoa > Arthropoda > Insecta > Diptera > Glossinidae > Glossina > Glossina pallidipes. Next base: position 200,881 of record KK499937.1, on the reverse strand, counting down.
TTACAAGAAAAACCTTCTTCTGGAAAAAAATTGATGGAAAATCCGACTTAGTTTAGAAAAATTATCGCTAGAGAGTTTTATTCTGAATCTGCAGTTGAAATTACAAGGCAATCGGATAAAAAATTTGAAGAAGTGGGCGATATGTTAAGTGTAAAAATGTCTCTGAGAAAATTACGTTCAACATTTCAAACTTCAGTTTATCGTGTCCTATTAGAAATTGATAATATCTTGAAAAATGATTCCTTCCCAAGCACAAGCATGGGCCTTTTATCGGCTATAATATCTATTTTTCAAATAATTCTATATCTTTTGATTGATTGAATTGTTTTTATCTGTATTTAATTTTTATTTTATTTTCTTCTAACTTAAGTATTTTAATTAAAGAAAACTATGTGTAGATTATTGAATTGAATCGTTCGAAAGAATAAATTACGTGAGAATCTTTTACGCAATAAAAATAATTTTAAATGATTTTTGATCTTTATTTCTGGAAGTTACATATTGACTGATGAAATGATTTTTCAGTTCCGCAATGATAGGTAACAAAGAAAACGCTGATAAGACATATTATCAATAAAGTAATGAAACGAGTTAATATTTAAGAATAATAGAATAAGCATTGCATTTGTGTTCTTTAACCTAGATATAGTTTTCAGTTACGGCTGATACGCATACAAGTCAAGTTCGAAAATTCTATAAACATAGGATTTTTGGATTAAGCAAAAGTTCGAAATATAAAAATTTCTTTTTACACGTTTCAAGTTGTTCTTTAACCTAGATATAGTTTTCAGTTACGGCTGATACGCATACAAGTCAAGTTCGAAAATTCCATAAACATATGATTTTTGGATTAAGCAAAAATTCGAAATATAAAAATTTCTTTTTACACGTTTCAAGTTTCAACATATTGTAATGGCAAATGTCGGTATATCCATCCAATCCCAAAACTATCGACGCCATTATAAGCAAGCTTTTAAAACTGTATGAATTCTTGTGAAAAATTTTTCGATTGTGCTTTGGAAACGTAAGCTTTCTGTTGAATCATTGTCGAGTAAATTCGTTTTAATATATGTCCCCAACTTTATGGTTCTCTATAAGAACCTAAATGTTATACACAAAATCCCGTTCGAAAAAAACTTTCTTTACTTTGAAGTTTTTCCGCTGAGACGCTACAACACGTAACTACTTTTATATATACAAATACAAGCTTCCCTCGTATAACACGGTACTCGTTAAGGACTCTTTCGATATAACACGATAAAAAAATTTGCGTATCTTATAAAACGGTTTTGATATAACACGAGTTCAAAATATCAAATATGTCCCCCGGTGTGTTTTTTAAGTGCTACACCCTTTGATGAAAAATAATTTTGTGGTCATCATTATGCATTTCAACGATGAATTTCATAATTTTTCTATAGAAACTTGAAATTTTCCTACTTTTGTGTTTAAATGTATGTTTGGAACGAAGTTTCAGATATCATAAAATTTTACAGATTAAGGTTTGGTTTCCCCATAATGGGGTACACATTGCCTTGATTTATGTCTTTTCCCGTGTATTCACGTGTAACACGGCTTCGACATGAAAGAAAACGGGTGTCGATACGACAGAGTGCACACTACCATTCTGCAGTATTGCCTAATTTAATAATTAAATAGAAAAGCTTCGCGGAACACGTTTTCAATACATTGTGTTACGAAGTAACCGTATTACCCGAAGGATACCTGTCTATACGCATGCACTTGGCTATGCTTATCCCTCGATCAATCTTGCTGCGTAGAATCATAAATACGCCTTTAAAATATTGTTCATAGAAACCAAATATTTCCCTTCTTTTTCATTATAGACAGAATGGTTCAAAAGTAAAAAAAAAAAATCGTTAATGTATTCTTTTACACAAATTGTTTCATCGATACGTTAACAATTTCACAAAAATTGATAAAATCTGACTTTTCTCAAAATGAATGAAAACAAGTATGTTTGAAATTAAATATTCACTTATTAACACCCACAAATCAAAGTCGAACATCTGCCAGCTCGGGCCAAGGATTTGTCCACAATTTTGATAGTTATACGGGACATTGTTCCATAAGGTTTTAATATATAAAAATATCGACATTTTCTAAAACCAGACCAACCCACCCTTTAATACATAGTCAAATAAAAGTGGTTCAAGGAAAAAGTATGGTTGCTTTAGGTTATCGCACCCTACTTCATTCCATTCCATTCTACTGTTTAAGCTCTGCTATTTGATACCCTTATGAAGGAAGCTTCTGATGTGAAAAGCTAAAGAAGATAATGGTGGAGAAAATGGCGTCTGTCATTTGGTATGTACAGTACATACGGTACATAGTATCGTTATTGGAAACAAAAGTGCAAAACCACTTTTCAAATAGACTTTTCGAAGCTCGCTTCGAAATCACAAAACATAATGATATTATTTTTCCTAATGAAAGGTTTTTTAGCATTATGAAAACGTATTTCTCAAATCCATTCGAAAGTTGTTATAATCCGTTCACATTGTTTACTGGCCAGAATTAGTAGGTAACTCATCTCATATGTTAATTAATAAGGCAACAACTTTCCAAGGTTACTACTTAAAGACACTTTTCGAATTAGTACTAAAGTGTTTCTATATATAAATCTTCCCGAGTGAGCACACACGCCAGATCTCAAGATAAGTGGACCGTTGTGACGGAGGTTCAAAGCAGAGACCAGATCTCAAGTTAATTGAACGGCTATGGGGAAGTTTTAAAGCAGAGGGTGAGGAGCAGATTTCTATCTCCCACATCATTGAAGCAATTGGCGGTTGTTTTAGTTCGGGAATTGGACAACATTCTATCGGAAACCATTCAGGCAATCTACAAATCCAATCCACGGAGATTGCAACTATTCTGCAAACAATATAAATGCTGTGTATATGCCAAGCGTTCATCGCCGGTAAACATCAACTTCTTCATGTAATGGCTACTCGCCCTAAACCAACTTTGCTCCTCTTTCGAACCCTCCCAGCCAAAAGACCACAAATAATAAACAATTCCTGGCTTTGTAATGAGGTTTAATATTTTATGTGGATAATTGAATGGGAAGGGGGATTCCCTATGAATCCATTGTAGCGAAAGGGTAGAGTGAGCGAATTTGTGCACTTGTTTCCCAAAACTGCTCCGCTGTTTGGGCTTTGCCTTGGACTCTTTCAATTGACAAAATTGCTTCGCCCAAGAGCATCACTATTCAACATAAAGAAGATTTGACTTCTTATGTGCCAAGACATTACAACTACAACTACTACAACTACAACGAAAATTATATAAAATTGCTTATTCATAATTTTTGGTAATGGACGCTTAGTGTAAGTTTAAGCATTTTTGCTAGTGTGCCAACTGGTTTTGTTTTTCATTTCTTTTTGTGAACTATGTAAGAACTTCAGATAGGACCATTTTTTGTCATATTGATCTGTTCAGAGTCACTTTCGGAATCGATTTAAGCTTGTTTGTCCGTCCGTCCGTCTTATTTTCTAGTATTCAACTTACAGGTCACATTCTTCGAGATATCTTGATGAAATTTCGTGCAACCAAGGATCTTGGCATAAAGACAAACGATATTAAAAACCGTTCGACCAATTCCCATATATCGCCTTAGTTTTTTAAATCGTTGTAAGACAAAAAAAAGGGACTATTCGATAGACTTTAGTAATGCCATCAATGAAGTGAATGTAATAAAGTGCAAGACCTATTCCTATCTTCTTCCCTTACCATGACGGATGTAAATTCTAAAGAAGCTACCGAATGTAAAACCTTCCTCCCATATAAACGTAAGGCAAATTTGAACAGTTGGGCAAAATTTTCATCGAATGTGAGTGTGTTTGTAAAGAATGATGTACGAGCCCACCATTATCACCAATCGACAATTGTTTTCACTGTTGTTTTCAATAAATCAATTTAAAGAAATCCAACAAATAAAATTTTTGTTGATTAATTTTAATTAATAAATTGAAAGCATTAATTAAAGAAATATTTTAATTACAAACGTAAATGTTATTAGAAAACAATAATTATTGGATTTCAAACATTTCCACAGAATTGCTTTAATATCTGATTAAATACAATTCAAGTAAATTAATGTGTAGGATGTAATTATAAGAAAGATATTATTTGCAATAATTACGCCTCTTATTACAAAAATCCCTACGGTACACGTATGTATTAATTTGCGTTTCTGTGGGGCCACTTTTACCGTTCAATGCGACACTTCTAATAATAAAGCTACGAAATTCAAAATCGTTGATCTTAAGATAATGGTGGCGTAAATACTTAAAAAAAAATTCCTTTATATAAACTTAAGACGTGTTACCTTATAAGTGTTCTAAAGTCTAAACGCGGATTAACATTCACGCTGTTTTCCCCAATAAACTCTTTGGGTAGAACAACGGTCGCAAAGTTCTTCACTGCAACCAAGATATGATATGAGACTACGTTTATCGCACCTAAGCAAATAGTTTTATTTACGTACGACTCGCGCTCGCATTGTCCTCTTCCATGAGCCACACGAGCCAAATCGGGGCAATGTTTCGAACAATAACGACCTACTGCGCGATTGTCATTGCATTGCGTGTCTTAAAGGAAATGTTCTGAATTGTTGTTCGAATCCATGTCAAAGCAATGCGTGTGGTTGGCTCCATGCAACTCTCAAGGACACGTTGCTCTAGCCTGGTAGTAAAATTTGTGAACGATTTCGTTTTTCTACTTCTTCAACTAATTCGGTATGTAGTAGGAAATTGCCCTTTTACCACTAAAAGCAACTTTTAAGAATGTCCTCGAAAGAACCGAAATTGTCGCAATATAAATTCAAGACAAAATATGGGGCAAATTCGAATCTGTCGCACAAAATAATTAACGATAATTAATCAGTGAGCTCTACTTCCTTTAGAGTATTAGTAAGAAGCTCAGCGTCGTTGATTCGCAACATATACGTTCTACTTCTTCGATTTCATTGAGCTTACATGCCGTCTGGATATTTCTGAACTGAACTGAAGTGTTTAGCCCCTGACTCACAGAGGCACTGGTTATCTATTTTTTAGTTGACTACCTCTCATTTGAAAGGCGTACCTGAGGAATCATTTGAGTGAGAATCATGTATGACTTACGTCATTCGAAATTTATTTCGAAAAAATTATGGGAAAATAAGAGGCAATTTTGACGTTTGTTTTGCTTATAATCACACAATAAATAACAAAATCATGCAAACGTAAATAAAAACAAAATTATGTAAACTTTTTGGTAAAATGCAATGAAATGAAATAATTTCATATAATTCATATAATTTCTCATTTTCATTTCTAAAGAAAACTTTGAATTGTAAACTTGAAATTTGAACTTTATATGATATTGCATTTGTACATTAATATATGAATTTACCTATAAAGAATATAAAATGTTTTAAGATTAATTGCAAAATCATTCCTAGTTTTGTATTATATAAGTAAAAGCAAACTTTTTAATTTTCACAAAACATCTTAAAGCGGATTTATTGTTTATATCTTTTAATTCCATACAATTCAATTTGAACGTGCAGGAGATATGCCGGTTATTATTTCCTCACTTATTCGCCTCAATTGCGAAAAGTCGACACCGTCGTCAAAATCAGCTCGCCTTGATCCTGGAAATCAAAAGTTTACTGCCATAATTTCTATATGAACGCAAACCTTACAAATAAAACATTGGTATGTGTATGCGCAAAAACGTTTGCATATGTAGATTAACACACCGCCAGTCCATTCAAGCTATGCTTGCCTTTTTGGTTCATGAAATGTTCTTCATTTTGTATGGACTTACGAGAATGAGTGCGGGTTCCGTCTACGCATCCAATTACTTCAATGCATATCAGGAATATTGCCATCTTTATTTAGCGTTGGTAAGCCGGTAAGTAAGAGCTAAATTGATCACTGGACTCAGACCAGGTTTTCCTGAAACGTGCTTAAAAGCCTCTTTTGACAGGCAAAATCTACTTGTAACAATGTATATATAGTAATGTAAGCCGTCTCTCGTTATTATTCATCTCCTAGACTTTATTTACAATTCTAAGGAAGTCTATGTACAAATAATGTTCAGGAATTTGAATTTACAACATTTTTGTTTCTTAGAAAATTGACTAATTTTCATGAAAACTTCGACAATTTCGATTTTCCGTTACCGTTATTTTCTATTATAAATGCAGCTTTAAACAACGAATACTACCGAAAAGCGTGAGCAATTTTGCTTACCCTTGATTTGACAGTTTTGAGCGAGTGTGTCTCACACTTCTTGTGCATACATACAGCTAAAAAGGTCGAAACTCGAAAATGCAACCTAGTTAACGCCATACATAATCTGTGCCCAGATTTGCAAATCTTGACGCAGGCGTCATTCTCGTTTTCGGGTTAAAAACTCACAAGTAATAACACAACGAGCAGATGCGCTACCATATTGTTGTACAGGAATATGTAAACATAAACATATGTTTTGGGATTCAAAAATAAAGAAATCAACGTAAATATGAAAAACTAATAAGGAAAGTAACAACCAAGTGGACAATCTTGTTTATTGATTAGCGATAAAGAAGATTGATTAGATAAAAAATTTAAACAAATGGTAAGGTATTGGGTACAACCTCATTTTCAAACGCATGATGTTGAGCAAGGTTTTGCGACATCGTTTGAGCAAATGTATTTGGACGACCATGAGAATAAAAGAATTTGATGAACTTTAAAATAAATGGTCTTTAGTGCCGGTCTTTCATTTCTTACACAATAATGCATATCATGCAACAAACGAAACTTTTATTTTTTTGACTTTTTTCGATTTAGGACGATGTTACCCTTTACATTTTTGGCAAAAAAAAAAAAATTTCATTTTTGTCGATTTAGGGCGAAAAAAGAAAATTTCATTTCTTTATATCCTAAACCTATTCCAAAGTGTGCATTAGTGTAAGATAAACAAAAACTATCTATGTAACTTTAAGAGTTGAAACAAACGATCATCATTTCTTCTTTTTGTTTTATTTGTACCGAATTCTTCAAGTGTTTTATTTAAATACGTAGGTCAAGTCGTAGATTATCATGTGATGTAGTTTAATTTGGCTTTCAATGAAATTTCGAACAACAAACGGCGAATGGATGGGCGTTCGCTAATCAACAGTATGTTAATTGAAAAGTTGTGTATACTTTTATTCGGGAATTTGAAAATCACTATTGGTTTTGACGATCGCAATTAAAAATTAATATACCTATCACTCTCTTCCTAGATTATTGATACAAATATAATTTAATTAATAATAATTAAACACAAGAATCCGGCCTAGAAATGATCTAATCCGTTTTTAGTACAGTATGGATAGAAAATTAAATGATTTTGTACTAAAATCACTTTATTTTATGAAAAAAGTACAACTCTGTCTCTCTGTCTTTATTGTATTATTATTTTTTGTCATTCAACGTTTCTTAACCGGAAAAGGCGCTGTGACGAATCTGGCAGCATTTGGAAAATATGTTCTTTTTATTGCGAACGCTATTTCTGTTTGCATCGACGGTAGTTTTTCCAAAAGAAAAAGTAAGTAAATTGTACGCGCAGACTTTAAGATAATCCAACAAAAAAATGGTATTTTACGGTCTTTTCTTTTCTATAACTTTACCGAAATAAAAACAAAATTATTTACAAAAACTGCAAAGCTGAAAAATTGTTTGAGGTTATGTGAGTGCAATACAAATGTCAAAATATGTATATCGAACTAAGAAAGGTGCACGTGTGGTATTGCAAGTCCAAAACTAAAATCAAAAAGGTTTAATATTACACCCTCTTTGATATTCAACTGGACAACATCAAATTATATGATTTACTATTCCTCTTAAGGATATCGGCTGAAAGATAAACTCCTTAATAAAGTTCAAAAATCAACATTTTTCATATATATATTCCGTAGCGCTTAAAACTTGATTTGGGACTACTAAATAAATATTTTTGCATTGCCGTTGCAGGATGGCTGAAGTTATGGAAAATGTTACGGAAACATTCGAGGAGCAGCCGCCCATTGAGACGGAGGGTGCTGAAACTCTAATGGAAACCAACATGATGACCACAACAGAGTTGCCAGAAATTAAATTATTCGGTCGCTGGTCTTGTGATGACGTTTCTGTAAATGATATCTCGTTGGAAGATTATATTTCTGTCAAGGAGAAGTTTGCACGTTATTTACCCCATTCTGCTGGTCGCTATGCTGCCAAACGATTTCGTAAAGCCCAATGTCCAATTGTCGAACGCCTAACGTGTTCACTAATGATGAAGGGCCGCAATAATGGTAAAAAGCTTATGGCATGTCGTATCGTTAAGCATTCTTTCGAAATCATTCATTTGCTAACCGGGGAGAATCCTTTGCAGGTAACTTTTTTTTTTTTGTCAATATTTTTCAAAAACGTCTTGTGCTAAACTATTAAAAATGAATACATAAAATGTAAACCAATTCTTTAATAGGTAGATCGAGACGTAAATTAATTGCATTACTTAAGAGTTCAAATGTCTGCGCATTGAAAGCATTTGACGATAAATTGTAGTAATTACACATAGAACATGGAAAAACGTTATCAATTAACAACTGAAACCAATCAAACTTTATGTTGCAGATTCTTGTTAGCGCCATTATTAATTCGGGTCCCCGTGAAGATTCCACGCGTATAGGTCGTGCCGGTACCGTACGCCGTCAAGCTGTTGATGTGTCGCCTTTGAGACGTGTTAACCAAGTAAGTACTTGTCATTCAATTAAAAACTTAATGGCCTGGGACAATATCTTTCCTATTTCCTATATGAAAGACTATAACACCAGGCAAGAACAAAATTCATGTTTAATCCGTAGCATTATTGCACCTAATATGAATGGTCTTTAGTGTATGAAACAACATCACAGTAACACTCTATAATAACTGCAAATGTTCCGGGTATTGTATTGCATTGTAGTTTACAGTTAGAGAAAACTTATTGGAATCCTAGAAAAATATAACATACGGTGTGGTAAGGGATTTCCCTACGTTTGATAATTACAATAGTTATTTACCGTGAATAATGGAAACGACTAAAACACGGTCATATTGAAAGTAGCCATGTAGCCGTATTGTGTGGGGTAAAATTATAGATCGTTAGAATTGATAGACTTTGATATCTAGTGGATGAAAATATTAATTTTTTTCTTCATTATTACAGTCTGGTCATAGATATAGTACATCTATCGGTTTACATATTATGGAATACTTAGTTGTTCGTAGATTTTTTCCAACATTATCATAAGTGTTTGTAAAATTTTCTTTATATTTGAAAAAACAAGTAAATGGAAAGCAAGCATTATGAGAAAGTTCGGTTTTAAGCTGGTTGTCATATTCTACCATTTCTTTGAAATAAACACCTTTTACCTAATACGTTGTAATCATGCATTTCAGGCAATTTGGTTATTATGCACTGGTGCCCGTGAAGCTGCTTTCAGAAATATTAAGACTATTGCCGAGTGTTTAGCTGATGAATTAATTAATGCTGCTAAGGTAATAAATATCGCTTTTATTCTTCTAAATTTTCAAGTCTACTTTAATGCTATGCAATGTTTTGCAAAATTGCTTTGCCTCGCTTGTAGACTAAACGAAGGAGAAAGGAACTTTGGTTTTATTATCCTAGCAATAATTTGAAGCGTCTAGTACTATCCAATTATTGCTCGAGAAACGTAAAACTACATTTATTTTTAGCGGAGAGTGCTTAATTAGCAGTCCTCTCTAATGCCATGTTGTGTGTATGAGAATGTAACAACATGGCCTCGCTTATGGACGAGATTAAATAAAAAGTTTTGTATATCCTAGCGTTTGAAATTATTTAAAAGATTTTTCAAATGCACGAGGAACATAAAACTACACCTAAAAATATGTTTCGTTTGAAAATTTAATTTGCGTAATTCTCTCTCATTCCAGGGCTCCTCGAATTCGTATGCTATTAAGAAAAAAGACGAATTAGAACGTGTTGCCAAATCAAACCGATAAATGCTGCATACATTTATTTTGTGTACATAAGTTTAGCGCAACATTTTTTAAATAATAAACACAACTTTAAAACACTTTCTATAATTTTTGTATAAGTACTTTTTTCATGTTAAAAGAAACTTTTGGTGCTCATATATTCAAAGTAAATTGAGTTTTATGATGTATTTCTAATTCTTTTAGAGCGATTTTCTCTTTTATTTCTAATTCGCGCATTGCTATTCTTTCCTTCATTTCTAATTCGCGTTGTTTCAGTTTAGCTTGCCATTGTTGCTCCCGAGCATTCAATTCGTACTGTTTTTGGAATTTCTCTCTCTCAAGTTGAAATTTTTCCAATTCTAATTGCTGTTGCTTCTCTCTTAATTGAAATTCTCGCAAATGTTTTTCTCTCTCCCAGATCACATCATCTTTCCTTTCGAATTTCTCGTCAACGCTCTGTATTGAATTTACAATATAATTGTCCGTTTGTTGTTCTTTCAACTGTAGTAAATCGGAACGAATTTTTAAAGAATTGGAATGATATGTGCTATCGGAATTTGTTCCAGATAATTCAACTATATCTATGTGATTGTCGTTAATTGACGAATCGTAGATCTCTTGTTTATTCTGCTTCGATATTTTCATAAAATTTGTAGAGTTTTGAAAACTATCGCTATCCGAAAGCACCGAAAGCTCGTTACCAATAACATAATCAGATTTCTTATTAAAAACATCATGTTTATCAGCAAAAATTTCATCTAATTCATTGAAGTATGGGCAAATACGGTGTACCGCTTCTGAAAAGTTCAAAAGAAAATGTGAACTTTTCAAATAAATTGCGAATAACTACCTTTGTCTAGTTCTAGGAAATTTTCTGCTGAGTTTTTCAAAAGTTTAGCTTTCGCATATGAAGTTCGTAAGTTTCTGACCTTATAACGAACTAAATTCCATTCCGTTGGAAATACGGTTTCATCTATAAATCTTTTATAGAATATTTGAGCTGTGGGTTTCTATGCAGAAAAAAAACAACAATAAACAAATGTGCTAAATACTTTTATTACCCTCTAGCAGAGAAAGATTTTCGCGTATTTGTGTAACATCGTACGTGTAAGAGGCACATATTCTCTATATGGTTGTCCATACTTTCAAAAGTCGCCTTAAGCGAGTATGGAGATTCCTAATTGTATTTGCAAGAGCTTACCTCAAATTTATCAATGTTTTCTTTAAGGAATTTTAATATTTTCCGATGTTCATCTTCCGACCATTTTCTGTTTGGTGCTTTCCGTTGTCTTCTCTTGAAAATCTATATAAATAATTCTATCGAAGTGTAAGTTTATTATTGTCTAATAATTCTAACCTTTTTACGACATTCCATTTTTGTTTTTGTTAAAATTTCTTGCCTTCTTAACCTTAGTTACACAAATAACACATTCTGCTTTGTGTATAAGTGGGGTATATTTGTAATACTATTTTACATATACACATATACTTATGCACAACTTGTTAACATCATTTATATGTAAAGTGGATTAAAAGGATTATCAAAAATAATCTTTTAATAAAATACCCAAGTTGCTAATTATCTGCAGTAATAAATATTATTATTAAATATTATTACAATATTAAAGTAATAACAATAATCGAGTATTTTGCTAAAATAAAACAACGCCAAATGCTCTCTATGTTAAAAGTTGAGAGAAGAAGACAAATACCAAGTGTCTGAATACTGCTTTAATTATGTGTATTATTATGCACTGCTGCATATACAGCTCTTGAAATTAGAATTAGTGGCAACGTTGAACTTACATCCAACTTTTTAGCCTTCCGGTTTTGGAAGTTAATAAATTAATACTGAAAGTGTACGTTGTAACGTTACGTTGTGATCGATCAGTGATTAGCAATAAATGTTTAGTATAATTTATTATAGTGTGCGTATGAAAAGAAAGATTTAAATCGAATACAATAAAGTAAAGTCATACAATAAAAAAAATGCAATAAAATCATTATAAGATCATAAAAAAAGAACGGGTTCTTTTTTTGTTTTAAATAAGTAATAGTTCATTAAAGTTTAATTTAATGAGCTGGTTTTAATATTAAGTATATTTTTTTTTTATTAAATCAAACAACAAGTGATTATTTTCTAATAAATAATAATAATTTTATAAATTGTCTACGGAGCTTAGCTCAGGAGTAGATTAGCAAAATTTGTGTATACTCAGGTAAAAATTGAATTAAATTAATTAAAAAAACTTCTCATGACATCTCTTATAGAATAATAGGAGAAAAAAGGATTTAACGTCATTTTTCTCAATGCAATGCTTTACATAGAGACTTTATTTTAAACGCAAACAAAACAAAAAAAAAAATTACAGTTAACTGCAGAAAGAAAAAAGAGAGAAAATTGCCAAAAAATGCCATATTCGGCTTTGGTCGAAACTTTCGATACGCTCTACTTTTGTACGGTTTTATTATGATTGTGTTTGAAAAAACAGTAAAGTGAAAATTTGAATATTTTTGTAACAAAAATAAAAATTGTTTACAAAAATTAAGTCTTCAGAACTAATATTTCTTGCAAATAGGTTAAACAAATTTTTTTCATGGTCGACTCATAGTTTGTTAAACGAACACTTCAGTTGATTCAAATCAATGTTTTTACACAACGTATATTAAGCCGTAAAGGCATTCAGGCTATTTTGTCCGTTGAAAATTGACTGCTTGGCCGCGAAAGGTATATTTCTAGAAGTTTTATTTTAACATTTAATGGCAATCTAGAACGACTCAATAAAGGCTTTGGAATGTTTGACATCAATTTTGCCTTTTCGATCAAAAGACCCATATCGAAAAACGACTTGGCTTTAAATGCACATTCATTGGGGATGAAGATGAAAAAATAGAAAATTATGAAATTGATAAAATGTTATTTATTTTTTTTTTGGTACTCCTTTATTTATAACGCACATCCGCCGAATATATCATCATATATATATCAAATAAAGCAATTTTATTTATTTCATAGAAGTTTGTTCATCTACCTACACATTTTCCCTTTCAATTATAATTTTAAAAGCTTAAAAGGATGGCAGAACGTTTTCACAGGTATATCAATATAATTGATAACATTTTTATTTTTTCTTATAAGCAAAAAGTCAATAATTTTTCAATTTTCATTACATATGAAAATGATGTTAAAAACAAAAAGCATTCGCCAGGATGATATATCAAAAATATATATGAATTGCAATGCGAATCACATAACAACACAGAATCAAGTAACCCCAATTAATCAGCATATTCAACCACAGCGGTACTATGGCACCGAGCTAACCAGCTTAGCTTCAGCGTTGAAAAATGATTATGATTATTTGACTAACGCAAGATTGTATTCCCCACCTATATCGAGATCTGTTATCGATTTAAATAACAATCGTATAGCTTTATCAAAATACAGTGGTAATCATAATATTAATTATTATTTTAGTAAATTTTCATAATACAAGCCCTTATTTAATTTCTTTAGTAAACAATTACACTAACATGAACAGTCAAAATACATATCATAATCATCAACATATACCAACACTAGTAACGAATCGCCATTATCCAAATCAGAATAGCTTTCAACATAATCGTTTTATGCCCTATAGTCGTTCAACTTATTTAGCAAATCATCATGATCCTAATCATCAAACTAATTCAATTATATCGGGCGGTTTATCATCAAACAGCATATATTATGGAATGGCTCAAGGTCCAGAAACTGTGTTTCCAATTTGTCCGTCACCACTGATGGCCCCTTTATGTTACAATGGCCCATTAGTTCAAGTGCCAGCAACAACAACAAGTTTACACTGCACTACCCCTTCTATAGCAAGCTCTCTTACACAAAACTTATTAGCTGCAGAACTAAAATACGTTCCGGCAGCAGGAAAAATCACATCTACTATACAAGACCAAGGCTCAAGTTGCACCGCAGTTGCAACGTCTACTACAAATAAAAATCTCGTAACTTCTCTTGGGGCAGCTAGCTCTGCTAACTTAACTCCAGCCAGAAGCACATGCACCCCAAGTAGTCCCAACGCTACCGCTGATACTGTTACGTTACAAATAACCAATTTAGATTACTCTATGGATGAAGCGAGCCTAAGAGCTTTCCTTCTTGGTCAATTGGAGCCTATAACTCCAGTAGTTTCGCTAATTTTCGAGGGCAGTTCCTATGCAAAGGTTTCTGTGCCTGACATGTATGTAAGTTTTGATAACAATCTTATCTAAGACGAAACAAATTTTCTTTTACCTTTTACTATAACGATAAATAGTTCGCAAAACTGGTGGTATCAAATTTACACCGCAAGAAAATTGGTCACAAGCGTATGTTGGTCTCTTATACGCGTGACTCTTCGCTTACGGAATTCAATACTCTGCGTTGCCAAGTCGCTGGTTTATTAAAGGTATTAGAAAAGCGAAAATACGAGCATTAGCTTCATTATAATGATATACGATTTTAGGATGTTCCCTCTTACACTTTGCCTATGTACAAATTTCGAGAACTCTTCCAGTCGCGCTTCAAGACATCAATTAGTGTTTTGGATTTATATAAAATGCCGGATATTTGCATTATTAACGCGGACAATAATGAGGACAAATTTATCAGTTTGCATCCTGAATTGGTCAACTCGTTCGAGAGCTCCCCTCTAATGGAAGGGTTGCAGCATAGTGTTCCTTATTGCACCATACACTTTAAACGAGAGCAACATAAAGGTTGGGCTGAACAAGAGATTGAACCTTTGCCTAATGTCTGCATGTCTATCGCAGAAATAGAGAACATTATACACCCGCTATTAAAAACTCATGCGGGCGATATTCCAATAGCATCTTTAGTGCATTGTATAGAAGGACAATTGAATCTGCATATTATTCCCGATGAGAATGGAGTAAATTTGGAACATTTAGTTTGTTGTGTGCAAGGTATTCAAATACAAGTAAACAATTTTGGTATAAAAATACTAACTTGGGTGGACGTAAATAACAATAATAACAACAAGGAAAAGGAAAATGTAAATGCGGCCATCTGCGCTTTAGGAGGTGGAGGCAATATTAGTAATGAGAAGGGTAATTCGCATGGGAAAAATCCAATAGCAGAAGCTTTACACCAAATCTCACGCGAAGTTATGGAGCTGGTGAAAATGTCGCCAAAAGCCACAATGAAATTCAATCGATTCATTCCGGCCTATCATAATCATTTTGGCAAACAATGCCGTGTCGCCGATTATGGCTACACCAAACTTATTGAACTCTTTGAAGCCTTGTCGCCAGTCATACAAATTATGGGGGACGGTGAGAATCGGCAAATTACACTTACGCATCGCGTACAAGTACGACGTTTTACTTCCGATCTATTAAGGATATTGCGAACACATTGGAGCAAATCGATATTATTGTCCCAACTACCGATCATTTTTGCTCAAACCCAGAATCGTCAATTCGATATAACTGATTATGGCGTTTGTGAACTGACAGACATATTCGATGGTTTGGTCAACACAAATATTGTACTAATACTGCCGGCTCACGGTGGCAAAGATTTGTTAATATCAATGCCTAAGCGCGAGCAGACTTCAAGCGAACTGGAAAAAACTTGTATATTTGCTGGCGAAGTTGTGGAACTGTTTCGCAATGCACCTCAATATAGTATATTGTTTCAAAAATTCGTTCGTTCTTATCATTACCACTTTGGCTACCAGTGTCGTTTAAGCGATTACGGGTTTTTGAGATTGGCTGACCTTTTGGAGGCTATTAATGGTGTCGTGGAAATAGAATTAACTAGTGATGAAGATAAGAAAATCTCGCTATCACCTGTAATAGCACGCCGCATCTTTGCGAAGCAATGCGAAGAACTTATTCGCGATATGACCGGTTCCCCTAATACATGCGTAAAATTAGATGAAGTATTAAAAATGCATAAAAAAAAATTCGGTTATCAAATGCAATCGCATGCTTTGGGTGCTAAGAATATGACTGAAGCCGCACAGTTGATGCCTTACGTTGAGGTAAATACTTTAATAAATAATCAAACAAAAAACAAATGAATAACGTTTAAAAATTTCTAGTTGATTATGAAGGGCGAGTGCTCTTGGATCATATGCCATGGTGAAAATAAAAGTTTTCGTAACCAATGCTACCGAGCTTGTAAATATTTACTGGCTTTAGAGGGAGAAAAGTGTGAACAAAAGGGCGAAACTGTTGAAGCAGAGAAAACTCAATTAACCTTAAAAAATTTCATCTCTAATTTTAATGAGAAACATAAAGAAGACTTAACTGAAACAAAATTGCGGGCCATGAAGCATGCGATTGAAGTAAGAATTCTCAATATATTTCCTACGAAATTTAAAAGCTAAACTTTTTATCTACAGTTAAAGTTCAAAAATAATGAATACTATCCTTGCCTAACGAATTTTACTAAGTTCTTAATGAGTGTAGTGCGTCTATTGGAAAGTAGATCATCCATGACAGTGTTGGAAATTAAAAGCGCTCTCGACTGCGACATTCACACCATATCTCAGTACGGCTATCCAAGTTTATATTCGCTAATTACAGCACATACCGATATCTTTAATGCTGGTCCCATTCCCACGCAGGAAAAAGCGGTGGTCACGCTCGTTAAGAACACTGAAAGTAAGTTTGTACTGACGTAAATATGCAAACGTGGAAATTTAATAATAAGTCCTTTCACAGTGCATTTGGGAGCATTCGCCAACAATAAAGCTCTGTTTGGTTCTTTGAAATTGCCCTTCAGCAAACAAAAAACCGTGCGCTCTGCTCGCACACCTCTAAGTGAACACAATAGCCATGGCTCGCTTGTGAACAATCAAAAGCCGCCACTAGTCAAAACTCGAACTCTGTCGAACGATGTTGGTAATACGAGTTGCAGTTCATTTCAGCAGGCGTACAGTTCCAATCACCTACTCTTAAATGTCAGTAGCAAAAACGCTTCCAATACTCAAAATAGTTTAATTAGCTCTTCTTCCGCGCATTCTTCATTGGAGTCCAATGCTTTAGATACTTCGCTCATTGCTTCAATTGGCAAAGAGAATTCATTAAACTCTTCGGCAACTCTTAGCAATTCATTTAGTGGTAGCAATCAGTCTTATTCGTCGTGTTTCAGTGGCGACCTTAACAATAGTAACAATAATAATTCAAGTAACATAAATTTGATGTCACCATATGCCGTAATGCCAGTGTCATCAGCATCCTCCGCTTTGGTTTTTAGTGATCAGATAATTAATAACCAGCAGCAGCAACAAAATCATCATCATCTTCGACAAGCATTTTATTCGAACACCAACTTGTCTGATCGACGTCGCAATTCTGCATTTTATCAGCAGCAAATTCCGACCTATTTAGGTAATAAGATAACAAACAGCAACGAGCTGAATTGTATGGCATATGTCAAAACAACGGAAGCTTCGACAGGCTTTTACGAATTAGTCAATAACATGCGCATGTGCCCTATGTACCAGCCTCCAAAACCGGATACACCTCCAGCAGATGTAAGTGATCTAAATCTTTTTTCTTTCAGGGTTTTCAATTTGCGTTCAAAACTACCCATAGTAAATGTCAATAGTGAGCACAGATTATACATTGAGTTATATTCGTTGTTTGCCAAAAATTTTGATCACTTTTTCCCCATTCGAGTTGCATGAGTGTATCCTGGGCAACTCTTACAACAAGTGGCCAAAAAAATGGCATTTTCAGACAATTCGTGTCGCCAGCAATTGGGATATGATGGAGCAGTTGCGTCATAAGCCTATGAACATGTTTGATGGGCGTCGGCAGCAAGTTTCTTTAAACAAACAATAAAAGCAATGAATTTGGAAGAAGAATTTTGAGCGCCCCATAATTAGCATCGGCGTACGCTGAATTAAATGGAGAACTGTTATTTTATGTACAGGAAGGTGAAAACAATCGAATTCAAACGTTATGTACACTAGTATGTCCTATTGGTTATCAGTTTTACCTGGGGAAGGCGCTGATCAAAATTTTTCATCCACGTAATAAATACATTTAACAAAGTCTAAAGCGTCTTTATAGCTGACTTGGCTTATTTAAATATCTTAAATTAACATTTAGTTCTTCCCTTGGAATGCTAAACGTTTGCGCACATTAAGTGCCACTTTAATGATCGATTGTCCGGTCCAGTTCAACCGGTTCACTTTCAAAGCCATCTCCCTATCATTGCCTTAATCATTTATATTGTAGGTTATATTAAGAAATATTGTAGAGAGAGAAAGAGAGAGCGAGATTGAGTAAACTCTATAGTTTAAAAATGTTGCAGGAATGAGTGGAAATTTCTTATTTTTCTTGGTTTTTTTAGAATACACCATTTTGGATTGATCCGATTTGGACGAATAATACTAGTGCCGAAAGACCACCGAATGATTTGGTAAGCTAATAAAATATTTTTCCCTTTCTCCTATACCACTTACCACTGTTAAGTTTGAAATCTTGCCTCTTCTTAGCTAAATATACGTCTTCCCGAGATTAGAGCCCTTAACGTCTTGCCAATGCTTCTATCACCTTATTCTGTTTCGAAAATTGAAAATATGAAACAAGTTTTCAATTTCGAATCGTACGATAGAAAAGTTGCTTAATGATTTGTTTCTTTGTTTTACATTATTTAATTTAATTTTAATTTTTAAATGCAATGCATAATAATGTTTTGCAAGAAAAATTTTGATAATTCTCTTCATATATGTTTTGCTTAAGAAAAATTATAAAAAAAAATTTATGTAATAATTAATTATATCATTTTATTTAATCTGTAAGTCATGTTGCACATGTAGTTCTTTAATCCTAAAGTCTAGCAAATGAAAGAGAAATATGTTGCTTGGCTAATGATATGGTCAGAGACAACATATTATTTATATTCTTATTATGGACCTTGACTTAGAAAGCTTATACATTTATGTAATTTTAATTATATTTCTATTTAAGTGCAAAAACATGAGAAAGAAAAAAAATCGTTATAATATAAAACTTAATTTATTACTTAAACTTAGGCTTAGTTGAAATGTTAAATATTTACTTTATTGTTATTGTCAAAGTTAGGTAAAGAAAGCCAGATTTTTGTAAAATCTTTTATATAAACTTTCGTTCTGTTATTTATACAAAAAAAAAAAAATATTGTTAGCATTAATTAAAAATGTCCGCAAATTTTTACTTTTAAGAGAAATTTTGTTAAATTATATGCATGAATAGTGAAACAACACACAACAATAGAAAAATTTTAGGCTACACACATATATTCTTTTTAATTTATTCTATAAATATATACACAAAAAACCTAAACATATTTAATGTTTGCTTTTTTTCCTCTGTTTTTTGTTAATGACTCCTTTCATACATGTCCATTAATTTATTTGCACATTCGATGCCGAAAAAACAAGCAGCATTAGCTGGAAAAGCACGTAACATAACCGCCGTAACACCATAATACAACGCTGCAACACCTTCTTTCGCCATCAGCTCTTTGAAGACACTGCGTATACCATGCGTGTAAGTGCCTTCGGGAGCTACAAGTAAAACAGCAACCAGTTGAGAAAATAATATTCGGCTTGAAGAGTTTTAAGCATTCAAGATTTCAGTTAAAACGTGTTTTAGGCAAAGATAAACTTTTTTTTTTATTTTTTTTTTTTTAACTTAACGTAACAGGAGTAGTAAGAAATTTTTTTAGATAAATTTTCTGCTGTGCTTTCTTCAATACACTGACAAATATCGCCAAATCGATTTCGGAATTCATTCTGATCAAAAGATAGAATTTCCTAATATTGTTTTAAGGAAAGAATGGAGAAGGCTAAAATCGAGTCCGCAGTTCTCTCTGACATATCCTCCGTGAAACATGTTAGTACATTTTTAATTTGGTACGATTGCTTATGGAATGCTGAATACTGAACAAATAATGTCTATAAATCGGAATATATGCAAAACATGCGAGCGGATGATTCTTCGCTTTATCTTGCAATTAAATATCACATAAAATTCGGCCCAAGGTGAAAAAATAATTTTTTTAAAATTTTTATTCCGCATTTCAGATATTTCAACGCATGCGTACACCCAACCCTTTTTTACACGGTTACTCTTTGTTCATTTTGAAATAGTACGGCTCACCAATAAAAAAAAATACACCTTTTTTCACGAATTTATTGTTCTGCAACTAATCCAAAAAAAAAAATGTTTTCTTGTTCTAATTTTAACAGTGTTTTACAGCAGCAAAACAAACGAGGGTTGTATATGCCACCAAATGTGCTGGTGAATTGGTCTGTTATATGGATGATCCGAATTTTATGATCACTTTTTTCATTTTCTCGTTCTACTTCAAGTTGAGCAGTTCGTAGGAAGCAATAAACAATTTCGATAAATTTCTATGTGTTGATATTCAAACTAAAGTTCTTTTAATTCGATGTCGAAATTTTCAGTACAATTTCCATGACGATAATTGCGAAATTGATTTTTATTCCTAATTGCAGTTCAAATTTTTATATGGCTGAATTTTCATCGTACACCCATTTAAATTTTTTGATGAATTGTTTTTGTGATACACGTATGTAATATATGTTTCCTTTTTTTTGCACGGTTTTTTGGAAAAATATATAGTTTTTTCATTTTTTTTCAAGGTTATGGAACCTATAATCAATTATACAATATGTCGTACGTATTTTTTACACGATTTTTTTGCACGTTTTTCTAAGGAAATTACCGTGTAAAAAAGATTTGAGACTCTATGCATATATATAAAGATTTCTTACCAGATTGTAAGCGACTTTTGAGAACATCAGGAGGCATGCCAACCACCCAGTAAGACATACCACTGACCCCTCCAGCGAACAGTGCCCCTAATAGGGTAACATCGTTTGACGCATTTCTTTTCTTCAATTCACTTTGTATGAATTCATAGGTCAGAAAATACATACCATTCGAAGGTACATCTTAGGAGATAACAAATTATAAAATACATTAAATTTTTAAAAGAAAAAAAGGTAAAATACAGATTAAAATATTAAAACAATTGCATTTTCTTAACAATGGTATAAAAATATTTTTTTTCTTCTTTAAGTTTTATTTCAAAAACGTCTTGTTCAATTATATAAATTTTGATGTAACTTTTCAACTTAAGGATAAGAAAATTCTCTATTATTATACAACTAGAAGTTTGGAGCAATTTTATTAAATGCTTTATTAACCAATTCGATGCCAAAGAAACAGGCAGCATTAGCAGGGAAAGCACGTATCATTACGGCACTAATGCCTCGATATAGTGCTAAAGGTCCTTCCGTTTTCATTAAATCCTTAAAGGCACTGCGTACGCCATGTTTATAATAACCAGGAGGTGCTAAACAGATAAGAGATAAATATTTTTCTTTGCGTTTGTTAATTATGATGTTTACTTACAGGTCTGCAGACGACTTTTTAAAACATCAGCAGGCATGCCGACTATCCAATACGCGATACCAGATGAACCGCCAGCTAATAATGTAGCCGCCATGCTAACTTCATTGCTGCCCGTTAACCGTTTCGCCTGCGCTTGTATGTACTCATAAGTTACAAAATAGGCGCCGTTAGCGGGTAAATCTTAAAAATTTTGATTTCATATAATTTTTATTCTTTTAATATTTTAAATGAAAATACCACACACACGCATTAGAATAAATTTTATCAATGGGAAAAAAATCACATAAACACACGCACACAAAATTGAATACATTTATACGGCCATTTGATGGCCAACGATTAAATAGCCCCGACCCACCGCCTTCTCTTCTATGAAACATTCTCTGCAAAATTGAAATCGTATTCATAGAAATAAGAACGAAGGGTGCGTTCAACTAAATAGTAAATAGTGTGTGAAAGCAGTATAAAACCCCCGAAAAATAGGTGAAGATACTCTTACTTCAAATGGGACAGATTCATTAACTGTCTTAATACCTTGTGTTTGATAAGCTCTTACACCATATTTGCCATCTAGTCGATCCTATTTTGGACATAACGCTCGGAAAAATTTTTTAAGGACAAACACTTTTTCTCATGACAACAGTTTAGGCAAATAGCAATATTGTATTCGACTGAAAGCTATGAATCAATACTACCCTAACTAACCTCTGATCATTTTCCTCTGGTCACTTTTTCTTAAAAATTCCTTTATCAGGTTCTCGGTTCTTTATAACGAATCTTATAATCTTTTTAATAGTCTATAAGCTTCATTGTCCCTTCGTTGTGTGTCTAGACGGCTAGCCCTGAATTTTTCGTTGAAGTGTATTTTGGTATATGGACCAATACCTGCTTTAATCCAAGTATTTTCTCTATTGTAATCGCAACGTATTGACCTCAATTTGAAACGCAATCTGCGGCCATCGACTGTATTCCAGCTTCCTCGACGGTAAGCACAGCAAAAGCCGATTGAATAACTGATCCGGGTCAAGTCATGTCAAGATCTTGCGAATATCAAGAATTTGTCCAGAAGAACTTATTCAATATACTCAACAACTTGGTGACGTGTATAAATTTCGACCATCACGACATATATGCGTCTGAGATTTCGTAGTACAGCTGAAGGTAAAATTCAGCCCAGACACCTCAGCAATAATATTTTAAACATCATCGCAGAACTTTCAAAGCGTACAAAGCATGTTTACATTCACAAGAGCGAACTGATAAATTTATTGTATTCCTTTAATGAGAATGAAAACAAAATTCGCCACATATTTTAGATCAAAACGCCAGATATGCAAGTCTCGCCCTAAGACAAGTGGTTTCTCTTTTTCTTTTTTATTTATTTTTACATTTTTTTTTTTTCTTTTGATTTTTAAAACATATACTAAACATATATACATATAAATAAATTTAGAGAGCGATAACTCACATCCTTTACGTCGTTAATTCCTTCATATATAACTTGTATGTAAACAAAAAATTTAATCTTTCATTTCTTATATTATTTCTTATTTCATTCGATGATGTTTTTAACATATAAATTACTGTGCGTGTAGAGCTTGAAAAGGCAGCGGCGGCGTTATGAATTTATTTTAAGTTGTTTTATATTTTTATTAAAATTTATTTAGTTTGATATCGGCTTTTAGCGCATACACGACGACATCAGTCTTAAGTTTAACGTTTTAATGGAATTTCATTTTGCTAAACATAGCGAGAAAAAATTTTAAAAGTTACAATAACAAAATAAAAGTTTTCTTTGAAAAAAAAAAAAAAAAAAAAATTAATTAAACAAATTTGAAAACACTATGAAGTTGTTTTTAATCATAATTTTCATATTATTTATAGTGAGTAAAAGTTTAAAATTTCTTCTAGGTTATATGATAAAAATTGATAATTCAGATAATCGATGTTTTTTTTTTATTATTTGTGGAAATTGAAATTCCATCGAAAATGGTGGGACTTAAACCGAGCACTTATCTTCTAGGTAGAATCTTCTAAGAACGCGAGATGGTTAGTAAAAGCTACATGTCTCAGTACAAGTGGAACCCGTTCCGTTACGAACGAGAAGGCTCTTTCTCCGTCGGAGCTTACTCTAGGGCTGCGCATTGTTTTTTCGATTTAACCAATATTTAGTTTCAATACTATCGTCTTGCTAGTTTCTTTTACTGGTATACTCGTATGCTCGTCAAATGCAGGGTATGGGTCATATAAAAACAGGTTGCAATTAAACGACATGACAAAATGACAAAAATATCTTCTAAAATACATTATTATGGCAAACACATATTCATAAAGAAAAAATTTTATGAGGGAATTCAACAAGGACGGATGAACGGATCATCGCGTATATATTTGTCATGCATAGTTAACTGGTTGAAAGGTAGCAATGATTTCATTAGGAATTTGGGTTACAATATCATAAAAATTTTTACTCCACACTCATGTTTAGCGTGCGTTTCCACGTTTTAGCCTCGTGTCTCAATTTCAAAATTTTTCTTAAGCACAGATTTAGATATACGATTTTAAAACAAATATAACCGCGTTATTGATTACACGAATTTAATGTTTCATGCACCCACTTACTTACTAATAAAAGTGAACGTTCAGTTAAATGTTAGGTTAGGTTCATTCTTGAATGATAAGGAGAACAATAGCTCTTATACACCGGTTCTTATGCAAATAAAAAATTAAAAGAAAATTGATGAAATAAAGTTGGCACACAGTTTTTTGTCAATTTTTATATATCTTCTATATATCTACCACATTTTTTTTTCTTTCCAACTATTACAAGATTGACTTTAGGTTATATTTAAAGGATCGTTGATTTAAAAGTGTATAGCAATTTTCTAATATATTTTATATCGAACACCGATGGACGGACAGGACGATAAAATT
Organism: Glossina pallidipes; assembly: GCA_000688715.1. Taxonomy (NCBI): domain Eukaryota; kingdom Metazoa; phylum Arthropoda; class Insecta; order Diptera; family Glossinidae; genus Glossina; species Glossina pallidipes. The sequence continues at coordinate 176,486 of KK499937.1, read as the reverse complement.
ATTCTTTTCCAGAAGTATAGATCAGCAAGTAAGCAATACTCTAATTCGCCTGAGTGGCCGGCTAATAACTCAATAGTCGCAGATTCAAATCCCAAATGCGGTAGAGTTTTCAATAAAGCCGATTGTCTTAGACGCTAGTGCAGTAAGACTCTAATCTTGGAATTTATTTATTAATAAAATCCATTGATCGCAAAAACTAAAATGGAAATCTGTTAGAGATATTGATTTGAAACTTAGTACTTACATTAACCAGGATCAAGTGTAAATTAATTGTAAAAGTGGACATAATTTGGTAGGAGACGTGTTCATAACAAATAAATAAAAATTCATAGTAAAAATGTTCATAATCAATCAACCAGCGCACGTCTTTAATTAACGAAAGTTGTGCTTTTTATGCATTCGATTAAAATGCTGCCCCTCTTATCAAACGTTTAGTACCTTTTTTTCTTATTTCCTCTAATTATATAATGTATATAATGTACAGCGATTTTTCTATTGAAATGGAAAAAAAATTCCTTTAAATTTTTGTTTCTTATCCTGTTTTTTTCGTCCAAGAATAATCTAAAAGATTTCACCTTTTAAACTGAATGGAGGGCACTATTGTTGGAATTTACCCGCTTCTCAACCCAATTGCAGAAAAGAAAAAACAATGGTTTTTTATTTTTCTTATTTTTTTTCAAATATTCTCTTAATTAAATTTTTCAACGATAAACAAGAAACGAACGCTTTTCAAAAGAAGTATCGTTATCGCAAAGTTACATAAATTGAGTTCGTTCTCTTTGCAACAACATCAACAATGTGCACTTAGCATACAATGATTACGCGGAAATCTTACAACTTTATAAGGAATACCACGCGACACATACAAACGGACTTTTGACATGTAGATGTGTATGCATAAGCGTTTTAATACAATATTTTTCTTTTTATTTATTAATATATATTCTTATAATTTCCGTACGCATTCTTCATGCATACGCAACAGCAGCAGCAAATTTCTATAGCACATCAGCAAAATAAAAGAAATCACCGACTACAAGAACAGCAGCAACAACAAGAACAAGAACAAGAACAATTTAAAAACAATCATTACAAACGTAAGCAACGGCACCAGCAGCACGATTATGATGACATAACACATGATGATCAATACAACCGTATTGATGATGCCTTTAAAGATATGGTAGCGGAAATGGATGAAGAAAATGACCAGTTGGAGTCGGATGTATCACAGCCCCTGATGGTAGAGATTGATATAAATAAATGTCCGCAGGGTTGCGTGTGTCAGTACGCTCACTTTAGGGATTTACCGATATCACGTTGGATCAACTATATGAATCAGAAAAGCGACTCGGTCAAATCCGCTGAGGAAGACAGCTTAAGTGCCGATGACTTATTAGATGAAAACGAATCATCTTATGGAGCAGATTTAAGTGATCATTTGAATCCATTTATTAAACAGGCAACATGTATTATACAGGATCATACGGACTTGGAAAGTTTAGTGAAAGCTTTGCCCCATGATATACGGGCCTTGATTTTACTATACACCGGTGTGACTCAAAATAAAACGGGTGAGAAAAACGCTTTACAAAATCGTCACATAGATCTAAACATCGTCATAAAAACATTTGTCTGGCGTCACGTATGCCGAAAATGCGGAAATTGTTTATTGCTTTCTTTCCCTTTTTTTCTGTTTTTTTCCATTTCAGTCAATGCCAGTACATTAAAACCTTTAAATCGCTTAAATACATTGGAGGTGCGAGGTTCCGATCAGGGCGGAATACGTTTCATACTTGATACCCCGTTAAGTTTCGTGCAACATGCCAATTTTGAGTTTATTACGCTATTTGGTTCCGATACGTATAAGAGACCACAAAATACTGTTCATCCCAAGGATGTATTTGACTATAAACCCAATATTGAGCTTATGAATGATTTCGATTTCTCCAGTAACGGTAACAGAGGTAGAGAGGATCAAACATTTTTGGTAGACTTACAGCAGAAAGCCGAGCGGGATGAATTGGAAATAATTCCATATGAAGTCTACCGTGAAGAGGTTAAGAAGGCGCGTATGCCTATTTTCTACGGTTGGCAGCATTTGGAAGTGCTACGCATTCATTCGTGTGGATTTCGCGATCTGTCTTGGGAAATGTTCTTAGGTCTAGATAATTTACAACATTTGTCATTGGAACGTAATGATATCGTTGAGTTGCAACCATTTTCCCTATCTGGTGCTACACGATTGAAAACCTTATCGCTCGCCCATAATCTTATAAAAAATTTGCATTATCGCGATTTGGCCGGCCTGTTCAAATTACAAGTATTGGACTTAAGTGGCAATCGTTTAAGCAAATTAACGGAATTAAGTTTTCCCCCATTACCGAATTTGGAAAGTATTGATTTCCGTGATAATCCCATACGTTACATATTTCCAGCCACTTTCTGGATAATGAATCGAACACAAGAAATGTTTTTTGGCTCTAAGGAAGCACCTCTAGAATTATGGGGTAATGTACCTTTCAAGGCTTTACATCATTTACGGGCATTGCACATCCATAATGTATCGATAGATAGTTTGGACCAAAATATTTTTAAGGTATGATTTTTCATATTGACAATTAATGCATAATAAGCTATTTAAGCAAAATTTCTTAGGATTTGTTGTCTTTGGAAATATTAAGATTGCATGGCGAAATACGTTCCGTCGAATTCGATGCCTTTTCTGATCTTTCTAATCTTAAAGAATTGGATGTAAGCAATTGCCAATTAAGAGAGATTTCTATGGATGCCTTAATGGGTTGCAAATATTTGCATTCTATTAATTTGGGACATAACAATCTTTCCTATATACCACCGGGTCTATTTGACGATCAATTTAGTCTGGAAGAGATTTATCTGAACAATAATCAACTAAAGTCCTTGCCAAACTCTCTATTCCAACAGAGGAAATTGAAACTTTTACGTCTCAACAATAATCCGTGGAAATGTAATTGCGAAATGTTGACATGGAAAGCGAAAATCACCAACCAGGAGAAGGGTACGAATATTGAACGTTGCATAAGTGATTATTTAACCGGAAAAAAGTTATCTTGTCGCAAAGTGGACGGCTACAAATTTAATCACAAATACGCGCCAAGGTGTGAAAACTTTAAAGGTCGTAGCGTATACTACGTGCTGCGGAAACAAATGCAATGCGGCCCAATTAAGATTATGCGTTTACATCGAAATGGAACCACAACTCAGCGAATACCGCATTGGCGCAAACTGCAAGAGCGACGCCAACTGTATAAAGATCGTTTGAATAGCAAAAATGCAAATAGCAATCAATTATTATGGCAACTGGAGAAGAATACGAAAGCCAGAAATAATGAATTAAAAAAATCTTTCGAACAACAAGCAATTATTTATAATTCCGGCCAGTCTAGTAAACCAATAGCAGAAAATACAGTAATAACGACAACAGTAACATCAATTCTTGATGGAGAAATATCAAACGATATATAATAATATAATATGTGTAATCATAATAATCCTTAAGTAATATAGGAGTGTAATTTTAAAGAAAACCATCAGTTTTTTCTCAATTCGTAAATTTGGATATTTTAAGTACAATGTTACACAATAATATGATTTCGTTAAGTTAATCATTTACGCATATAAAGTTTATGTTGAATATCATTGTAATCGCACTTTCACAGGCATACGCAATATATAAGAAGAAATATCAGAAATAATTACTTACCTCTTAATAAAGTAGCAAAACTACCCTTATAAATGGAACGTATACCGCCCTCTTTGTACAACTTGAAGGCACAGTCTAACATCCCATTATATTTTCTTTCACCGGCCGAGGCTTGTTGCACTTGAAGCAAGCATTTAATGCGCTCACCAGGAGCCATTATTATGGTAGATAGCAAACCCGAGAAAGAGCCAGCCACAAAAATTTGCCTATATGTTAGTTTGGTACTATCTTCAGTCTGCTGAACGCGCTTGCCCAGAGAGTAGCCAGCAAAACATAAGGCAAAGATAGGTGTTATTCCAACTAAAGGCGCTGACATTCCCTTATATAAACCTCGATAACCTTCATTTTTAATCGTTTTTCGAGCGCAATCGAATGTACCCGTATACATGGGTTGCTCACCGGGTGCTGGCCGCGGCATAGTTTGTAAGCGCACCTACATGCATGCAAAAAAGAAAAGATAAGTTAATTATCCAAAATGCAGAGCTACGAAATTTTGTAATATTCACCTTAATGGTATCTAAAGGATGACCTGTTACTACAGTACACACACCTCCAAACCCACCCCCTATAAAAGATTTTAAAGGGTTAGCTTTGCGTTCCTGAGCGTCTGACATTTTGCCGATTCCTTTTGCCTAAAGCTAGAAGATCATAATTTATTTAATCATGAATTTCGTATAAATAGAAATAAACATTAGACCTTTTATTGAACAAATACAGCAGAGAGATGTTATATTGATAAGGTATTGAACCGACAAATCAAAGGTCTTTGAATTGAGAAATAAATCGACTCTAATGCATCTATGCAATTCGAAAACAATCGAGCAAAAATTATTTAACAGCAAAATATTCGCATTGCGCTCATTCCTCAACTGCAAATAACACAACGTAGCTAAAAAAGACACGAAGAAGAAGAAAAAAACGAATCATGTACCATGTCTTTCATTCATAAATTGAATAAATTGATTTAAACTTACCTAATTGAGATGTTAATGAGAATCGAAGATGTGGTACAAAGTCCAAAAGGTCTCTAAACGGTATTTCTGAATAACAAACTATACACTTTTCAGAGATATTCTTTTTAATTTTTATCAATTTTACAATTTTAAACAAACATAATAATTATGTTGTGTGAGAATTCTTCCACTACCGATAAAATAAAAATTAAAAACTAAATTTAATTTTTAACATCTGTTTTTAACAGATGTCACAGTTTGAAATGTATTGCAGAGCAACAAAGAAAACCAGCTCCTATTATACAGCTATGAAAAAATAAGGCACTAAAGCAAGAAAGCTAACACTAAACGCATAGCTGCAACGATTATTTATTGTTTTTGGTTAAGGGCTATACTTAATGCTTATCTTCTACTATATGTATCTATGGGAGGTTATAATTATTACCTAAACAAAAGAAAAAAGAATCTGTTACCCAAAATCCCGGAAACCATTTTCTAACTACTTCGTAACTTACCGCATTTTCATCCCAAACCAATTTAATCATTTCCGTACATTTAGCTGAATTTTTTTCCTGGTTAACACAGCTAAAAACGTTCCGTGTTCAGGTAGTGCCCTAAACGACATCCATCTCTTTAAACTTTGCTATATACTGAATGACAATTTATAAATAGATCAAAATTATATCGCTCAGACGTCAATGGCTACGATATCTATATCTGATATTTCAGTTAAATTGAAGACGACAGGTACGTTTTATGAAGCAATCAATTTCGTACTCCATTCTAAGTTAATTTTATGTTAGACTTAAATTCGTTTTAAGTAATAAACAAATAAATAAATAATATGGTAACGCGACTTCCAATTGGGTTTACCATTTGCGGCTTATTTACGGCCCTTTACCAACAGCAAAAGCCCGAAGGGATGGTATATTTTTCTAAACTCGGTTACTCTGACATTTTGTTTGATATTTTACAATTCAATTTATTCTAGAAATTGAAAAGATAAAAGACATGGGCACGAACACTTTAAATCTTGGAGATCAATTTCCTAATTTTCAGGCTGAAACCACCCAAGGTAAAATTGATTTCTACAAATGGATGGGCGAGTCGTAAGTATATATCTTTTGGCGTATATATGTAATATTTATTAATTGCGGCTTCAGTTGGGCCGTACTGTTTTCTCATCCTGCTGATTATACGCCTGTTTGCACCACCGAATTGGCTCGCGTTGCTGCACTGATGCCTGAGTTTGAAAAACGAAACGTTAAACCCATTGCTTTATCTTGCGACACTGTTGAGACGCACAAAGGCTGGATTGAAGATATTAAAACTTACGGCAGTAAGTTATATTTGAGGTTAAGTTATTCGTATTAAAATTGAAAACCGTCTTCCACCTATCAGAATTACCTAGCGTTGATTACCCAATCATTGGCGACAAAGAACGTAAACTAGCTGTGAAGTTAAACATGCTTGATAAGGATGAAATTAACTCTGAAGGTATACCGCTGACTTGTCGGGCTGTTTTCATTGTTGATGAAAGTAAGAAACTACGCTTGCAGATACTTTATCCCGCCACAACGGGAAGAAATTTTAAGTAAGTATGCAAGACCAAACTGTTATATATAGTAATTTAGAATACTATCAGAAATCACATAGGCATATGTTCGGTTTAAATAAGTTCCATTAACAAAGTGTCAAAAATGACAAAACTTATATGTGTTACATAATATTAAGTTGGCGGGAAAGTTCTTTTGTATTAAGGATGTTTGAAGCGTTCCTCAGCTGTCCAATAGTGGATTCCGAGGTCCCTTGCAGTTGCGAAGTGATTGCATGTAGGCTACTCTCCAACGTGCCGCAAAACGTCATGATCATCTAGCTCGCCGATCGTTTCTAAGATCGAAATATCATCTTTGGCAAGTCGGAACACTTACAACCTCGTTTCACAAATAAGTTTTTCATGTCAAACGTAATGTCTTAAATGCGTTTTAACCACTGCACGGAGTATTGAAAATATTGAAAATAGTCGTCTTATATCCCACAAGAAGTACGCTAAATAATAAGACCCCCACATAACGCTTTCCGCCTGCCTGCTTTACGTGACAAGGAAAACTATCTACAGGTAGTGAAGTATGAGAGAGCGTTTTCGTCAATCTATTAGAATTTACTTGGAAGACGAATTGTTTAAATTTAAAAATTTAGATTGTCGTGTATATCATTTGCCTTAGGAGCGATCATGTGCGTGTATCTTATATATTTTCCTTTTTCAACAGTGAAATTTTACGCGTTATCGATTCCATGCAATTAACTGGGAGAGAATCCTTGGCAACTCCAGCAGATTGGAACGTACGCTTCTTTTTATTGTAACCAAATTTATGCCTAATGAAATTTATAACATTTCCTTCTTCTTAGCAAGGAGAGGCTTGTATGATTTTACCTACTGTTTCCAACGAAGAAGCTTCAGAAAAGTATCCTAAAGGCTTCAAGACAATCAATGTACCTTCGGGAAAGCCGTATATCCGCCAAACGCCGCAGCCCTAATGCCAGCCAAGTCTTAAAAGTTGGTTTTCCTTTTTTTTTTAAACTATACTAGTATTAACTTACCATTGCATTTTAATTAAATGTAAAATATAAAAATATAAAAATATATTTTCAAAAATAAAACGCACAATTTAAAGAAAATAAAATGATTTTGATATATCGAAGAGATGCTTTGTTCATTCCAACAATCTTCTGGACATGTGTGTTTCCATTATTTGCATAATTTATTTAGTGCAAGAAAATGAATACTTGGACTAAATAATGAGTGAGTGAAAGGGTGCGAACGAAAATAATATAATAAAGTGCAATAAAATTAACATAATTATAAATTAAATTGATGCTTCTTTTCCGGGTATACTTACGATGTCTAAATATTCTCTTTGAAATAAAAGTAAAGGGTCGACTACCACACAGATCATGGCGTAAATATTTGAGTTTTTCCTATGTCATGTAAAGGTTTGAAATACATAATGCCCACGCAAGACAAGTTGACTTTCTGTTCGACCTTGTTGCTTGCCACACCACATTGTTTTCGGACTTTTTGTTTTCTTCGTTTGCTTACATAAAATAATCTATGATTTGCATATTTCTGCTCTGTTTAGTAGAAAGTTGAGCAATTTTTCATAATTGAAACGTCAACCAACTCGTACGTATGCATGTTGATGTAATCAACTTTAACAGGTATATGCGCCAGGCTTCTTTGTGTCTTCTACCTTATTCCTTTCCAATCATCAATTGTATCATGAAAGATTCTATCTATCATTTAAATTATTTTTATCGAAATATGCGTTATAAACTTTACCAACTGGCACGACGTTATATATATATACTTTGAATACGACCTTTCCAAGGCCTTGGAAAGAAATAGAAGTAAACCAGCTACCACTAGAAGTCACAGATGGAATGCATAAGAAATTAGAAAGTCAAATACCATCAGATTTGAACGGTACACTTTGGTATTGATGCTTGCTTCTACCGTTTTCAATAAATTGTTTTGCCTATCGCTTCGAAAGAATGGCTGTAAAAAGCTCTAGCGATCACTCAGTAGTCCATTATTTAGACATATTGATAAGAAAGCGAATAAACCATCTAATAACTATTGGCTAAAACATCTTATGTCCATCTTTCTTCCATATCTACAATTCAGTTACTGTTTTATCGCTCACAATTATTAAACGATGCTTGCTTATAGCCATAAGATGTGTTTATGGTTTGCTTTACCTTCGGCTATGGAATAGTTCTTTGGTAAGCTTGCGCTAGTAGATGGGCGTGTTTGCCATTATGATTGCGGTATTCTTGAACTTTTAATGGCTGAGGAACTTGCAAAGATCAGCCACTGCTATTAAAAGTGTTGAATGGACGTCGCTGGGGTTTCTCGCATCATGTTGTGAACACAGAGTTGCGTTCAATAAATAAGAAAAATGTTCTAAAAAAACAATTTTTGCATGAATTATGATCGAAATAGGTTCTACCCACTGCTGATATCCACTCGAATAGATTCTACCCACTGCTTATATCCAATCGAGCGGATATTAGACGTGATCGTGCAGAATTTTTAAATAACCAACGCCACGATTCATTAAATGAGTTCACGCAAGAACTGAATCAATCGCAGATTTCTAACGATCCCAAAAATTTGCTAACAAAGTGTTCTAATTAGAAACTGAAACGTTAAAAATAGATTAAATAGCGATTATTAAATGGAAAAAGTTTATTCGAAGTTATATTTTATAAAAGTTATATTATTGTTATCTATGTTATCTTATCGACTTGCAAGCAAGATTTGTGGTTCTCAATTTACATTCCATAAGATTAGTTCGATAAACCAAGACCAAAAAATAAACTATGAAAATAATTATACAGAAATGCAGTTTGCTTTTATAATAAATTTTTATAATTATAAATATATTCTTAAACTGCAATCATTTTTCTTTTCTTAGCAAAATGAAACTTTTTACTCATTGCACTCAAGCCGCTTTAAGAAAAATTTCATAAAGATTTCAATCCTTTAAAATTGTTTTATTTAAAACCTAATTTTTACTACACTGTATACTTACTGTGTACAAAATTCTTTTATAAAGGAGGTCGATTTTAATGCCAATCTTGTTTTACAAAAAATTTATTGGAATGATAAACTAAAATAGAAAAGAATATTTCACATTATGCTTATAGTAGAAAACATGCCCAGCCTTTTAAAAATAAAAACAAAATTTATATATAAAAAAAAAACGAAAAAATATAAAGGAAACTTTAACATATTTTTTTGTAAAATTCACAACACAAATTCGATAAGCAATTTTTATATGTACATAGAAAACCAGCCTGGTCTGGTCTCAGCACCACGCTATAGCGAATCAATACTATTATCATTATTATTATTATTATTATTATTATTTGAAAGCTTACATCCTTAAGAAAATTAACGTAAATTAAGTAACGTACGTGTTGAAACTAATGCGCCCAATAAAAGAATTTTTGTCTTCGAAAATCGTAATGAATATTATTTCAATTCATTTACGATGAGACCTGCTAAGCATTTGTGCCATCCTTTTAATAACAAACGGCCACAGTATCAGAAACATGAACCAAGCGGGAGATATATTTGAAAATGGCCACCATTTAGGATATTTTGAGCTATGCATTATTGATGATGAGTTGTTTGCTAGAAAGGATTGCGATTTTCCCAATATGTGATGCAATTTTATAACCGATTTTTCCAAATCGATTAATCGATGGTTAACGGCAGCTATATCAGAGTTCATTTTTGCTATGGTGAGTTGCACCTGCTTAAGAATATGCGTGTTGTGCATTAAGGATTCGTTAAAATCATTTTGCTCATTGAAAGGATCTACGTATTCGTCATCTGACTGATCGATGCTACCTTTCATGCTTTGATTGTCAATAGTAGCGGTGGTAGAGGTGGGTCCCGCCGTTTGTGATTTGTTAACTGGTATTAGGCGTATACCATTTATTTCAGCATTCTCAGTAGATTGTTCGTTTGTGTTCACAGTTATTTGTTCAGAATTTTCTTCGGTCAAATGCTGGCTGCCAATGACGGACTGAAAATGATTTTTCGTTTGTAAAAATTTATAAACAAACAAATATTATATCATTTACTTCAGATGCAATTGCGTTGACATTATTACTACGTCCATGTTGTGGGCTATTGGTACGTGAATTGAACGGAGAATTAGGATGAGATTCCGCTAATTCTTTCATGCCAGGTGCTATGATATCCAATTCATCTAAATTAATATTTTCTAATCCCGATAAACTGCCAACGAAATTTTGCACATTTTCCGTAAAAGACATAGTTTCTATGATTTCTTGAAGGTCTTGCACATATTTTTCCATAGCCTCCTCCTTACTGAGATGACGATTCTTATTCCAAGCCTCCCATTTAGTTCGCCCTACGACATCCCATATTTTCGGTTTATTTTGATTGCAAGGACCTTCAGTTGCTTGTTTGTATAAGCCATAAAATTTTAACATCATCGTAGTAGTGGGTTGATATGGCCCATTTTTTGGTAAACCTTTAATAACATTCACTGCCGCTTGAAATCGTTCTTGCACAGTTGCCATAATAAATATATATACTCTGCAATAAGAAACATATTTTGCAACATTTAATTATAATCAATTTTAATAAACAGAGTAAAGGAATATCAAACTAAGGATATATGGAATTAAAGATATTTACAAATTAGGTTCTCTTGTCAAGAATATAATCTAGAAATATATTTATTGTGCTATTAAATTTCCCTTAAATGAACTTTGCTCACTTCGTTGTGCATGATCTATACCTCTTTATTAATAAAGTAGTACCAGCTTTTCACTCTAACTGTAATTCTTAAATTTTCAGTTAATTTGTTTGCTTCAAGTTCGAATTGTTTTTTTTACTTAAAATCTTAGTTAAGTTTATGTTATTGAAATGTATTCTATCGTGTTTACTTTCTGTAAATATGCTTAGTTTTTCTTTTTAATAACTTTCTTATAAAAATATCTCAGATAACGATATACTATATAATTTATCTGAACTATGTTCTTTAAGCATACCTGGCAACTCGTTTCTGTCTACAGAGTTGTAATGACTTCAGCCACTGGTTGCAAAAAGCTGCATGTAAAGCTTTTGAGCTTTTTGTATGGTTGCAGTTGTGAGGCTAGCATCCTGTGTGGTTGTTGTTACAAAATACTGGCACTGTATGGCCTTCTCCACATTTTCCCTGCACGTGCTATTGTTTGCATTTCAAAAGTAAGACGATAATGTTGTTGCTGTAAATATCGTTACCACCTCGTTTATTTATCATAATTTCTAAAGAACTCTTAAGATTATTACTATTATTATTGTTATCATTATTACTAGTATTATTAATCTTTAAAAGATAATAAGTCAGTTCAATTTATGTCCTTTTCTTTTTCTAAGCTAAAATATTTTGGAAGAATGAGTTCAACACGAAGACAAAATCGAATATTACTGAAGATAATAGAATCGCGAAATTTGACCATTGCCTTGAATATAAATGTAAACATTTTCTAGATTTTTTCTCTTTTGCGTTACTCCCGAATGTAATATTTTATTATTTCCACCCGCAAAGTGAATTATAACGAAGTGAAAAATTAAGGATAAATAAATCGCGAATCATCGGCGGTTATGAAGAAACTTTACAACCATTGAAAATGGAAAGAAATTACATACTCCTTTGGCTGTATACTTAATGGCGCTCTCTTCTTTGTTACACATGATATTTCGATGTAAGTAGTTTTATGTAATGATCTACTTTCCCCGAATTATACATATAAAGTTGGTAGAATAGAATTTACTTATGGTTAGACGTGTCCCATAGGCAGACTTTTACTTGACTCTAAGCCAATTTTTCACTCTGATTAAGAATGTATGTACATTTTACATGGGGTTTTAAGGTATATTTTTATTCATTAACAACAAAAAAAGAAAAATGTACAAAATGAAATTCAACAAAATAGAGCAGCCTTAGCTGCTTCTTTTTATTCCCACATTAGTCAAGATACGGTAATCATATGTATAAATAAATGTCATTTTGTGAATTGCGCCATAGAAATATTTCTTATGCAATGACCGTTTGACTTTGCTGAGAATAAAATTCTATTTCTGAGAATACAATTTTTTCTCTTCATATATTTTTTATTACTATGCAAACTACGCCCTTTAAGCAAAATAATAGTAATTAAATATAACAGTAATAATAAAAATTATAATAACAGTAGAATAATAACAGAAAGAAGTTTTTTACACATCCCAGCAAATTTTCGGTTAGTAATTTGCCGAATAACAAAAGAAGAAGGAAAAAGGAATTTTTCCTTTTACATTTTCTTTAACCGGAATAAGAAAATAATAAAAAATTCAAAAAAGAAAAGAGTGCAATTTTTTAATCTCTACTCTTCCCCGACATCCCGATATGAAATATATAATAAAAATTATTTTTCGCTTTGAATCGAAAATAAAAGGGAGTATTTTATTTGTTTAATCATATGTTTAAGAATCAGATGGATCACCTGCGTGGAGTGATTGGTTATATATGCAGGGATGTTTTGCATTCAATAAAATAATATAATTGTCCAATTTGTTATTAAATATAACTTACTTAAGTAAGTTATAGAATTGATTTTGATTTATAATTTACTGAGTTACGAAACTTAAGTAACTTAAATAACTGCTATAAGAAACTTTTTAGGTTTTCCCTTTCGTTCGTAATATTCTCCTTTCCCCTCTAAGCGCATATGAGTGAATTTGTTGCAGTATGGCAACACGAATAATTCAGTATAGTAGAAATTTTTTCAAATGTCATTTAGCTAAACGACGAATTATTTTATTCGCGAAGTGTGGCTTTGGTGGCTTTGTGACACAAGATATTTTATTTTTTCGTGCGTCATATATGTAGAACGTGAAATTCTCAATTTTCACAACAAGGTGTAAATCTTTCAATCATAATTTCGTCAGTGCTAAAGAGAGTGAAATAGAAATTAACTATTTCATAAATGTTAATCAGCGTTAATAACTCAATTCGTTATTATAGATAACCTTGTGCTGAAAGGCTGCTAACAAACAATTTGTGTTCGTTTTCGTTTTTTCTTTCAGTTACAAAGATCGATTTTTAACTATACGTGTGGCGGTGTATTTGTGCATTTTTTTCTTCATTATATATACCACTACTAATATATAACTTCTCTGGTAGTGATTCAATACATGTGAGCGAGCGTGTTTGGTTACGTTTATTCACATATAAAGTAATACATTCGATCAGAAGCGATTGAATAAAAATCACAACTGGACATTGTTAAATATTGCAATTAAACATGAAATTTGTTGCAACAACAACAGTCGACAATAAATTATTTGATGAAGAAGAAGCCTTTTTATTCCAGACATCTATAAATAATCAAACAACGTTCTTAAAAGCACTAAACAATTTACAACTTTGCTCGTTTATACTGAGGAAATTTCAAGTGATTCATAAAACGCAACAACAACAGTGTAAAAACTCAAAAGTTCATAAAAATTGGAAAAATCAAAACTTTTGCATAGCTGCGTCTTGATTAAAAGCAAATATTCATTTAAGAAAATTCAACTACTCTGATATAATTGGAAGCCGATTTAAAAGAAAAAATCGATAATTGTGCAAAACTGTGAATTAAATACAAAAATCGTGCTATAAAACAAAGTGAGCGTTAGTGAAAAATTATTTGGAAGAAAAACAAAGATTGAAATCAAAAACATTTTTATCAAACAGAATATAAAAAGTGTTGTAAGAAAAAATAAAAAAAAACATTAATTAATCGAAAATTTCTGACAAAAAGGATAAGACAAGACATATATATTTGTTGAAAAGCCTCGTGTTCTGCTGTCATCGTCCTTTATCCTTTATATTCTGACATCTTTCGCTTTGTTTGCGTGTATGTATGCGTGTGCCATTCAACGTGTCTCGAAGTTTCACTGTTGAGTGAGCGTGCAGAGGAATTTTTCGCTACTTTCTCATTTCTAAATTTATTTACGTTCGCAGAGCACAAACTTGGGTGGTGAGAAAACCACAATCGCAAATGCATGATATGGTGGCTATATATTCTATTTTTCTTCTTTTTTTTTGTATTGCAGGGTGCTTAAAACTGATTCTATCTGTTGCTTTAAAAAAATCACAATTGAATTCGAAGGCGTTGATTTGAATTTGTCAAAAATTTCAAAATCATATCTGAAAACTAAAAATCATAAAAAATTGAAAAAGATGCCACGTCGTAATAAAAAAGGAGGCAAGGGTAAGATAAAAATTTATCTCTATAAACACAAGCAATTTTTTTTATTTCTTTACTTAAATTATAGTATTAGATGAAATGCTATATAAAATTATTTTATGCAATACTAGCTGATTTATACTACACATTTTTGTAGCGCATTGATTAGATTAGACTTGTGATTAGTGGACGCGCATTACAATTGTACATTAATTTTAAAGGTTTCTATATAAATATTTTCTTCTCATTAATAGCGAAATCGCATGCTAGATTTCGGAGGGAATACACATTACTTATTTTCGTCAGATAGATACGTCAGTATTACACTCATGTTATGATGATGTTTGAGCAATGGAAGTCTGATAAATGAAATAGAAGAAAATCGATATTTGCACCTTTCCAAAAATATTCCAAAATTGTTAATTGTCAATGAAGACCATTTAAATGGATCGATTGTGCTGGGGAATTATTTTGAGACCTTAAAACAGTAACTTTTAGACTGATGCTGATTTTACATTTTTCGATGATTAAAATCACAGAAGCAAATGCAAAAATCGACCTGTATATACATAAAAACGTATATAAACAGAGCGGATTACTTTAAAGTAATTTTCAGTTTTTCAAAATGCGACAAGTCATGTAAAAACGATTTGAAATACACGCTTTTTATTCTGAGAGTCCCTGCGTTTCTAAATTGAGGTAGTTAAGTGTTGTCAAATATTGGTTCCAACTTTCGAAAAGATTTACCCCAGAATATTTATATATATATATATATATTTATGTATATATATATATATCTCAGGATGTTTATATTTTTCTCACTATAAATATGTCCGTACAGTCATTGAAAAAAACACCATTTTTCGTTACGAAAAGTGACTTACCATATTTTCGGACCATAAGACGTAGTTCAAATTTATAAGATGATTTTTAAAAAAATATATTTTCATATTACTTTCGGATCAAAATTTTTTGTTTATTGTTAACATGACTCGTACTGGCAATATTCAGTTCATGCATTTCATATAAAGGTTTATTCAAGAATACATGGGATAGCATACGATAAATAAACGATTGGCTGGCTAGATAGACCATTTTATATTTCGCAATCTTACGTAACCTTCTTCCTGTTACAAATTTGCTACAGGGTATTGATTGAAATTCTAGCTTTTCTCTTCCAATTCTGAATTACGTACTTAAAAAACACAAGTAAAAAGATTATAGTGGCCACAGCCAAACATTAAATACCCTATACCGCTCGAAGCTTTTCAATATGTCGACTTTGTCTCATATGGGAAAGACTCGAGAAAATGGACCATTTTCAATAGCGTTTGCTATTGGGCCAAAACACGTCAGTTTCTTTCAAGTTTCATTCAAATATTTCAAAATTGGCGCCTTCTCGGTTGGCCACAAGAAAAAAGGCAGACGGGTGGACAGATAGAGAGACAAGCTTAGCATCACTTTCTTTAACGTTCGCTATAATAAAGCGTGGATCCATCTCAAATGCATACGTCTGCGCAAACTTGCGCCACAACTGGTGTAGGGTATAATGTTTTAGTAAAAAAATATATATGTACTTTTTACGAATAGTATGTGCTTTTATGTAAATTTCTGCTTGATACAAATGAAATGAAAATCTTTTGTTGCGGTATATAAGTATCTCACCTGTTTGTCTGACTGCTGCTTTGATCACGCGCTCTAAATTGCTTTTCAAGATAACTTTTATATATGTAGAATATTTGGGACGTAATACGATTACTTTTTGAAAGTAAAAATGCAATAAAACACATTATAATAATCACTTCTTATGTGTAATATATTTTGTAGGGTAAAATTAAGGTAATATTTATTACATTCAACAAAATTCATTGCACAGCAAATGGGAAATTTTTGAAGTGATTCTTGATAATTGCAAGCGACGCAATCATTTCAAAAAAAAATTGAGCAAAACACTCTTCCGATAATTTGTACGCATCAAGAGATACATTAGATTCGTTAAATGCTCACAACGTACGTTACGAAGGTTATATGCTCTGAAGTCTACATGCAGCTAATGAGCCTTAATACTGGTATAGATTATTGTTGATTATCCGCTTGGATTCTTCTCGCCTGCTGAAATTCTGATTAGAACATTAAAGCTTCTTTTAAAGGCTTTTCATTTTTATATATACCAATGAAGGATGGGTATTCTTCGTCGATTAAGCCATGTCTGTCCGTCTGTGTGTTGTTTGTTGTTGGCACTTTCTTGATCGTAAAGAAGAAGATATCGATTTCAAATTTGGTGGAGACATTAGCAGTTTTTCCTCGCACATTGCTATTGAAAATGGATCAAATTGCTTAGAACAGAAGCTTGCAGTGGATCATAAAGTGAACGCAACTCGATTTTTTGAAACAAATATTTGTGGGTTTTTGGTCTACTTTGCTTACTTGGAAATTATTAAAGTTAGAAGGTTGAAATTTTCCACATTTATTTTATGAAGCACTTTACTCTTTACGTATAAAAGTGGAAAAAATCGGTCATGCCCGCATAAAGTTACAAATGATTAAATTTTATTTTTTTCACTTTTTTAAGGTTTTATGTTTATTTATCATAACGCAAACAAGACGGAATGTTTAAAACTATTTTGCACATTCCACAAACGAAGATATCTTATCTACCTAAAAATGGCTTAATTCTAAAATTAATACGGTAGACATCGCGATTAAATTTTTCTTAATAATACCAGCGATATGGATATTATTAAACAAAAGAAGTTGGAGATTAGAAAGCGAAAAGTAGAGTGAGTGGTGGGTGCACGCAATTCGGCTCCTGGCGAATATAAGTTTCTTGTTTATTTCTCATTTGCTTCAAAAGCTTATTAGGTGTCGTATATAAATATGTATATTTATTTACCCATAAACAACTAAACGTCCAGTACAATTATTCTATCTAATCTATTTGCTGTTTCTTGAGATGAATAAATTACAGATTTGGCTTGGTTTCTTGTTTTGCTTCTTCTTCTATTGTGACAGACAACTGATATTCGGCAAGTTTTACTGGGCGGCCTAGGCGATCGGAGACTGACAAGTTGTTATTCGATAGTCCATGTCTGAAAGCGGTTTTGACCATACCTGGTCGTAACTGTAGTGAGTGCAATCAATGGTTAAAGGCGTAACACTTATCAATTGGACGGACGGGTGGACGGGCAGACAGCAATTGTCACTGCGTGCGTATGCCTTTTGCGTATGTCTTTTTTCCCCCTACTTATTTCTGATCATCAACGAGTTGCGCGTACAGTGAACACACCCTGAGGGAGTAGAAGAAAATGTTACTCCTACTATTCGCAGATCTTTAAAAGCTATCTCCGAAACATTTAGAAACCGGTTATATCTTTTTCTTGGTTCGTTCCCCCATTTTATCAAATTATTTATTTTCCCTATTAACTGCCATAACATTTTGGTATTTTTCCTTTCACATTATAATCTACTAATTAACATACAGACTTACATATTGCGTATGTGTTTCTATTTATAAAAATTTGAATGAATTATGTTTGACCTTCAAATATAAAATTAGATAAAAAAGCAAAAGAGGAAAACAAGATTACGAATTTACTTAGACCAAGTCGAATCGTTGACACCTACCTCCGCGTGTGCGGATTTTTAACTTTACCCTTGTGTGGAGGTTTTCTCAGTCTGCTCTAGTAGCAGAGACAGGGGTATCGTTTGATTTGCAAAGGTTGAAAGGTTGTGTACAAAAAATTATATATATATATATATATATATGTAACTATGTATACTTGTAATGTATAAAGAAAGACGTAAAAGAACGAAATAAATTTAAAGAAAATAGTAATCCGAGAAATCGAGACTTTGCGAACAAGATATCATCAATCCCGCACGATTCTTCGTGCTTTCCTTTATTTCTATAAGTAAAAGGGCGATTTTCAAAAGAAGATTATCAAGAATATTTTGACTCAGAAAGGAAGACAAGTAAATTGTTGAATGACATGGCATTGTTTTTGATATTTCGCGGGACCTAACACCGCGGATACCTTCTAACATAATTCCCGAAATCGCAGAATATTTCCGATCTGGCGGAAAATGAAGACAACAGATCAAACATTATTGACTATATATGATATAATTTTTTCCATAATCCACTTCAACTCGTTTGCACAACGCTATCAACAGCATTTTCTTTTATTAAGAGAGCATCGTATGGATACCATTTGAACATTTTTAAAAAATACTCGTGCAGTTCTATAATCATGGGTACTCATTGCTTCTTTCGGAGTCGATTTTTTATATGCAGAATATTCGAATATAATTGATTTTGTGAAACTTGTTAGATCAGATTGTAATTTCGTTGCAAATGTCAACTTTCAACTCTCATGAAAAATGCTCCCTCTTGTTCGATAAACACAGGGAAGCTGTAAAACAATAGCCTGTGTGTTGTGAATAAGTGCCATTTGTTTGTAAGCTATGTTGCTTTTTCATTCTCAACCGGGACAATTGTAGAAATTAAAAGTTAATAGTTTCTTTTATGCTTTCCGTCCGATCTAATGCTATGTATAGGTTAGAGAAAAACAGCTGACGCAATGTGAAAACAATACATTGTTTGGCTAATTCAGGCAATATTCTTACAACATTCTGCAAGTGTTTACAATTGTCATTGGGGACAAGGTGATTTCCGTATCGTTAGCAACGTAGTTATGTGTGTGTCACACAGAAACATCTGCCACCACATGAGTTTTACTACAAAATGTATTTGCAGCGACGAGACTTTTTTTCCGTTGTTTTATTTTTCAATTTCTCTCATATCTTCGCAATGTTTCTCTTTTATATTTGGCAAAAACAAGTCTACAGTTTCACGATCACAACGCGTTAAATGTTCCATGTATATGTGTTGTTGGGCATGTTGTGCATGCACGTACATATATTATATATATATATATATATCTGAATAAAGTAAAAGTCGATTTTTTATTATTTCATTTTCAATGCACAATGTAAAATGAACAAAACAACAACAACAGCAGCAGCACCACAGTCACCAATGAAACTCGTTTTCGTGCTCCTAAAATAAATGAAATGTAAAAAAGAAAGCAACAACAATTTTTTATTTCGCAAAAATTATGAAGAGAAACAGCTGTGTAGCAGTTGTTGCCCCGAACAATGTGTTCATGTGTTTAGTGCATGTTTTGCTGTTATTTCATGATGTTTTCTTTTTTTCATTTGGGTGCTGGCAAGTGGCGACGACCTCAATTCATTTTAGTCTGTGTGTCTGCTGTTTGGCACACTTGAGGTGTCTAACATATGTTTCTTTTTTTCTTCTTCTCCTTTTTTTTCCTTCTCTCTCGCATTTCGAATTCATTGTTGTTACTGTTTATGTTGCTTTGCTTGCTTGTGCTATGTTTGCTTTAAAAATTGTGGTTTTTCTTGTATGCTATTTCGCCTTTCAAAGGCCGTTTGGTTGTTGGTGCACGATATGTATTTAAAAATTTTAAACACATTCATAAAAAACCGTTGGTATTTCTGGGCTTTCCCAGTTGTTGTGTCTTGCATAGAATAACATTAACTTTACTTGCTTCACTAGTTCAAATGTATGCGCAATCCATTATAGAGCATGCTTTGAATCGACTGCAAAAAATGCACTGCATCTTCAAAAGTTCAACATTTATTTATACTTTTACGTATTGTGGGCAAGAAAAAATCTAATTACAAATCGTGTAGATTACACAAACGAAAAATATGCAAACAAGAAAACTACTTAGCCACACTACTAAGCCAAGTTAACAGCATTAGACTTTATATAGGTTTAAGATTTCTTGGCATTTTTCTCCTCAATCTTCCTCTTTAAAATTGCTGAATCGGAAGTGAGTGGAAGAAGGTGGGAGGTGGAAGGTGGAAAACAAGAGACATTGTAATGATTAGAAGCCGTCTTTAAAGAATATTGGCAACCAAATAACAACATCGAGCTCGAATAATTTTTTTCTTCTCACTCAGGGTGTGCCCCTAATCGCGTAACACGTTATGACGGTCGGAAAGCAGTGAGCAAAGAGAAAGAGATAGGAAAGTGCCCGTAGGCTTGCGATTGTGTGCACATTCGGTAAGTGTTATGGCTTTACCGACTGAGTGCTCACTATAACTACAATCAAAGTAAAATCTACCGCATTGAGAATTAAATTCTCGAACAAGGATTTGGTAGTCGCGATGCTTACTTTTTCAGCGGACTGCCGTTAACTTGGACTCTTGCCAGTTGAACCAGTGGTTGATACTGGATTGCGTTCGTTTAGTTGATCTGCCATTAAGTTCCCTTGCAACACCACCAGCGCGATCTTGTGCATGTATGCTCGAAAGTCGTTGTTTCGCTCAGTTTTTTATTCTATGATGTCCTCTTTTTTTTTCTTTTTCTCGGTAGGCGCCAAACACCGATAGAACTGAGTGAAAGTTTTATTATTTTTTTCTTGGTCGTGTCTATAATCTATTTTACTTGCTTGTCACACGTGACAGAGGGACAACCGCAGCAAATAAAATATTTCGAAATTTTTCTAGGAAATTGAACATGCGGCTAATATGGGCTGGCAATGAAATCCATCACTAAAACTATAACTCTTCTTACTCTCTACATATTTTTTATTTATACTACGTCATGTACTTTTCATATTTACTTGTTGTTGGCGTAGGCAAACGAAGTTTGGGAGAAGAAAGATGACCATTCGAGATTCTGGTACGCATTCATATTATAATCAAGTATAATAATCGCGAGTATCGCGAGTTTGAATGAATCTTCAATGCCTATCACTGTCGAATTAATACTTAAAAGTTTTAAATTTATTAAATTTATAAAATTTAATATTTTGCATAAAATAATTTATTCATCTTGGGCGTCTCAATCTATCGATTAGAATTTTTTTTGTGTCGTAGTTAAGCAGCGCAACGTTTACTCTCTTGATCATAAATAAAAATGTTCTGCCTAATGTGGTTTTGTTTGTGAACGAAAAAAAATTGTTTCTAAATGGATTGTGTTGTCATCAGCTGAAAACATACGTAACGTAGCATATATAGTCGCAGCTTTCTATTCCACGTTTTTTGCGAACATGAACATATCAGTGACACATAACAAACAGATGACGCCATATCAGCTTTAAAGCTCACGCTAGTTAATAGTACATGTAATCTATTGCACCTCCAATGATCATTAGTAGGTATTGCAAAGGGAACGGCAAACTAATATATACTAAATATTCGCCAATTGATTAAAAAAATTTAAAAAAAAAACGCAATAATAATTGCGCAAGATATCTGTTCCTGTTGCGAGAAGATATATATATGCCTTTTGATATCTCCTGTATTTTGTCCTACGCTGTTGGTAGTCGAGGATTATTGAGTAAATGATTATGGATCACTTGCTTATTACTCCTATTCGACATATAACCCCCTCCTTCTCTTCATTGGATAAAGAAAGAGTCACGCTTTTCAATACTTCTTGACAAAGTTCAATAAACATTAGTTTTTTGGCATATGAAATGACGTAACAAGTTTTGGATGGAATAAGAGCATTTTTTGAATCCGCCACTTAAAACTTCATATGGTAATACCGTATAATATTTAGCTCTGTAGAAGGATTGGTTGAAAATAATAATATGACATATAAATTTATTGTACTAAGTTCAGACCAGTTTTCGGACTGCTCGTCATTTAATCGTTTTCATGAACATGAACCCCTTTGCATGATAAGATGTACTTTCTTGTATTTTATGACGAAAACAATAGACGAAGAAATCATTTAGGATATTGAATAGTAAGTCTTGCCCGAGTATAGCGCCTTTACTTTACTTTACATCATACCATCTAAGTTATAAAAAGTTTGTTCGGACTTATTTAACACCTAGAAAGATACCTCAATCTTTTACTATATCGATCGATTCTGAATCATTTCCTAACTCCTAACTTCGTCTTTTTGTTGTCTGTATATATGCGTGCGTGTATTTTTGTGCCCAAACTGTGGGTGTGCATTTTTGGAATATTTTCATAAAATTTTATCGAGTATGAATCGGATCGCATCATATTCGTCCATTTGCACAATCTCTATGAAAAAAATTGTGTTTTCCAATATCTCTTGATAAAAATCGGGTAAAAATGTTGATATATAAAAGCACCGTCTACTATTAAATGTCCTACAAAACCTTGAGTCTACCAAATCTCATCAAAATATCTCGAAAATTGTGCTCTGTTGGGTAAACACAAGAACAAGAACAAGAAGAAGGATGGACAGGCGGACAAATTTAAAACGATTTGGAAAGTGACTCCAAATCGACGACGAGTACAATAAAAACTGACCCTATTTCAAGTCCTTCTACATCCGTATTCCAGGTGATGTAAGATATAATAAGCGTCGAAGGTTTGGGTGGGTCACTGTCCCTACGGAATATAAACGTTTGCATAGCAAAACTTTTGCAGAAAGTGATGTTGGTCCGGCCGAACTAAAATTTTTTTTTCTTTGTTTTTTAGTATAAATGCAAAAATTATCATATTTTTTTGCACTTTCTCAGGTCGTCTTGGTGACTCCAATTCGGAGGACGAATCGTACAACGATAATGTTTCTGTTTATTCCTACGCATCGGACAATGCACCTTCTTCGGTAAATGATTGTGATGAGTTGTCATCAAATGAACGTTATGAGGAGCGTTTCATTCAAGCTTTGGAGAATGCAACTGAGAAATCAGCTCAAACACGGACATTAGCATTGCAAAGTATATGCGAAATATTAATGCATCGTTATATGCCTGATTTTGTTGACGATCGCAAAGTCACTTTGATTGATTGCATTGAGAAGAGCATACGTCGTGGTAAGGGCGCCGAACAAGCTTGGGGGGCACGATTGGCTCCGCTATTGGTGTTGCAACTAGGTGGCGATGAAACCATTTCCAAGACACTTAATCAATTTTTGTTAACTACAGTGCAAGATAAGTCAGTAACGTTCGACGCCAGAGCTAAATGTTGCACCGCATTGGGTTTATTGAACTTTTTTGGAGGCGAGGATATTGGTGATTTGCTCACGCTTATGCAATGCTTTGAAAGTATTTTCAGTGGCAGCTACTTGAAGGCCGATGATAAAGTACCAATTTCTGTAAGCACAGAAGCTAGCACATTACATGCAGAAGCTTTGTCAGCTTGGGGTTTGCTTTTAACTCTGATACCACCAGGGGATTTTGTGGCTTGGATGACAAGTGGTCAACCTGTATTACCGTAAGTTCTAAGATCTTTTGTATTAACATTCGCTTTTAAATTCTTTATTTTTCAAGGTCATTTAAAAAAATTATGGGGCTGCTACAATCACCACATTTGGACGTGCGTATGGCTGCCGGTGAGACTTTGGCTTTGATTTTGGAATGTGGTCGGTCCCATGATGAAGAATTTTTGGAAGACTATCTCATTGATTTAATAGACATGGTAAAACAGTTAGCTACTGATTCTCATAAATATCGGGCTAAGCGAGATCGTAAAGCTCAGAGAGCCACTTTTAGAGATGTTTTACGATATTTAGAGGTAAGGAGAATTAACAACAATTTCACGACCAAAATATTCAAAAATTTATTTTTTCAAAATAGTCAATTTAGATTTTCAAACAAATATTACATCAAATTTACGAAGAGGCCATTCCATTAAACTTGATTAACACAATAGATTTTTTAGAGATTTTTCTATTTTAGATTCGCGCACGTATGAGTTAACTGATGACGACAATGTTTGTTAGAGCATTTTTGATGATTGTGTATATTATTGCGCATTATGACGCATCCGATCTTATTGATTGTATCCATATATT
This sequence comes from Glossina pallidipes, assembly GCA_000688715.1. NCBI lineage: Eukaryota > Metazoa > Arthropoda > Insecta > Diptera > Glossinidae > Glossina > Glossina pallidipes. The sequence goes on along the minus strand of KK499937.1, from coordinate 152,173 downwards.
CGGAAAAGTCTGCCCTCTTAGCAAAGATATTTGAACGCCAATGCGAATTATTGCCAGAACTAATGAATCGTGCAGAGTCTGCAAATGATATTTTAAATGGTTTGTAGGCCTTCTCGCACGGATCTAGATTCAGTACGCCCGCTTCGCCTTCTTTAACCAATTCCTGCATAACATTCGTTCTGAACTCAGCACAGGGTCCTTGTCGTTGCAACAATTTGCTAGCATTCAATTTTTTGGTTTCATCCTCATCTTTCAGCGATTTGTAAATACCTTCGGGATATTCGCTCATGTCGCAAAAATCAATTTGGTACGTAGTGTACATGCGTTCACGTTCCAAACGCCTGTTTAGTTCGTCCTTGGGCATCTGCTTCAGTCGTTCATAGAGATCAGGATAGGCAGTTCGTAGGATTTTCAAAAATCGATTTGGTTGCTCTTTCAAGCAATCTGTTTGCGCTTCACCAGCCATGGCATCCAATTGTTCGGGTGATAGTTTAGTAGGTAAAATGCGCGGATCGACAAGCCGACCCATTGGGGCCACACCCGTCCATTCCATTGCGCATTGTTTTTCCACGGCCTTGGGAACGTCAACTTTAGTTTCTTCAACACATTCACATACCTCTTTTTCCGGTTCAGCACTTTTTGCAGTGTGCTTCGTTCGAAGAAATTCGTACCGTTTGGTATAAGGGGGAATGTAGTCATGTTGATAAGTAGTTACGAGCATTTTAGTTTAGTTTTAAAGCACTTATAATTTTGCGACGATTCTTAAGATTTTTTTTTTTTTTTTAGGGTTCAGTTTTTTCCGTTTTTTTATTTTTTATATTACAATGGCTTATGGCTTTCGTTCCTTATACCTACTTAACGAAAATTTATGCAAAACTAAAGTAATTGACATTGTAATTTTTTCTATGAAAATAATTATAATGATTAAATTTTCAAATGTCTCTTTGTTGAAAACAAAAAATATTTGTTTTGAATATTAAATTTGTTATTGTTTCAAATTTTGCTTTCTCTTATACTCTACTTAAGGTACCAAGAGTACAAGGATTTGAGATTGGCGCAACTTTTATTGTACCGATCGATTCCGCAATGGCTTTCTGAATCGCTGTAAGATTGTCTTTTTACTCTCTTTTCTTGTGCTGAACCTACAGGCCAAAATTTTGAAACTTGATACAGTGACGTGTTTTGGCCCAAGAACAAGCGCTATTGAAAACGCTTTCAATCTGCTCGCCTCTTCTTCCATTTCTCATATACTTAACTATGTAAGATAGGCTACGGTATGTATTTTGTAGTGGGGCCATTACATACTATAGTGTTTTAACTTGTTCTAACTAAGTGTAAAAATATTTATATATTAATATAATGCAAAAGCTATATGCAATTGGAAAGTTTCTTTACGTAATGTCAGCATGAAAACTGTGATGGCAATTACAAGCAAGTCTATGTGATAAACAAGATATTTGACTTCACATATTGCATATCACGCAAATTCATCTTTCGTAAACTTTACGTTATTTCTTCAACCCCCTTTGTAATCAAGTTTGTACCGCTGAATTGTGATTTTTAGGAAATAGTGTAGGTTTTATTTACAAAATTAAGACATCTGTTTGCAAATTATTTATAAGAACTTATAGTTACAATGCTTTGATTGTCGGTTCGGATATTGTAATTCAACTCTCTTGACTCGACTTTCGACTCTTCAACTCACTTACGACTGGCTCGACTGATTTGCCTTTTGCAACTTACCCTTCTACCTAAGTTCGTTGCGGCATTTTTAATCATGACGTGACGTCATGGATGTATATTTAGTTTTCCGCTTCTTTAGAATTTAATTTCTTAGAAAATCAACTCATTTTCATAAAACTCAAATTATCAAAAATCGCATTTTCGTAACAATGTTATCGTTAGTAAAGAAACACGATTAATTTAGGGAAATATGCAATAGCACTATCAGGAGGAAGGAATTGACAGGATCGCCGTAGAATACGTGTTCTGATCAAAAAGTAATCACAATTTCTCAGTTGCATTTGTATGTGTAGCTATAACGGGCTTAGTTACAATTGGAACAAAACATATAGTCAAGGTGGATAGTATTGAAAAGAAAAGAATAGAAATTGACAAAAACGATTGTTGAAAACTGGTTGGTTTTTATTTAAAATATTCTTACAATTAATAAATATTTGACGAACTTACTATGTATATAAAATACCTCTTTCTTGTAAGCAAATGAAAAGTGTTATGTAATATTTTCATGTTTAACTATTTTCATCCGCAGGACGATATCTTACCGGAAATAACTATACGTTTTGGTAGCGAATGCTTGGTATTGGATTCCTGGGCCATACATCACCAGTACTCAGCTTTGTGCGTTGTTATGGGGCCTGGCATGACTAATCAATTGCAAGAAAATGATTTCATTCGCGATATTTTCGGCTTGGGCTCTAAAGTCAATACCATGAATGGCTCTGCTAAAGCCAAAGCTTCTAAGTTAGAAAGAGTAAGTAGCAAACTTCACAATTATTGGTTTGCATATTAATTTTTTCTTAATTTTAGCATTTATTGAACGCAGCTGCTTTCAAAGCACGCACCATATCACGTGGTAAAAATCGCGATAAACGTTCAGCTGTTTTAACTTAAGAGCTATGAGTTTATTGATAGAAGATGAAAAACACTTCCAACTAGTTTCACTTAGTTACGACTCCAACGCGTAAATATCAAACAAAAAAAAAAAGAAAACAATTTTTTTTTTCAACACACCATTTTGAGAAGAGAATTTATTAGATTTTTTTCAGCCCCTATCACGTTTGTAACGCTCTTTCATTATATTTTTCATTAACGCTCATTTTCAAACCTGCCAGCTAGCCAAATTTTTGCTATTTTCTTTCGATCGTGTGTTCCAGATATATCGATATGCAAATTAATTAGAAGTTGCCAAACTCTTAAAATTTTAATATAATTTTTAGTTAAATTTTATTATATTTAGTTTGCAATTTTTCCACTACGTATATATATATATTAATTAAAAAATATTTTAGAAAATACATACATATATTATGATATCCAAAACTAGTTAATATTTACTTTTCCTAAATGAAATTTAATACAACAAAAAAGTTAAAAAAAAAGATAAATAAATGAAAAAGTATAAGAAGACCCTATCCAGAGGCCGGCCGGTTAGTTTCGTACACCATTTAAGTGAACTTCTCCTGATATGTTTTTAAATTTAATACAATCGCTTGCTTTGTAAGAAATCTTTGGCTCTTCAACGTTCTGAAATGATATAAGTAGTTAAATAAATATATGTGTGTATGCATTGGCCCTGCTACCAGAATCAAAAATTATTCAGCCATTCATGTGGATATTTGAATTAAAAGAAAACAAAAACGGAAAAAGGAAAAATTAGTTCATCTAATAATAAATAAATTTAATTGCTATCCTTTTCTAATAACTACATATATATGTATACACATATATCTGTTGTACATGTAAATAAACTATTTAGGATTTACTGCTAGTCTACATGTTTTTTGTATAATACATTGTACTGCTAAACCTAAGCATGAAGTTCTGCGTAAACATTTGATGTAAAAGTTTCATCCAAAAAAAAAAAACAAAAAAACAATTTAGGAACAATGTCTTATTTTTCGTTAATGAACAGAATTCTATTAAACATATATTGGTTACACATTAAACAATTCAATTCGCTCGACATGGAACTCACTTTCTAGTATAAACAAATAAGATTATTTGCTTATAATTAACAAAAGTATCTGACAGTAATTTTTATATAAACTTGTATTTAGCTGTTTTTATGTAAAAAATAAGATATACAAGAAACTTTATTTTTGTGTAATCAATTTAAAAAAATAACAAAAGATAATAAAATAAATTTTTGGTTGCATAGTAAGGCAACACAAACCTGGAAATTCTATTTGTTTACATTTCTGCATGGAAGAAAGGTGCTACGTTATATAAAAGTTAACTTCTCTAGGGAAGCTACCGAGAAAGTAAGGTTCATTGTTTTCTTTGGCTTTTAATTGGAATCTTTTTCTATTTCGTACTAAAATGTACATCCGTACTAAAATGTACATCTGATTCTCTTTTTATACGGAATTTGATTTAACACGAATTAATAAGAAAAAAGTTCTCTTTTTACACGAATTGTCTTGTTTTAACACGAATTTTAGTAGTATATGAATATTTTTGATGAATTTTTCTGTTGAGTTATTTTTGTTTTTGGTGTTCGTAAGAATTTTCTCATTCTCACTCTTCACAAATACGCATTGTAACAATGGCTTGGCTGGCACGTGGGCCGCAAAGTTAAAGAAAAAAGTTAAAAAAAAGAGAAAAAAGAAAATAAGATCCTCTCCAAAATTTACCGCATTGTATTTCCCAGAAACTTAGTTAAAGAACAAATGCGAAGAATGCAATTTGCTAATCCCCCTTATTCTTCAGTAGCGCCGACTCCGCCGTTAAGCATTTTCGTTTATTTTCAAAATTATAGATCTAAGATGGTAATATACTTGATCGTTTTAATAAAGTGCATCATACCTAGCGTTTTAATTCGCTCATGTTAGCTAGGTGTAGTCAATTGGCCTGTAAGAAAGAACTTGACTTGGCGTTCTGAAGCCGAACAGATTAGGCTACACTGACAGGAATAATCCATTTCACAAGAACCCTAGTATGATTCCCCATTAGAAGAGATTTTTATCAGGCAGAGTCTCTTTATTACACCATTAATCTTTTACATAATTACCCGCCCATCCTGGCGAATTACAAGACCATATACTTTACAATTCATGTTCCATGTATATAACCGGACTAAGAGAAACAATTTGTTTAAGATATTTTTTAAAATAATTTATCGTCAATTATATTTGTATAATAATATAAATTATGGAATTTTTTATACACTACTAATTGAATTGAATTTTTTCGCATCTTTTCTCTAATAATAAATCAAAACTCAATATTTTCTTATTCATTACTTACTATAGATTATGATTATATTATGAGAAAATAAAAAAAGGAAAAACAAAAAAAACGTTAAAACTTACAGTGTTAATGTTATGAGAAAAAAAATCTCTAAAGCTTACATTATTAAGATCTTGTTGAATTATATAAGCAGTCGCCTAATGAATTACTTAACTTAGCGTTAAATTATATCGAAAATATCTTTATTTACATGTGTGTGTAAGTTTGTAAATTTTAAAACTATGAGTGATATTTCTTTTTGTCTTTTTCGTTTTATCGTTTGTTTTTTTTTTTTTTTCTTGTTATTTGTAGAATATAAAAAAAATGTATATAAATAATTAATATTAAATGTGTAATGTGTGATGCGTTTGTCAATTGCAATGTAAAATGTAATGTTACACTGGTTAATTATAGTAAATGGGTTTTGTTGCTTTTGCAATTTGAAAGCTGCGTTGATGATTTCCGATTGTGCAGAAATCAATTGTATTTCTTATACTTTTTGTAATCTCTACTCGGTTATAAAGGCAAACAAACATAAGGTATATTAAAACTAACAAATAGGGATAGCATGAGAGTTTAAGTAGCCATCCTTAAGCACAAGCGTTTTTATAACGAGTATCGATAAAAGAATCCATAGATAATTTCTAGTTTCCTTATTAGCATATAGCAGAAGTTTCAAGTGTCTCTTGTTTGCACGATCGAAATATTTTATTTAAGGTTAATAGCATTGGACATCAACTCATGATGAAAACGTTGAAATCTTCTGTAAGGCGGCACGATCGTGCATAAACCGCTTTGCAATCGATTATTATTCGTTATCCCTATATGGCGGTATATAGCGTGACACTTTTAGCCTCTTAGATTGATAACGGCATCCATCATATATAATTATTATTACATATTATATATTATGTGTCTTACTGTCAATGATTGTTAAATTGAGCATTTTTCTTTAATCGTTTTTCTACGCTTATTTACTTTTCGTTTTCAAAATGTGCTTAACTTTCTGAAAATTATATTTTAATAATATTAAACATAGCAATGAGAAGAATAAGTATGGTTAGGTAAGGAAGGTAAGGAAGTTAATATTGCAAAAATTTTTGTTCAAACATAATAAAATTAATGGAGTCTGGATTTTGGATTTTAAGATTTTAAGATGAGCAATTTCCAGAATCAGCTGAACTAACATCTTCACAGATGGTATGCAACTTTTCCATTTCAGATTTTGTGACAATGTTAATGCTGCTTACTTTGGCACGTTGATAGGCCACCACCGTGTTCTCACCTAAGCATTTTATGCACACATAACCTATTAGCACTGCTATTCCTACCGTCAGTACACGTATTAATGGATCGACGTAGAGCTGAATCACCACCCAGGCACTAGCACCAGATACGCACATCAATGTTATCAAAATCACTGTTTTTAGCCAATGTTGTATAGTGAAACCCTTCTCCCAATCGAGCCTATTAAATGAAAACAAGTAATATTACACAGAGAAAAAGTGAGTGAAAATACATTGCGCGCGTAGAAAGAAAATTACTAACTTTTTCGTTTTCTCTACTTCGTAGGGGAAACCGCACACTTTACATGATAATTGAGCTTCATTGTTACTACAACTTTCAACTAGCCAACGTTTGAGACATTCGTGATGCACGGAACTAACATCGCCGGTGCAGCGACACGGCTGTATTAGAGGTTCAAGCTTGTCATTATCGTAACATATCCAACAGTCTTTCTTCGCCAGAAATGATTGACCCTCTTCAGGCGATAGCGTTTTCGTTTCGGCCGAAGTCGTTGGTATGGAGGGATCTATTTGACGAGATATAAGCTTTCGAGGATTCAATATCCATAACTGTTCGGGGGCCATCGAATTCCATAAACAGCAAGGAAACCAAAGTGCCACGCCAATCTCCACAATCCGGAAGACAATATCATGCCAATTTCGCGAATAAACGGGAACTCTAAGAAAAAATAGAAAATTCCCATGAATTTTATCTAGAAATAGAAAGTAGAAGAATTTCCTTACTTCGTTTTCCAGAAATCAGCCAGGGTTTCTGACGTAAGAAAGCCCACAATCACTATCAGCATAATCGCTTGCGATAACAATCCCAAACGTGATTGATGCAATTGTGAGACATTTACTATAGCTTCACTGGGACCTAAAATTTTCCCAGTCTGATCGTAAACAAAACCGCCGCGCAGCTTAAAATATACTTCGACACCATATATTAAGAAAAAAACTACGACCACCAGTAAGAGAACAGCATAGCAGCCATTGAAAATGTGAGCATAGCTTTGACGATTAGCATTAATTATGGCTGAGAAGACTTCCACACCGAATAGGCTGTACAAGAAAAAATTGAAGGCAACGAATCCAAGAAAACTTTTCGACAAAAATTGTGACTTCTCCCAGCGTATGTCACGTAAATGAAATATCTGCATGTAAACAATGAAATTTAATGCATTAATAATAAATTTTAAATAAGCGCGAAATTCGTTTAACCAAAAAAGAAAAAAAAAAAACAAAAAAACCCTTTACTTCACTAGATCCTGCGGTTGATCAATCAAAATTTTTGTTTTTCTTTTAGGGTGGCTCGATTCATTTCACACCGACACGCGGACTAAATGTGTTTGATGCAAACGAAATAGAAACAACTACACTAAAAACAAATATACATATATAAAAAAAAAACATCTGTGGAGCTTGAACGATGATAACCACTGGTAAAATAGGTGGGAATTTGTTTATTTATTTGTTTTTTTTTTTTTTTCAACAAGAAACGGTGGCGAAAAACAACAGTCATTAAAATCATTTGGTATTTCATTTGTAAGTTTACTGCAAAATTAATTATCGTCTTTGCTTGAGTGCAATGCTAACAAAAATAGTGTACGGGGAAGAGCTTTACGGTGAATATTAAAATAAACAATTCACGCTTTTCACATTTTCACTCAATTGATTACGATTACGATTGAGTTAAAATTTCAAGTGCACATGTACTAAAAATACTGGGTCTGTGTTTTTTTTTGCTACTTGCTCTTACGCATTTATGATGATGGATTTCACACTAACTTACCTCAGCCCACATACAAACAATTAACGAAGCGCAAGTCATTAATAAAGGATAATAAGCTGACATTAAAGTAACTGCCCATTGAGGTTGTAAGTCCAGCTATACTTGGAAGAAAGAATTATTTACTTTCTAGAATAAAGAAAAATTTCAAATCAGTTGACTTACCGGTGTTGTAAAATAGGCACCTCTTAGGGAAGATGCCACAAATACCATAAAATATAGTAATTTTTGCGTAGTCACTCGGCAAGCTCGTAAGACCGAAGGCTGCTTAAGTCTCTGATATTCGGCCACTATGCAAATGAATAATTGTATTACCGAAATTAAGGCTACAAAATAGAATACGCTCGATATGCCCGCATAGTAGGGTAAATTGAAACCACTACATTCGTCGCCAGCGTAGCGTATTTCACACAAGCAGGTACCATTAAGGCAATCGCCACGGCCGGAACATGTGGCCGTATTGAGATCATCCAGGTCAGTGCCATGATTACCATCGAATGGTGATGCCGCCAACCTAATGCTACCGCTTGTGCTAGCTGGCTGTAAAACGCTTGAGGAGCACCTCATTAAGCTATGAAAAGTCGGTAACATTCTATAATAACGGAATAATTATCTGAAAGAAACAAAGAAAGAAAGAAAGAATGCTTTGATTGCGGCATTATTTAAATAACTTCTCATTTTAAATACTGATAAAGGGGAATCGATACTAAACGAGCTGGTTTGACCCCTTTTTTTTTAGTTAAATTAAGCATTAAGCGTTCTTGAACATGCGAAACTAACTAAACAAACAACAACTGGCATTAAATAAAAACATAATATAATAAAATATATATAAAATCTACACCCATACTCTTTTATATATTAAGTGTGTATGTGTGTGTTTGTAGCATCATATAATGCAGAAGGCTTTCCCAATTTAAAAAGACATGCGATAAGCTTTTCTTTTTTTTTAGAAATTTTATTTTACTTAGCATCACAACGTTCGAAAGGAAAGCATTTTCTATTGTTGGTTGGTTAGTAAGTCAATGAGCAACCTGTGCGACCTTGGCGATAAATCGAAGTATTTTTATTCTTCTCAAATTTCAAAACCATAACTGATGCTATTATCAAAAAATATTTAAAAAAATTCGCGTTTTTTTTTAAATTTTTTTTTTTTTTAAATTTTTATTCAGATCTGAATTGACTTAAGAACACTTAACAACATGCATATGCTGAGAATATTAGCAATAAAACTAATTGATAGATTTAGATTAGTCGCTTTCGAAACGGACACGTGTGTGTTTTGTGCTTTGTGTTCGTGTCGTACAGCTCTTATCACGTATGTTTTATGGTTAACATTTTGATAGACGACTCTACCCTAAGCGCGTCCGTCTGTTGCTGAAATACTTTATGTCGCAATAGATAAGAAAAAAAGAAAAGGAATCAAAAATGCATCCGAAAGGTTATGTCCGTATGTCCTTCAGATGTCGAGAGAGCTTTCCTGCAAACGCATTCATTCATTATAAGTGTTACTGTAATGTTCATATGAAATAAATATTAACAAAATCCCAGTTTGGGTAATACTGATCGCGTTAACACCCCTTGCGCTATCAAATGCAGTACAAAATGATTGATTGTAAATTAAAATGACAAACACATATGAAAAACAACAGCCTATCTTCTATGTATAAGGCTGTGTGCACTTCACAGACGTGCAAATCAAGGCGAATAGCAAACAACAATAGAATAAATAAATAAAAAGTGCATTCACGTCGAGGCGAAGCATTGATACTCGCTACTTTGATCTATTACGTAGATATATCAACAGGGGATATAATGGATTTGTCATTTCTTTTGCTAGCATTCCGATATATGACGTTTGAAAACGAATGAAAAAATCCATTATTTCTATTGTTATAGGCATACGTATTATCAGGACCGAAAATACACGCTCGAATCAACTGAAACTCTCGTGGTTCTAGAAAAAATCAAAAAAAAAAAAATATAATTTTTCTCTACACATTTGTGCGTCCGAGTCGTTTCGTCTCAAGATAAATAAAATTTTTCTACTTGTTGCCAATTCTAGACCGGCCTGAGAATTTCTTATACAAATGTTTTTTTATAATAAACATGAAAGATAAATTTCATATAAATACACACAGCTCTTATGTATGAAAATATTTTTAAATATCTTGAAGATTGTTTCACTCGTTTATTTATTATGTATGGGAGCTTGTGGTGCGAATCGTTGCATTTTTAAACCTCAACCTAATTTCAATTCTTATCGTTTAGAAATGTCTAATAATAGAAACGTGTATGTTTGCTCAAGCGATATACCGAAGGAGCTATAAAATGCTTATGTAACACACCTTTGGGTGAACCTTTGATACCCGTCCATGTATCTAAAGGAAACCTAACAAAATTATTTATATTTCCGGTAACGTTAGTTAATCGGCCGGGTCAGTGTATATTTACGTAAGCGATATACTCACGGAGCTATAAAATGCATATGTAACACACCTTTGGGTGAACCTTTGATACCCGTCCATATAAAGCATGTAAAACAAACTTAACAAAAATATATATTTTTCCGGTGACATTAGTTAATCGGCCGGGTCAGTGTATATTTACGTAAGCGACATACTCACGGAGCTATAAAATGCATATGTCACATACCTTCGGGGGAACCTTTTATACCCGTCCATATATATAAAGCAAACTTAACAAAAATATATATTTTTCCGGTAACGTTAATTAATCGGCCGGGTCAGTGTATATTTACTTAAGCGATGTATTCACGGAGCTATAAAATGCTTATGTAATATACCTTCGGGTGGACGTTTGATATCCGTCCATATATATAAAGGAAACCTAACAAAATTATTTACTTTTCCGGTAACGTTAGTTAAGCGGCCAGCTAATGAGAAAAATATGTTTCGAAATTTTCGTTCTTTACTTTGGAGAGTATGTTCATTGCATTTTCAAACTTGTTGTGAGAAAATTCTTTGAATATTCAATTGAAAGCGACAACTAAGTGAAACGAATTGCATTCGCATTCAAATGAATCTTCCTTGCACACCTATCAATTTAACGAATCTATAAAATGTTCAAAAATTTCGACTATTTCTGTTCCAGACTCTTAGATATGTTTGGTTAATACCTATAATGAATTCCAGATGCATAGGCATTGCATATTTTTTGCAGCTACCTTCTTCTAAATTTGATGTGTGATCATTAGCTGATAGATTAGTAATTGTGAGACTGACGTTGTCGTTAGTTAAAAATGGACAAATGGTCTGATAGAAAGCCTCTGAGAGAAACTGCCCAAGGGGAATGGAAAAATCTTTTAATGGCTTGCAGTAATATTTATCGTCCTAATAGCGCACTTTCTTGGGTCAGCGGTGGATTGTGACGGAAGAGCTAAAGTTTCTTTCTCATCAATAAATTAATTCTAAACTACCGCAATGAAATGTTCAGATTCGTATTCAAATCAGGCTTTGCGCGTGATAATTAAAAAAAAAATATGCCCAGCATTGGTGAGTAAGATTTCCTATGTTCACACAGAGTAAAGAGTACGTGTACGAAAACACAATGACAAGTTTATCTGTATAACGTAAATCACAGTGATGTGCAAAAAGAATTTCTTACGTACATTAAATAATTCTCCGTTGATTTTTTGAAAAAAAATTATTTACGAAGCGTGTGAAAGTAAATTCAATAAAGACATGTACTAACTAACCATAGCAGAAAACTGTAAAAACCCTTCGATAGCAATGTTAACAAATCGCTGTACTTAGAAGTCCTCCTAGTAAATGTTTGAAATTCGCTTTATTGCAGAGACGCCTATTTAACAAGCTTAGTATAGTTAACCTTGATATGGCCTATGTGACAAAGACAAGTTTATAAAAAAGTGAAAATAAACATTTGATTATTTTATCTCTATTTTTAAACAAACATTCAAATTTAGATATTTAGATATCCGCTTGAGTGGCCGAGTAGACAAGAGTTTCGACTAGCAATTCAATGGTCGTGGGATCAAATCTCAAGTGCGGTAGAGTTTTTAATAATAATAATAATAATAATAATAATAGTAATAAAAATAAAAGCCGAAAGCCTTAGATGCTAGTGCTTTAAGAGTTTAGTCTTAGGATTGATTCTCTGGCTAAATTTACAATAATAATAATAATAATAATAATAGATATGTGAATTTGAAAGGCATATGACTTATAGGTTCCCCAAGGATGTGAAGTTATGTAATATTGAAATATGATTAGCAAATGCACGAATCAAAAATTTTAACAAAGATCGAAAAAGCCATTAACAGAGTACTATTTAAAGAAGTCCCGGAAGGATTCATATCAAAATATAATTAAAATAAAACTTTCCCAGAAACAATACATGCCATTATGTTAACAGGTTGGCGGACGTGAATGATATAGCATTAATTTTCATAGTGATGCAAAATGACGTGATCGCTACAGCATTCAAATTTTAAAGCCAATTTTTGTTCATTTAATTTCATGTAACCTTAAGTTTATGATCTTACGTTTATATGATCTACATTGTCGTGGATGCTATAACATTCATTTCATATGACAGTTAAAATACGATGTTCTGACTACTCTTATAATATATGTATAATCTGATTTTGGATATTACAACTAGTTCCCCGAAATTTTTAATGGCCGCGAACGTGTTAATTAGTTAAAATTTGGTTTAACAAAAATTTCGTACTATATCAAGTAGTTTGATGAATCCTTGCAGGACTTCATTTAACATAACTCTTTTAACGAGTTAACAGGCCTCTGTTCAAATATTTGGTTTGGGTCTTTGATAATAACATTTAAATATAATTTTATTTTCTTAGACTCACTAACTTACGGGAAAATGGTAAATATTTTCTAATTAGGACGCATCGGAGATTTAAATTGAATTAATTTCCCATAATCGATTTCTATTATGATTCAAAAACTAGTTAGGTCGTTCTGAAAAGAAATTTTTCCACAATTGCTTTTTAGAGCACTTTTAAGTCGATTCAGGGGGTGTTCGCCCAAAAATGCTGTATTTTTAACAGGATTAACTTGAAAAATATGCAGTTGAAGTTATATCAATGATTAGGTTGCCTTGGAAGCAATTTACGAAACAATTAGATAGTGTTTCGCGAGATTCCAGATAAAAAATTTTATTTGTGAAAGCGATGAAATTTGCATATGTCCGTTCATCTGCCGTAAAAATAAGTAAAAAAATAATTTTCGCTTAGGCTGGAAAGCGTTATCGCGCCCCGCATATTCTCCAGATCAGCCCCCCTTCCGCTTACCACTAGTTCAGATCGATAAAGTCACACTTAGGAAGGTAGTAGCAGTTAGGGATTTGCAAAAATGGGTCGATGGTTATTTCGCCTCCAAACCGGCAAGTTTCTACCGCCAAGTTTCCAATGCATATTTCTATTGTTAAGAAGATTGCAAATAAAGTTGAATTTTATTAAAAAATGGGAAGAATTTATTTGTATACCTATTGTATAGACATAAAAATAGTCAAAAAGAAAAAAAATCATACACTCATCTAACCCAACCGCGCACTCACCAGCTGCTATCCCATCAACTAAAAGTGCTCCACGTGAACACTTGGTGAATTCAAACAACAAACCTTAGCAAAAATATAGCATACTTTTGTTTAGTATATTAGCGGACCGTAGCGCAATAATAAAAATTATAAATTTTAGTTGAAGCATGACGTCGGTAATACGCGAGTATAATAAAGAGATGGTTTGAATGGAATCTAGGGAATGCGATAAGGAGATATTAGGTTGTAAACCTCATTTAGATTTTAGATTATCACTAGTGACAAGTCACAAATCACGAGTGTACGACGGTGAGCCTACATGCGCCACAGAATTAGGAAACGTATCATTTAAAATGAATGTCTTGACATTGCAACTTGTTTTGATAAATGTGGCTGCAGCATTTGATCAAGCGACTCTTAGATACGCTGACATTTTTTTTTAACAAAACACATTTCAATTGCAAGTGTTTAAGCACTAAGAAGACGTACTTAAGCTGATCAAAAATGTACATTTGTTTTATAGACTCTTTCTTCGCGTGTTGATTAGCATTTGAAACGGAAAGATGCAATTTGCTTGCCTTTCTTTCTCTTTAGTGAGCACACGAAACGAAAATAATTGCAGCTATGACGTCATATATGGCGATGTGCCAGATAACCAATACGAAATATTTGCTTTATGGAAATTTTCAAAGCACTGCTAAAATACTTTAAAGATAGCATTCACATCATTTTCATCGGATTAAGGTACACACAGACAACATGATTATTTCAATGCAAATCTGTATATTTAATGAATCGAAATATATTCATATTAGTACGGAATTTAGCATTTTATTAAATATGAATATTAAAGATATCGTCACAATTGCTAACATTGTGCTGAGCTATGGTATGGAATTTTAATTGAAAATTCATACTTTCCTTCTGTGGGATCTGCGAAGCCTATAATGGAAAAATTAATTGACCTAAGCTCCGACACGGGGATTATATCATGCTTTAAAGGAAACGCGAGAGATGCTACTTGATTTATTTACGAACGTGAAGATAATTGAGAAAATGAAGAAAGTGCATGTTGGAATCTTGATTCAACATATATGCATCTTAAGCCTTGTCATACCACCTTGATTAAAATTTTGACCTAAAGGCAGCACATACTTGCACAAGCCTACGATTCTGGAAAAGCCAACTACAAGCCATATTCTCCGATAGGGCTCAGTGCGATTTCATGGGGTTTCTGAAATTCCTTTAAGGACGAGCGTAAAGGTGGCCTCACTGAAAGCCATCCATTGATCAGTTTACAAAAGCATGTATGGTAGGAATAGACCAAATGCTAGAATACTAAGGAGTTATGGAATATTAAAGGTTTCGACTTTTCGAAATCCCAGCTGTCGCGACAAGATTTTTTAATTTTTGTTTTGAATTTGTTTTCGCGCAGTATCTAAACGAAACTAATGCGTTCATGTATTACTTGTGTCGACTTGTTGTTTGTTTTTACATACGATTTGCTAGATATATATGTCCAAAGACCTTTTGTACTTATCGCGCAAATATCAACCTCAATGAATATATATATATATAGTTGTTATTTTTTTAAAATTGCAATTTCAAGCCGAGTCATCGAGTTACAGCAGAATATATGTGACAACAAACAATTAACTACACAGTTTTATAAATTTATTATACAAAGGAAATAAGAATTAAGTTTAATCTCAAATGCGTTATTTTATTGAAAGTGTTATATAGGATAATAATATGTGAACTGGAAAATATTCGCTTTGCAACGAATATAAGATACCTTACATCTGACAGGGCTTTCGATGAGTATATCTTTACCAATGTAAATAATTGTGGCAATGAGCCCATCAAAGTGTCGCAAAAAGGATAAGAAAATTAATATACCTCTTAGTTTTTACTGGCGAGTACAATACAATGAAAGTTAGTTACAAAATTAATAAAAGTGGGAATAATATAGCACCGCACCCCTTTGCATTGTCAATGAAAGGCATCCGATGCATCTAATAATACAATTCTTAGAAGCGATGACTCGATAATTAGTTCGAAATGTCTTGTTGTGTGTGTATACAATCCCCACAGGTCTAATTTGGATAATGTTTTTCAGGTGTTGGAGAAGGTCTCGATGTCCTAGCAAAAAACATGAAACTTTGTGGTGATTTTAATGTTGACCCGCACTTGAACGATTCACGTTCCAATGAGTTGCGTGACTCGATATCAACTGTTGGGTTTAAATTGAGCAACTCTTGGCCCACACGTTATGCTCCGCTTTGTAAGACGGCTTTTTTCCGGCTCATTTGTATTCCTGACAGTTGTTTAGTCATTCACTATGATCAATTCCCTCTTGATGGGAAATCTGATCACGAGATGTTGGTTCTTATTATGGATACAGATATCATTTGAGATGCCGTTTAGTTACAGGAATTTTTTGTCGATTGACATGCAACGGCAAATGTGCGCTTCCTCTCAAATTTGCTGGAGCAATGTTTTCAACGTTAACAACGTTAGGATTTTTTTGTTCTCTACCACGCATTAAAATACTAGATGAGGATGTCGAGTTTATTAGTGCGATCACAAAACTCAAGTATCGCTTGAGCGGGAATGGATATATTAATTATAGAGTACATAGAGTATTCATAATATTTTAAGAAAGCTGTGATTGTCCTCTTCTTATGTTTCAATCTGTACCAAATTCAGATTAATTAAATGTCTTGTCGTCCCGCTCATATCATACGGAGCGTAGGTACATGGTAAACTAGACCATGCTTCTAATGAAAAATTGCAAAGTTTTCATAACTAGGTACGTGCTAGGTACGTCTTTAACAAGGGGAGATTGGTTCCTGGTCTTTCGAAATATCTTAATATGAGAAATGTGGTTGTATGGACCCGAATACCAAGATATTTACATGAGAAAATTCAATTCACGAAATCTTAACGGACGATGAATTCAATCCTATCTGATCACAAATACATGGCATGATCATCAAGACTATTCCTTGTTAACGCTATAAAGTTATGGAACTCATTACCATTCCATATCAAAGTGATTGCTAACCCTAGTAGACTCACATCAAAGTGATTGCTAACCCTAGCAGATTTAAAATAACTATAAAGTCGTTTATTATTTACCATCACATCTGAATCCTGGCTTTATATCTAATATTGTACGATATTGTTATGGTATCTTATTTACATCTGTATTGGTTGATGATTGTGCCGAAACGGACTTTGTACTCTTACTGGAGCATTAATTATTAATTATAGTAATGATGATTATCGTTTAATGAAACTGTCTTTAATAATTATTATTATTAATTAATAAATTAAACTTAATTAATTAACTAATACTTATAAGAGCAACGGCAATTGAGCTCAATATTTTCAAATTGTTGGATATTAGAGAGCATGTAAAATATTATACACATATCTCACCCATCGTACTATCCGGGCGTTAAAAACGTTTGATTAACGTAATACATCTATTGCGAGGAATATGTGAGACTGAAAAACATTGACAGAAACACTCTTAATCTAATACCAGAGAACATAGAAAACATTTGTTAGATGCTCAAGCAAATTCCATCCACTGAAATTAGTTGCTTCATAAAAACTACTTGTTGCGTTCAATTTACCCGGGATTTCAGGTAAAGATAACTCAAATATTGACGTTAACCGATGTAAGTTTGACTTGCTTACAAGCTTTAGTTCAGTGTATATGTAACAATTTAAAGAGATGTCTGTCCTTTATGGGATCGCGTTTTTCTGTGTTTTAAACTTATTCTAGAGAAAAATGCGGATGATTAAGTTGACTAGGAATGAAAATGAACTAAACTATCACACAACAACAAACAAGCAATCTATCTCAAAATCACAAAACTAAACTATCACACAACAACAAACAATTAGAAAGTCATCTTCGCGATTTTGAACAATGAAATTCGTGTACGTCCGCCCGTCTCCCGGAAAAACAACTGAAAAAATAATTTTCAGCTTAGGCTGGGAAATTTTACCACACCCAGCGTATTCCTCAAACCTTGAACGTTACGTTTACCGCTTATTTAAACCGATGCAGTCATATTTAGCAAGTTAGCGATTTAAAGACATGGAAGATATGTGAAAATCGATTGATGGCTATTTCGCCATCAAAGCGGAAAGTTTCTCGGGAGTTTATCGGAAGCATCCATCAGCTACCCGATGAACGGCAAAAGACTATAGGCAATGAGTATGCGTATTTCGATTGTGAAGCTTTGTAGCAGTTATGTTTCAAGTAATGTTGAATTCTATCAAAAAAACAGAAAGAATTTATTTGCACACATCTCCCATATTCTTAATCAGTACGAAATTGTAAATCCACTTAAGTATGCTCCTTCTTGTATGGAAAAGATACCTTAAGAGTCGTAAAAATGAAGAGCTGCGCTTCGAACTCGGTAAACACATTGGAAGTGGTTGCGTGCAAGCTGATATTCGAAAAAGGTAAAATTGGTTAGAGCAGACGCTTGCAGTATTTGCAAAACAGTTTTTTTAAGGTAGACTTGACGACTGTAAAAGATTCTGCGACAGCTGATTATAAATTTCTTACTTGTTATTGTTATTTCATTATCAATGACAATTTATAGTTTGAACGGAAAAGAACGCTTATTTCAGTGCCTTATCTGGCTTTGAAAAACCTTTCACAAGAAACAAGTCCAGTCATATCTTTATTGTAGACCTCACTCAAATCATAAAGAAAAAGCATTTTTTTAAGTAACGGCATAACCGTCGATCAAAGAAACTTTTTTTTTTACTCCGATCTTTAGTTCTGTGCCTCATGTGATTCGTGTTTTTCTCCTACATTCACACAGTACACTCTTGTACCGCCGTTTGCTGTAGATAGTAAGGTATAATGTTCGCCTATTTGTGATGTTGATCTCTCTTGCGCTTAGCTATCACTCTCAAATTTGATTAATACATCCTTTCTTGATCCTTGATGTAAAATGCTTTAAACTCCAATGTCTGCACTAATCTTTGTGTGCTTTTATTGTTATATAGCTGCTACTAAGTTCAGTGGGTTCCATAGTTTTGTGCTTCCAGTATGCAGTCAATGAGAGTTAAAGTTCAAGCCTCTTTGCATCAAATTCGAACGCAAAATTGCAAAAGTTGCAACAGGTAAGCAAGCTAAGTGATCTTTTCAATTCAATCCAAATACTGTGAAATGATTATTTCTCCGATAAGCAAAATTCTGAAGCAATATTAACTGATCGTATATGATAAGAATGTCGTGCTCTGTGCAAACTAACAACTTTTTTGTAATAAGTACTTATTGGACAACAAAGTTCGTTTCTTTGTCATAGGTATCCTATAGAAGGTGTTCTTAAAATCGTTAAAGAAGTTGAAGTCTTTCCCGAGCACTTGCAAACAGCTTAAACAACGAATTTATATAGCATTTCTTCGCAAATATTTTCATGGAAATAAAAAGTGTTTGACCAGTGAATATATTTCAAGTTTGTTTCTAGGACAAACAGGGAAACGTTTGTTATTTTATTTCTGAATCCTTTAATGTACAAGGTGGGCACATGCATGTTCAATTGTGAAGAGGCATTTCTGCTTCAATCTGATATAATGTTATGTCAATTTATTATTGCAACAGATCGCCATTTAACATCATTTACTCGAATCTTTGTTAAACAAAGTAAGTCGGATAAATATATGAAACAAAGCATTAAACAAAAGACTACGGCGA
Source organism: Glossina pallidipes (assembly GCA_000688715.1). NCBI lineage: Eukaryota > Metazoa > Arthropoda > Insecta > Diptera > Glossinidae > Glossina > Glossina pallidipes. The sequence continues at coordinate 132,855 of KK499937.1, read as the reverse complement.
ATATTACTGACTGATAATGATAACGAAAAATGCTAACGAAAAACTAAAACAAAAAAAAAAGTTAAGAAAAAAACCGTTGAATTAAATTGAATTTTGTAGATATTTTTTTCTTTCTTCTTCTTACTTATAATTTGTGCTTTTAGAAAATTGCTTCATAAGGCGGCAATTTTCTATAATTGTTATTATTATTGAATTCGTTTCATTTCTTTTTCTTTTTTTTATTTACAACAAATATTTGCCTCTAAACAGCTTGTAATCACACATTCGTATATAAATTTATAGAATTTTGATAAGAAATCAAATTTCTTTTCTATTTTCAAATACGCTACCGCGCGTTATAATTTCACTTTTGTCTCGCAAATGTAAAAAAAAAAAAACAAAAAGAAGACGCGTACTTGTTATGTGCTGTCATTAAGCTAACTGCGCGGACTGTTTTCGATTGACTGAGAGTCCCTTTATATTCAAACCAACAGCATAAAAACAATGGTCGGCCACATTCATGAGTGCACATACGCATGCTCCTGAATAAACACAAGGCGGATAGATGGAATAGTTTATTCTCTGAACAGAGACATTTAATATGTAATAGATTCTCTCATTCTCTCAAAGCGCACAATTACTCGCTGTGGTAGATTGATTTTTATATTATATGCAAAATAAAATCCATTTTAAAAAGTCTTAAAACCATTTACGGGTCAGAGATTTTAAAAATAGTTTTAGTTCTGCAGACATAAAAAGCTGGGTATGCATATATACATATTAAAATAATCTTCACCTCACGCAATATGTTCAATATAATCATATGTTAGATGCGTCTTTCATAACTCTGAATATTGGACTACATACGAAACTTCGGTCTCGATGCGAAACTTCAAACTTCATGTCAAATGAGAAAATTAGTCGTAAAAATTTGAAAATAGAATTTTCTAAGATCAGAAAAGATTGATGAAATTATATTTAAATATGACTGAGCTTTATTAAGCCGTTAACAGAATTCGATTCAACGAAGTCTCGGACGGATTTAAATCAAAATGCAATCAAAATCGAATTTTTCCAGAATTCTTTTTAAAAATATTTTGAACAAAACATGCCCTTAAAAAAATTTTTATACTATATCAAGACTGTAGAAGCGAAAGCTTGCTTAGCTTCTGTGGTCAAACCAGGTGCTGCAAAAAAAATTAAACTAATATCCCTCGAATCCTCTTAAGCGGTGTGCAGTATTTATTAAGGTTTTTCAGAAAAATTTTGATTTCCTTAAGAAAACCATTTTTTTACATAATACAGAATTATTTCACTTTCTTTTCCTGCAAGCATAGCTATGTTTAATTTATAAACTTATAATAATAACTGATCAATGATTCAGGGGATATTTCTTCGTAGCATTTGGCCGGGTCGCAGTGACCTATCGAACATTGCCACTATATTAGTTCGTATACAACAAATTTTCAAAATATTAAAAAAAATTTTCGCAAGGAAACTTCATAAATATGTTGCACCGTTGGAAAGGTTGTCTATCAAGGATTCACGTGCTATTACTTTCATTTGTTCGCAGCACTTTAAACGAGACTATTTGACTATGAATATCTTTTCATACTAAGTTTTAATTAATTAACAAATTCATCTTTTCTTTATAATATTTTTTTAAAGAATTCTCGAAAGATCTATTCTAACTAGGTTTTGATTTAAATCCTACCGAGACTTCGTTTAATACAATTTTGTTAACGGCTTAACAGATCTCAGTCAAAATTTTTGGTTTGTGTCTTTGATAGTTAAATTTCAACATAACTTCGCACCCTTGAGATTCGCAACCAGCAACAGAGGCATGAAGATCATACAAATGAGGCAGTATAGCTTATTGCCCGAACGACACTTTTTTATATATGCTATCAAGTTACGGAAAGCGTTGCCATCGGATTTATAAACGACTGCCAACGCTGGTGGTCCTAAACGTTTACTAACAAGATCTTACAATGTAACTAACCGCTAAGCCAATTAATTTTCTATTATTTTTCCTTGTCACAATTTAAGTCAAGATTTTCTATATTTCCATATTCCTGAATGTGCTGTAATAAGGATATTATTTGTCATCACTAAACTATATGGTATTTTGTTCGCCTACAACACATCTATACTTTGATTTAAAAGGCTTGTTGCATAGGCCATAACTTAAATAAATAAAGTAATGACCTTTCAAAATATGCTGTCATATGGGGAAAATCGAAGAAGTGGTCCGTTCCGAACTATTTCCAATAGTTCGTCGTCCTGGGATCGGACACACCGGTGTACCAAATTCCATCAATGTGCCTAAAAAATCGCGATCTGTAGTGGTTACGATCGATATAACAAAGGGTAGGTCTACCTCAAACCCTTCTGGATTAACTACATCCGCATGCATTTAGTATACCCATAAGAAAGAAGCTGCAAGGTACAATAAAGGCAATATAGTCGTTCTACTACAAGCTCTTTTAAAACAGAAAATTGTTTTGGGTAAAATTTACAAAATTAATGCAGGATTACGTTGAAAGAAGTGAAACAAATATTGAAAATTAATTAAATTTTGGAGAAAACTTTCAATATTTTTTTCCTAAACTAAAAATTAATCGTTTATTTTCCAAATAATTTCTGGACTTTTCAAACGACAAAACTTATTTGTAAGAGTCCACGCCTATCGTTGTCCTTTTCCCTCCTGGAGAAAATTATATGTTTGCACTTTTTTTTGCCGTTCAATGGCAGTTAAATACCACTTGTAAGGTGTTAATGAGCGCTAATCATTCATTAAAAGTATGGACCGGTAATGGGGAATAATTATCCGAAAGAAATATTCCATCAGACCTAGTCTTTGATAGCGGGAAGCGAGTATACGGCCACTAGTCTTTGCGTACATCAAACAATTGATGATAGGCTAATAAGCAAGAAGAGTTCATTTTCACTTAGGGTTAGCTCTCATGAAAGAAAATTTGTTTAGGACACTTTGCAAACAAACACACACATTGATATTCGGAGGAAAAAGAGATGCTGTGTTGTCTTGCCCAATATGATGTCATGCCGATCGACATCACCGACATGAAAGTAGGATTTCTCAAAGTAATTTTTAACCGTCATAACGCGTCTTAATTGAGAGCGGTTTTCTAACGTCTACGGCGGTATTATTGCATATACACTGCAAATTGGAAATTCCCAACAAACTTTTCTTAACTAACTAACAAATAAAAGCATGATTGCATCAAAAGATTCGATTTAAACCGATTATCAACATTTTCTTGGTCTATTTAGCTGCATAATTTGTTCTAAAATGTCGCATATGTAACTTCTTCCTCATTCGTGTATGGCACACGTTGTTGTACACACGAATGTAAATGCGTGCTTATGCATTGCAAATTGAGTTGAATGCCTCGCAAAGTAAATAAATAAATATTTGAAACAAAGATCAGTAGTAACGATCGTAATGCAATAAAAAAAAAAGAAAAAATATATATATATATATATATATATATATATATATATATATATATAAAACAAAAAAAGTAAATAAACGCAATGAACTGCTGTAACCGCTTTGACGTAACTCTTCTATTTTTATACCCATCACCGAAGGATGAGGGATATATTCACTTTGTCAAAAGGTTTGCAATTTCTGGAAAGAAGCTTCAGAGGCGTCACAAGTTCCCATATGTTCTTGATCAGCATCAAACCTTGAATCGTTTTAAGCATGTCCGTCTGTCCGTTTTGGAAATGTCTGTTGTAAACATTCTTCTGGCCGCTGTGTAATACATCGCCTACAAATTTCAGGTCTAAGAACACGCCTACAACGCCAACACGTCGATACGACCAGAACGGAGAACACGTTTGCCTTCCGTGTCTTTTGCTCGTTGCTCATAAGTAGTTTACAGATACACGATATAGATTTTCATGAAATTATTCTACAAGAATATCAAAAATCACCCATGCCCACCCAATATTATAGCGTATGCATATTTATATTTTTCCTTTTTTCCAATCTTGTATAGGATAAAAGTGGTGGGTATGAAAGATTCGGTCGCAACGGCATATAATAATTTCCTTAGTTGTTTATTTTTTGTACATGATTAACCCATCGGGGGATGCCTACTCTATTCCCTCTTTGGATCCACTTTAGCGATTACGAAGACTTACATGCAGAAGGAAAGTGAAACCATCAGCAAAGGCTGGAAATACCACTATACGTGGACTATTCCGATGTATGGCATCGCAATTAAGGAACTGACGAATCGCGGTAGTGTATCGTGCGATGTACGACCTCCTCGATGGCAAGCATATAAGAGCGTTGAGAAAGCCGAAAATTTTTGCTATATAGGTATCTGCACATGAGCCTAATAACGACCCATATTCTGCCGAGGGGTCAAAGGACTTTTGCTAACGACATAATCCATTATTTTTTTTTTAATTTTCTTTTTCTAGCAAATGGGAATTCTTTCAAGCATTAGGGCTTCCAAGGCTAGATCCCCTCGGCATATCATGTTCATCACGAACGTGTCTTCCCGAAAGGGTGTGAAGATAAATTCGAATTTAACTAGCACTGGCGTCTAGCTTCTCACTTAACATAACTTTATAAATAGCTCTCTGTTATATAGCTAGGGTTAAGATGTAGATGGATTTGAAAGCCTACTCCGACCAAATTAGGAAACGCCAAATATTTTTGTGGGCACCCCATGAATCTGTTTGAAAATACCTTTCAAACAAGCTAAACGCAATCAAAATCAAGTTTCTACATCTATTTCTACCAAATTTTTGAAATTTGGAAAAATGATCAAATTCGAGCTTCTGGTGCGCCTAAATCGAAAAATTCCAGCGATACTCTCCTATATATCACGAGAATCTTCCTGGAAATGCCTCTCGAATGAGCAAGAGAAGTCTAACGATTCTTTCGAGGAGTATTTTTAATGAATTGTTAAGAATTGCATACTCACACGTGTCGGATTAACACTAAAACAACAAAAAAAAAAACAATTTTTGTTTTTTTCTGTAAATGGCGTACGAAGCAGTATTGCTCTTCCAAAGAACAAAATTCTTTGGAGGTTTTTTTCCCTATACAGATATGTATACATATATGTGTGTATATATATGGCAGCATACCAACCAAAAGAGGGAGCGACAGAGGGAAGAGAGTATGCATACATACATACACACATCATAGAGTTATAGAAACGCAAGAAAGTGCTGAAGAAAATATTAAACATAACAAAATTCTTAGTTATTAAGAAAACGATTTTTCCTTGCGTTTGTTAGTGGAAAACCAAAGCTTTTTAACTCTTCTTTCAAGCACAGTACAAAAAATTAATAAGCAATGGACTTATGGTATTTTTGTTCTAAAGACAACGTAGTTGTGTTCGTAGTTGAAATTTGCAGATTTAATTTTTTTTATTCATAACTTACCGAGGGGTTATAAAAGTTCGATATTTCATTTTTCTCTAATTATTCACTTGTCGTCTGTAATGTTATTGTAATTATTTTGCGAGCAATGTCTTGGTTAAAATCGAAATTTTATTCATCATTATTTGTGCGGACATTAATTCTGTTAATGATTGCTTGATATGACGTCACATTGTATCAAACATTTACAAAACAACGGGATTTAGAATTTGTTAATATGCGCTACAGTGTACACATATATGTGTATGTGATGAAAAAACAAACAACTGATTCCAAATAATACATTTTTGACATTAAAGATTCCAGGTTAATATTCCATAAAGTTTTTAATTGCAATTTTTTAATTCGTAATGACATTGTACCCGAAATGGTTACAAATGCTATTACGATTGAGATTTTCAAAGTTTATGAATAAAAAAAAAAATATAATATTTTTATAAGATTTTATAGAACAGGGACATTTTCAAAAATGTTACGAAAAAATTTGAGAATTGATGTCTTCGATATACTAAAGCAACACAAAAATTGTCTTCGTCTTAGGTTGAATTTTCAAAAATTTGGTAAAAATTGTTCTGAAAAAGCGAATTTTTATTCGTTTAAACTAAATGAAAGGTACTTCTATATAAATTCACGTGATCTATAGGTGAATATCGTGAATATCGTTGGAATTCTTTGGCATCTCGAATTTGACCATTTTCCCATAGTCGATTTATGCGAAAATACCAAATTTTCAAAAATTTGATAAAAATAGTTGTGGAAAATCGAATTTAAATTCGCTTAGCTTGGGTAGCTTTAGGTATTTTTATAGAGGTTCATTAGGTATCCCCTAAAATATTTTGCGTTTCCTAAGTAGGATGGACGACGCTGTCACGTTCAACCATATCCGAATACTAACCACTTAACAGAGATCTGTTAAGTTAGTTAATGGGTGTCTTTGCAAATAAACCAAATCAAAAATTGAGAATAACTTTCGTTAAGTAGTACACAAATAATTTGTTTACAAAACAACAATTTCTTGAGAAAGGCTTTGTTGCCAGACAAAGAATTTTGCAAGAATATAAACAAAAGCAATTCACCGAAATGAATTCTTTAGGCAAAATAATTAAAATATTATGCAAGTCTACAAGACAGTCTGACCAGAACCATACTATAGTAGCAACAAAAAGTGTATTTTAACATCTCCGCATTGATTGATATTCCAACGAATAATTTGCAAAATAAGCGAAAGCGGAAAAAGCGTGCAATACATATCAATAATTGATGGATGCAAACTCATTTGCTGCATAAACTCATATAAGATGAGTACGATTTAGGGATGAGCGGAAAAATTTATGCATAAATATTTATATTTGGATGCTGCAACTGATTAGTTTATCATAATGAGAAGTATGTCTTATTCAAAATATTGACCATTCGTCTTTTACGCTCTTGTGAGTGGCAGGACTATTCTTTGGCGGAAGAGTTCGTCTTCTGAAGCCACACATCAAACAAATCATTTCCTGGTGCTTACGAAGGAAGTAAAGCGACTGTAAGGTAATATTCGAATTATGTTCCTTTGCACTTTTTTTTTGTGGTCTATTACATTACACTTATTGTGCGCGTTATTCCTTGAAAATTTTTGTCTCGATTATAACACTATTTGGTCTGATTGTGTTAACAAAAATTCATATACAGAACATAGTTATTTATCCTATCTAAGACAGAACTTTATCTTAAAAGCGTAAATACCTATTCACGTTGCGATGTTCACAAGAATGGATGCAGTTTTTATAACCAGGCAAGATGGAATGAAATTTTCACTGCATGCTCCGGACCAAAACAATTATCACGTCTTTCAATTTGAGCTTGGATGTTGTCGATATTGAATTTGATTCGTCAGTTCCTTTTTCTTAGCTGATATTTATTAACTGTCACCTTTAAATAGTACATGTCTTCGCACTTAATTAAAAGAAAAACTTCGATCCTGAATCATCAAAGCAATATTTGATGAAAATCTTGTTTTCTTATTCCACTTGTAAGGCTATGAAGCTGCAAAGGAAAACGGTGGAGAGGAGCGGAAAAAGCGGTCCCATCGAAATCAATACGTAATACTGTGACCAGAAAGAAGGTAAACTTTTTTTTTAAACTTCTTGGATACTGTGAAATCACAAAACAGTTTTGTTTCTGTGCGTTGACAACTATATAGGTTTTCTAGCCGATATATACAATACTTGCAGAGCTAGACGCATTTTTGTAAACGTACAATTCGTTGCTATATGCAAGAAGACATGATAAAGTCATTGTCCAGCGTTTTGTTAATGTGGTCAACGAATGGCTCAATCGTTTAAATAGCATAACCAAAGCGGTCCTCTCTTTGTTGCGCGTTCGAATTACAATATATTCAGTTCTTTCTAAGACAGTAAAAAAGGATTAGTTCGGTTAGAGTTTCGCATTAATTCAAAAAATAAACTTCTTTCGGCTAGAAATATATTCCTTAGCCAGTTCAATATGTAATTGCGGCAAATATTTTAATCTTTCTATGGATTACATATCGTATTTAACCAAAATAAATAAATAAATAAATATTACTAAAGATTAAACTAAAGAAAAGTTTTTTTTTTTTTTTTTTCATTAACAAAAGTGATCAAGATAAATAAATAAATGTGCTGTAAAAAGACTGCAAACATTTCTAAAGCGATATAAAATTAGAGAAAAAGTATGTCATCTAAACATAGATGTATGATGACCTCCAACGATGAGTAAACATTTTTTTTTATTTTCATTTTTGAAACAATCGATAAAATAAATAAGCGAAAAATGCTTTATAAAAATATACTAAGGAAAACTTTAAGAAAATTTGCATCCATTTTCCCCACGTCGAGACATAAAAATTATTGTAAGAGCACGTCAGCTACTTTTTCGCACTACTATTAGTCGCACTATTATTAGTCCGTTTAGCTGAACAACGTGAATTTTAATGACAGTTTATCGTTAAAAGTTTATCGGATTTGAAAGTTAGGCTATTTTCAGAAATATGCAAATTTAGCAAAAGTTCTACTATTCCTCTCTCTTCTGAGGCGATGCGTAAACCCCCGCCTCAGATAATCAAATTGAAAATTGTGGTTTGAAAGCCACATACTTAGGTAAAATCTATCATAAATTTCGTGTACATGTACCGTCTTGGTCGAAACTAGTGCGTGCACTCTACAGAATAAGTATATCCCAAAAGAATTGGAGGCGATAGCAAGAACTTGTTAAAAAAACTCAACGTTGTCAGTATTTAGCATTAATTTAAACAATATATTAACTTTTTGAAAACCAACTGATCTCAGAACTCTGATGAGAGCTTTTATAGTTTAAAATCCAGAATCTAGAGTCGCTTAAACGAAAGAACGTGAATTGAAGAGATGCGCATTATAAGCGCAGATAAATGTATGAGATCTGTGTGCAGTAGATTCTAAAGAGAGTGGCTTCCGTTATTTGCGGTTATATATATCTCATAGAGTCTTTAGAAATATTTGACCTGCCGCCACCATATCATACCTAACCATAGACAAACGAGTAAGGAAAATAACCAAAGTTCTTTACATCAGCCCGCTGTCATAGAGAGCTTATTGGTTTTCCGTAAGTTGCTAGTGGACTACTTAATCTTAGTTTCCAATGAACACAAATTTAAGAAAACATCCATGTAGTAAGGTATTATTGATCCTAGTTGTTTTAAGTTAATAATGCGAGTCCAGGATGTGCAGTTTCCAGTTCTTTAAAGTTTTCCCTGTTCTTTCAACGAAAATCACATAAACCATATTTTAGCCGATACTTGTGATATAAGTCATTCAATGTTCGTTCCTACAAATTAGTCAATGGTTTTCCCATGAAATGTAAAGCGAATATGAGAGTTGGATGAAAATTACTATAAGTCAAAATGTTTATTTTATTTATTCATTCTTTCATTAAAACTTTTTCATACTCACATAAACTCTTTTAGAGAGCTTTCCTTGTAGACGCTTTTCTACTAAACTTCAAAATCTTAGACATTTTATAACAGTTGCCTCAATAGGTTAAGATGTACTAAAATACTGCGCATTGAAGAGCGTTTGAATGTAATGTATTTGACGCCTACTTCTAAAAAGAAAATAAACCAAATTGATATAATGGCTAGCAAAAGCAGCCGCATTTACGAAACTTTGCAACTGTAAAGGCGGCATGTACTGAACTATGGCATAAATGCATGAGGGGATTAAATGCATTGTTGATGTGAAAGAGAAAACCATTTATGAATATTATACATGAGTCAAAGTAAATAACCTACAAATTATAAGAAACCTTATGATAAAACCATAAACATTAAGGCCAAAAGAAAATTAGCAAAAACTATTTATGCCATCAATTTTAAAACTATCACCAACATATGGCCGTACATTCGCCCTGTCAAAACATTTGCAATACTCCGAAGGAGGCTTCAGAGAGATCTCATAAACTATATATATTCTTAATCGAGTTCTGAACTGGCCTGAAATCCGTTTGCTTGTATAATGTCTGAGTTAAATATTCGCCTGGTAGCAAAATGGATGCTATCGCCTTCAAAGTTACGGAAAAATAGGAAATTCTTTCCAGTAGGTTAGTATTGAAAGGATATATATCAGGCGCAGGTCAAGCCCGCTGTACTGCATAAATTGAAAACCGCACTGTTTTCGAAAACAAAGACTTTTTGCTCATTATAAATATCCTAAAATAGATAAAAGTGTTAAGAACTTGGACGATGGTAAACTTTCTGCATTAAAGTGAGAAACGTCGACCACGTTTACCCAACATTTAACATATTCAATAAATAAATAATAAATATATAAATATATTATGAAAATATCACTTTTTTTGTTTTAAACAGTGGTGGTACAAAACACAAGACCATAGCAGAATGTACATAAAATTCTTACTTGTGTATAATTTTGTCAGATTTTTTTTGCCTCTCAGTACCTATGGTAAAGTATTCTCAGAGAAATCAGAAGGCCAAATAAACATGGATGTGTTCACAAAGGCAAATATATAATGTCTTCTTAATGCCTCCACATAATAACAAAAAGGTTGACAATATAAGCAAATTGTTATAACATTTACCAATAAATATTTATCTAACTGTTTTGCAGACACAAACCAGTTAATATAAACATAAATGCATACACACATTCACCTTAAAAAAAAAATACGTAATTCTGTCTGAGATAAACTGAATGAAAACGATTTTAATACTTATTCGTGCCTAAGTGGATTTTAAGTGCATATGCACTCATTTTTAAACAAAACAAAAACAAAAAGAAATCAAGCAATTTGAATGTATCTGTGATGGGGCGAATAAAAATATTCAGGAAAAGAAGAGCAAATTATAAAATACTTTGATAAAACGAAATGACTTGTTTTTTAGTTAGACATCTTTTTATCTTTGTGTCATATATATATATATATATATATATATATAAACATATATATATTTTTTATAATACAATGACTAATTTAAGTTATTTTCGCTAAAGGATTCTGAATTAAATTTATATATATTTACAAAGCGAATTTGAATCAAACAAAAATGTTATGTACTGCAGAACCTTGAAAAAAACCTTCGCGAATTCTTTATTGTCAAGGAGTTATGCTAAAATGTATTGCGAAAACGAATCAATATAAATTATGTATTCGTTACCTTTTCTTATATTGATTGATAAATTGAATACATCAAGACTTTGTCAAGTCAACTGTATAAGGTTTGGTTGTCCAACATTTGTTTGACTACAAATTTGAAGCCACAAAGACCCCAGTAGAACTTTGTGCACACAAATATCCTAATCTACTTTTTAATTTAACAATTTTCTATTCTTTTATTCACCACACAATTCTTCAATTTATTTTTAACGGCAATAACGCACAAATTTTTCCATTCAATTATTTCATTTTCTTCACTTATCCACCAGTTTCACAACAACAACAAAAAATCTCTAGCTAGCTGACGTTCAATGTTTGGATGACTCCATTTAAATTAAAAAATATTATGATAATTTTCTTTTAATATTTTTAAGACTTTGAGAATTTTTTGTTCAGTTTTCTCGAATTTCTACAAAAATTTGTCTTATTGAAAATATTGTAATGTTCTATGTTGAGTAAAATATAATTCATCTTTTCAATACACACACGAATACAGCGACGTAAATAAATGTACTTTAATCACAATTTTAAGTAGTTGTCGTATTTTTAATAGAAATCATGGTATCCCTATTTTACGATATGACGGTAAGTAAACAAATTTTAATTCTCCATCATTAACTACACACATAAGTTGTTCAAAAGCATTGCACTATTTACCAGTGATATCAAACTTGGCTAAGAAATTGCAAACTTCACACTTTACAATTAAAAGAAAATGTTTTGAGTTGTAGATATAAACTTTACTTTATTTACACACAGCTTAGAAATTTCTGAAATAGAAGAAAGAAAAATCAGTAAATAAATATACTATAGTATATACATGAATCAGTATCAAAATTCCCATCTCTCTACTAAGCCGTTAGACCTGTTACGTTCTGGGCAATTCAATGTTAGGCCTAAAAAGTGCGATTATGAAAATATTCAAAATTGAACACTTGATTTAAAATTTTAATTGGACTTGCAAATCAACAATTTCTTGATAAACATTAATTCACGAGCTCTTAGTAATGGGGAAAAGAAGTGCCCAGCAACATTGTAATTTTTTCCCTGTTTACTTACTTTGTAATTAAACCATCTTTCTTCGCTAAGCGTACTATGCAATCGTCAGATTCACCCATACGACGTATTTCACCGCAAATAGCGTACGTTTTGGAGCCATCAATCATACGGCCTGTTTCAGGGTCAACATCAACAATATTGATTTGTACGGAGGCGTGATCCTTAGCATGTATAATGCGATTAGAAGCCGAACTAAATGAATTAATAAATTAAATTATTTAATATTAATTGATTTCAAACCACGTGCATACCATTTGCGGGGCACATATAAGTCAACATTTTCACCAGCGTCGTTCTCCATTGTGCAGTACTGAAATCATTTTATATAATAATCCTTTTATTTATATATATCAATAGCGAACGATATTTTTTTATTTCACTTACTTTTTCTTGTTAAAATTTACAGAAAATATCTGACAACTTGTATTAAGTGCACAATAAACGAGAAAAAGAAAGAGGAGAGAAGAGAAGAGAGAAAGGTATTGTCACTACTGCATAGTGAAGTTGGCTGTTATAACCGATTGCCAAGCATCTCTGACATGATAGAGTTGCTCAAAGTGTGTTAGTGCTTTAAATTTTTGTATTATTTGTTTAAAAACTTTTTCTTTTCATTTATTCATAACCACTTTCTTACTTGGTGGTAGTTCGCTCAATTTACAAAGCAAAACTTATGATGTTTGTGGGATAAAGAATATGATAAACAAAGTTTGTTTTAATTTCTTGTTCGTCAAAGTCAGAGACGTTATAAAAAATTATGTTTATCAAAATTTTCTCTATTTTTTTGCGAGAAGTTTTCGCAAAAGGCTAACTCCACTTGAGTGCAAGTTTTTTTTTGTTTTATCAAGTAACAACGAATTTGTAACACATGTCGAAGCATAGTATTGCAAATGCAGTTGAGAATTGATGTACATTTTATTACCGCAAAAGGACTCTGAACGGGTTTTTAAATACGAGTTCATGTTAAACATTTGTAGCATAACTTTCAAAGGAAATGATATATTGTAGCTATAAAATACCCGTTAAGATGTGAAAATTTGATGAATTCCTGACATTTTTTTTTTGCGTTCAATAGTAACTATTTAATTTTTCCTTTGTAATGATAATTGTTTTTGGTGTCGATCTTAATATTTCAACATATTTTACTTTGGACGCAGAAAAATTTTCGTTATACTGCAACAAAATTCGACCTAATTGGTTTGCATTTACTTTTTTATATGATGTTATTGTTGTGTACGAAAGGAGAGGCAAAGCAAAATAGGAAAACACGTTCAGTAATAAATTTAATAATAAGTGATATTGTTGTGCATTTTAATTAAGAGAATTTCCATAATATTTCCTCAATGGTTTTTGAGGAAATATGCTTTAATATGACGAGTAAAGGTAAATAAATTACAAGTCCTTAGAAATATGAAAAAAATTAAAAATTATGCGGCACCAGAAAGCATGTATTGGAGAAAATATGTACTTACTAAATTATATTTTCAAATTGTGATAAAATGCAATGCGAAAACAGTTTTATATCATAGAGTATACTCACCGCTTCAAGTTAATTTATAATAAGATTTATGTAATACAGCGTAAAGTATGCAATGTTTTTCAGCATTATTGATTTTGTTCATTTTGCCGCATATAGAACTTTTCTTTCTTTTTAAGATTTCTTTGCTCTTCAGTAATTGCAATTAACGTGCGGTATTAGTAGCATATATTTGCATGTTTTATATGCTAACTCGTTTCAAATATTTAATAAAATGCATTTTTTTATAATAACATTGAAAACATTATTCAATTTTTGCCATCTTGCAATATGATTTTTTCTATTAATACCAGAAAAATACGCTATTGCTATTAATTTTTTATATATTAACTTGTTTCAAATTTATCCATTTCTTCCCTATACTATCAATATCCATGGAATTACTCTTTATATCGGCAATTAATTTTTTAACGTAAAATCGATAAAAATATACGCCAATATGGTTTCAATAGTCTAAGATGCGGTTGAGAAAATAGAAAACAATTGATATGCTAGAGCAGTCAATTCCGCTGTCGTTAAAGCATAATGACAAAGTTTATTTAACACGATCGTGAGTTCGCCAGCGGAAAGTTAAGGTTTACTAGGGCGATAAGGAACAAATCAACATTAGTTAGCTTTTCAATAAAGGATGTGAAGATGAATTCAAATTCAACGACCGAAGGTTGCCTTAACAGGGCCCTGTTAACTTATTCGCATTTAGAAGCCTATTCCGTCCAGATTACAAAATTTTAGCTTATTTCAAAAGTATTCCCATATAGATTCACGCGATATAGGTGAAAATGGTTGACATTTTCTGCTTTGACTGCGCTTGGGCAAGTTTGATAACTTTTTCGTAACCGTTTTAGACTAAAGGACCAAATTTCAAAAAATTGTTAAAAATAATTCTGGAGAGAAAGGTTTGAGTTTCTTTAGCTCTTGCGACAAGTAGTTTCATGTGCATTTATTAGGTGTCCACAAAAGTATCTTACATTTGCCAATTTGGACAGAGTAGCCTTTCAAATCATCCCATATTCTGTTCCGAATGACTTAACAGAGCTCTGTTAGGACGTTTACAGAGCTTGCTTAAACGAGTTGGTGAGTGTCTTTGCCGGGTAAAGTGAAATTTATCTTCACGTCTCTAGTTCAAAATGTTTACCTAAATTTATCGGCCAATGGTGTTAGAACAAGCTTCGAAGAAAATTTTTTGATTATCGAATCACGTTATTCTAAATCACTCATTATTACACCATTACCATTGACTATAAGACTTTATAGGTCAAAATTACATTTAAGGTTGGTGGCAGCAAATTCATTTCCATTCGACCGATTTTGGATCTCTCACACAGAAATGAATGATTGAACCTTTTTATTTTTTATTTTGTGCAATAATTATAATTACAATTTACATAACGAAATGGTATACTTATGATCCCTATTTAAGCGTCACGTGGCTTTTGAAAAATGTGTAACGATTTAATAATGATTTGCATTTTTCTTCTTTTTCTTTTTCTCTCTTCAATGAACCTTATGTGGCATACGAAGTTATTTGTATATTTGGAGAAGATTGCTTGTACTTATTTATTATATTTTTATATTATTATTATATATGATCATTAAAAGTTATCATTACAGTGCGTTGGTATTGTGCTCATTAACCGCATTAAATTGAATGATCAGCATTTTCTTTTTGCCAGCACAAGAAGAATTCATTTTTCTTTATCTATGATTTCATGCTTGTCGCTCTCACTTGGGTTGCTGGTTGTTGTTTCTATATTTGTTGTTCTTTAATGTTGTAGAACTATTATTATGTTTAGTGTCAGGTTTAGTTGCATTCTTGTTCCGTAATTGTGTTTGTAAGTTAATGCTGTCTGTCTGTCTGTCTGTCTATTTGTATGTATGTTTGCATGCTTCGCTTTGATATCATTCGATAAACAATTCGCTTTATAACATTTTATTCTTACATATCATGCATTTCTTCTCTATTTTCCAACACAACTAGTCAGGAATTTCCTTTATTTTTGTTTTTCTTAAACGCTGATAATCAGTTTAATTCAGGAAATAAAATCTGTGAGAATAATCTATCTATCTATTCAAGAGAAGAGAAAATCAAGTGTGGTTTTAATGGTAAAAGGCGATACTTTAGTTATCCCTAACATCTTCGAAACGAAACAAGAAAATCGTTAAGGGTATAAGTAATGTTTCTTGCATTGAGCTCTTGAGCTCTTCTTTTCATTATTATTTTATATTATTATTATTAGTTTGTTTTTAACGATCTTTTTCTTCTCTCTCTCTTTCTCTCTCTCTCTCTCTTGTTACAGAGCTTGGGGTTCAAATATTTCTCTTTCGTTTCTTTCTTTATTTCGTTCGATATAAGTTTGTATTCCACTGCTTTATTATTATATTATATTTAGCATATGTTGTTGTAGCGCTATAAAAAAGTTTACCTTTTTTGAAAATGTTTGTTAGATACAATTTTTTTTTTTATAATACAACTAAAGACAAGACTGCTCAACGCAGCACAGAAAGTCAGTTACGTTTCAGTGCTGCTGCTACGCGCACTTGTTTTCTGTCTAAAGAATATTTACAAAGGGGCTTGTAATTAATTGCCGATATATGAGAGAAACAACGTGTGATATTAAACAAGGAAAAACAACAATTATTCTATATTGTGATTACAATCATATCGAACTGTGCTTATAATAATAAAAAAAAAAAAACAAAAAAAAACTAAAAGAAAGGCAAAGAAAAACAAAAGCTTTTATAACCCAATAAAAATTCATTTAACGGAAACAAAATTATTTTGCATGAGCTCTTCACGATTTTTGATAAAAAGACTAGAAAGTGAGTGCTATTTAAAGAGCCATCAAATTGTTCAAATTGCATTCATTGCTAAATGAGTCGAATAATTAAAAGTTAATAAATTTTTATGCACTTTTTAAGGCATCACTTTATAGCCATTTACGCATGACGTGTAAAGTTTGGTAATTTATTTGTAAGGAATTGAACGAGAACTCAATGAATATGTAACGACTCCCTTCGTACGTGACAGTGAATATATATATATATATATATTTGCATATATGACCACAAAGTTTGCATATAATTTAAAGCAATATAAACTGATAGCGATATGTATATAAAGTAGAAAGATAGTGATAGACCTCATTACAAATAAAAAGGGGCATGTTCTCATTTCCACTGCAGGAGGTTCATTATATCGGCTAAATGCTTTTAATGCGCAAAAATAGGCAGAAAACACTTATAAAATATATGCTTTTTGAATTAGCGGAAGCCAATCTGGCGCTTGTGTCCGTCCGTCTGTCCATGGGGACTGTACTTGTAAAACGACAAAGCTACGTTTTGAAGATGAGAGTTGGTTTGATATTTTTTCTTAAAATTCTGCATAAGCTATGTTCGAAAGCTATCAAAAGCGATCAATGGATCCACCCACACTTTTTTTGATCTTACATTTTTTCTCCGAGATAGTAGCCGAGACTATAAGCCGGGCCAAAAGTGATAATTAAAAAATGTTTTATAAATAAATGTTTCTTAATCAGGTTAGGGTATGGTATAAATACCCTACACTACTTGTTTTTTTTGTTTGTGTTTTATTAAGTTTGTGGGAATGTATGCAACAACCAGAAGGACTTGAGGTAGACCCATCCTTTGTTATACTTATCGATTCAGAAAGCTTGCAAGTTTGTCCCTCCCTCCGTCCATTGTTCTGTTCAACTTACAGGTCGTAATTTTTGATATATTTTTATAAAATTGGGTACACCGGCATATTTTGGTTCAATAACAAATGCTATTGAACATGGCTTAGCTTCGTATACTTTTTCAATCATTTGCCTTATAGTGCCCTATTGTGAAAAGTCATTACGCAGATAATGATGTTAAGTAAAGCGGCGTAGGGTATTTAATGGTGGGTCGTGGCCGGCTATAATGTTTTTGCTGGTTTTGTTTTTTTCATGTCAAATTTGAAAATTAACTCAATTAATCCACAAATAAATCAAAAATAGGATTCAGTATATTAATATGATGTTTGGTTCGTACAAGTGTATAAAAAATACTGTTAACTCGGTGAAGAATATGGTATCAAATGCCTCATGTCGTGTATTGTTGGAATTTTGTAGTCCTTTTTCCAACCAAATTTTGAAAAAAAATATGGTAAATTCATATGTAGTAGATATGTATATGTATGTACTCGTAAGTGAATAGTTTTTATTAGTGATCCAAAATTGTTGGAATTATTTTGTACGTTCGCTTGAAATCGAATCAAATATCTCTTGTGTTGTCTTTTTGCATTGCATTCAAAAAGAAAAAGCAAACTAATACATAGCCTCTGAAGGCACGGTTTTTTGCCGTTTTTAGCCGATGGAACTTGTCCCTTTGAATATTTTCCTTCATTTCATGTTAGAAATTATGAGAAAAATTCGTACTTATATCGTATTACGTATGTATGTCGTATGTCCTATGTGTATATCGTATCGTATTTATCGTGTACGTTGCAATCTATTTTCGTACTATGTAGGTTACGGTACAAAATTAAAAGTCTACCATATCTCAAATATTCCACGTTATTTAAAATGCTTACGGTTCTTAATAATTACGGGCGAACCGCAACTGCTCTGCAATTCTGAGATCATACTCGACGAAAAAGAGTAATTTGTAGAAAGTTATCTGTTTTTTTAGTAAGCCTCAGTCTATTTTCCCTCTTAATCTGAAGGCAGTAATAAAAAATAAAAATTTTAAATAAATTTTGTTCCTTTAGATAAAGTTGATGATTTTAATAGCTAGACTGCAACACCTAAACCAGTTCTACTCCCTACATTGGCGGCATGGCTTAAGGGTTTTCGAAGTTACAAGCATTTAACAAATCTAGTAGTGGGGAAATATTGTTAAAGGGTCGAAAATTTATTAAACGGTTGCCTTCAAAACCTGCTGAAAGAGAGACTCGTCAAGCGCTTGTCTTTTATTCCTATTCCTATATATTTTTAACCGCACTATTTGTGCATTTCTTCTTCTTCTTCTTGTTAGCATTTAAAATTGGACCTTAATAGTTTCATCTTCCTAGGGTTCAGGCAAAATTGTAAGCTTAAGTGAACAGTATTTTTTTCTTAAATCTTTATGTTTAAATATACTCTGATCATATTCGAGGAGATTTATTTAAATGTAAGTTAAGTGTGTTTACTATCCGGATTGGACTATAGAAAATCTCTATCTCGTTACTTATATATGCATAAACACATATATGTAATGAACGCGCAAAGTTCAATGGGCAAATATTATGTATATTTAGACAACTGTGCAAACTGTGTGTGTGTAATAATAGACGGTAGCCTTCAAATTATTTTATAAAAATTTTAAATAAAAACTAGAACATTTTCAATAAATTCGAAGAAAAAAAAAAGTGAAACGAAAATTTAAAGAAAAATTTTATTTTACTTGTCTAATATTTCTTCCTTTCACTTTGCTTCAAGTATGCATTTATGTCCAATAGTCAAGCTTGTCGTACCTTGCGAAGTAATGCGGGAAACATGAATGTTATATCCTAAGTTGAAATATGAAAAAAGGGGGAAAAAAATACAAATTTATAAATATTTTCATCAACAGGTAAATACTATCGAAAAATTATCGCGATCGCTATCAGTTAAAAAAGTAAGGTGCGGTATTTATATGTAGTACAGAGAACACGGGCCAAGCTGACCGTACGTTTGTAACGCATTGCGCATCGAAAAACCCATGAAGCATATGTGTCTTTGACTAACATCTACAGTGGGTTTTTTTTACATGTTCATGTCTGCCTTCCACATCGTCTGTTGAAATCGCAAAACTGATTAACATCCAAAGCTTTTTTTAACCCCTCTCCACAGGTGAAGATTGAAAAATCATCTACATCTCTCTCTCTCTCTCTCTCTCTCTCTCTCTCTCTCTCTCTCTCTCCCTGTTTCTCTGTCTCTCTGTCTGTCTGTCTCCATGTCTCTCTGTCTGTTTGTCTCTCTCTCTCTCTCTCTCTCTCTCCCAGTCCATGGGCCGTCGTGCAACTACGAAAAAACTGATGAGAACCTTTTTCCTAAACTATGGTTTGAAAGTTGTAGACCTTTTAGGATTTGTCTTTAATACAATAAAGGTCGACTAAGTCTCTGTTTCACTGTTTTTTTTTTCATGTAAAAAAAGACTTCTTTTACTCAAATTTTTAGGCATTAAAAGGGGAAAATTTAAGCAACATTTTATAAAATTTTCAATCAAAAATTGTGAGAATTCCGTCAATGAAATCTTTAAGAAAAAGCATCCTTGCGGCAGTTAGGGGTTCATACGAAAGGTTCGCATGAAATCGAAACAACAAATTTATTCTATTAGTACGCTAACATAGCTGTAAAAAAATAGATGGTAAAAAAAAATTGAAATTTGATTTTTTGCTAGAATTGTATCCATTAAAGGGACAATATCTAAAAGGCCAGATCAGCTAGATGAGTTGGGTTAATGCTTTTTTTCAGTCAAATAAAACGAAATCGGAAAGTGAAGTGGAAGCAATAGTCCGGAGTTCGAGATATAGTGAGTTTTCAGCGTGTTGACGTTTGGCGTCATAGGAAAAAATTCGCCCCAGAAGCATATTAGCAGCGGTAATATGTTATGTGCTACACTTCCCCTTCTGTTGTTAGCAAACCTTACGCCTTCCGATCAGCAACGGTTACACTTATCATACATATACTATACACCAGCACCGATAACAATTGCCTGTTGACGGTATCCAAACAACGGGTCTTTTCGTCCTTCAAAACGTCCGTTATCCTCTCCACACGGAGCTCATATTCTGTCCAGAAGACGGGAGACGGAGTAGCTGGTATGTAATAGACAATACTTTGGATGGATTGGAACCATTTCTTGTATATTTGTTGAAATTTTAAAGGCGGCTTCTTCCTCAAACTTATGCAAAATGGTGTGCAATTCGGCACATCTATAAACCCAGCATAGGATAAATTTTTTCGTACCTATCACTTCAAAATAGATGTTTGTACCAATGAATCAGTGGGTATCATTTTTATCATTTGATTTTAAGCGAACTTATCTACGAGAAATTTGATTGGATTGAATTGATCTTTGGTTGCGTTTTATTAATTAAAATATTGTAAAATTTTCTTATTGCGACCCAATTTGCAGTGATCTGTGTTGACGAGAGGCGGACGACTGAGTTACCAAGCCAGTTCCCCTGCCTTTACATTCCCAACAAAAAATAGCTAGGGAATGTATAATTCTATAGCCGAGTCCACAAAAAGCAGCAAAGCCTTCTTCCTAAACTTTTGATTTCTTGGTAGAAGGATTGAAAGTTTCAGAATAACTCGCAGCCTCCTTCATGAAGCTTTACCAAAGTACTTGTATTACGAATGCTTTTAAATGAAAACAAATGCTTTCCAAAGACATTCGCTAGAGAATTAGAGGGGCTGAAAGTCGATCAGGCTGCGAATTCCTAGTAGAAATTCATTTGGCATTGTCGTAGCGCCTGGGAAAGAGCTCGAAATTTTCAGGGAAACAACTTTTTCCCACATATTCTAAAAGGTTCATAGTTTTAATAAACTAAGAAAATGAGAATTTTTTTCCCAGAAATGTACTTTCGTCTTACAGAAAAAAGTGGTTGAGACACTTGAGCAGTATTTCCTTTAATGGTGTAGAAGATAGCAGAGATTTCAATAAATTTAGAAAGAAATCAAGGTGGGTGTCACATGAGTTTTACCAATCACCATAATTATCGTATATTTTAAGACAAAAGCTCCATTGCTTATCTGCTATAATGCTATCTTATTACGCTTAAGCCCACTTCGGCAGATTTTCTATTATTCTTTCTATTAAATTGCGTTATAAGTGATGCGAATTAAAATTTCGACTCAAGTCAAAGATAATTTATGTCTTGATTTATAATATAAATTTATTTCAATGTTAAAATAATATAAAATTAAATGTGAAAATATTTGTAGTCAACCAATTGCGAAATTTGTAAACACTTTGGCCATTTGCCAGCAAAAGAAAAAATTTCAATTTTTTTTCTCTTTTTTTTTTTTTTGAATCAAAAAATTAATGTTTCAACTGATCGTGGTTTCGATTGTTTTGTTTATTTCTCTTTTTGCCACAAGTAGAAATGCTTAAAAGACAATTTGCGTGAAATGATTTGCGAGGAATTACGATTAATTGCTAAAAAAAGCTATATATGCCTTGCGCGGAATCATCGATATATGTTTTAAGTGTTCGCATGACAAACGATTTCAAAGCTGATCTAAGAACTTAGATTAAGAAACTGTGCGCTTCCTTTTGAATGTGGAATGTTCAATAGTGCTCGGTGGTGGTCTGAGAGTAAATAAATCGATTCGGACTTGAAAATACAGTTCAAACGGATGGACATAGAGTGGTACACAATCGCCGTACGTAGTTGTAAAAATTGCAAGCACCTCCTCAGATAAATTTTTCGATAGAACCCCTGAAAATATTTATGAAGACTTGCAGATGAACATTTGTTGTAAATTGTTTTCTTTAGTAATCGTGAACGAATCCATAGATTAATTTACTTAAAACTAATCTGAGGAATGTGATAAAAGAAGTCTTGTTGATAAATTTTCGCATTTCACTTAAAGAAAAATTTATTGTTTACTGTAATCGTTGGTTTAACGAACGGACAGATGGACCGATGGACAGGCTATCAAATCAATCAAGAATATTCCTTTATGACATGAGATCTGTGACGCATATATCCCTGCAGTACAAGCATTCAGCAGATCTGAACATGCTTCCCCTGATGGATATGAAAATAAAGTAAATAGTAAAAGAGACGTTGTGTTCTAAATAAACTCTGCTGGCAATCTTAACATATTTTATAAACAAACATTACCGTGAAAATAGATAAATTTTATTACCTCCAGGCGGAAGGAGCAAAGCGTAAGAAAGAGAAAATATTTCTTAACCGATGATACGATCAGATAGATGACTGAAAAGATAACTAAAGAGGAAAAGAGAGAGCGAGTTTTTTAATTTGTTTATTTAGCATAGCATAGCAAAGTTGTAAATGAGGCATGAAATGAATTTTATACGAATTATTAAATATGTACTCAACAAATGAAGTAATGTTTGGTAAGAAAATCAATTGAACGGCAGATAAAACATGTGATGGTAGTTGGACTAGTTGCGGTTTTGTTGCTTATGGTTTTGCAACTGTTTCGTTGCAGCAGCAAAACGAACAGCAATCTCTGCATTACAGTTGAACTAATTCTTAAGATTGATCTTTGCTTTGCTTTGGTTTTCTAGAGTTCTTTCTGCTTTTAATAACAACAAACACACCAAACATCAGCATTAAATTGAAATGAAAACCTGTTACTTTCAGATGAGCGCATGCACATCTAGATGCACACATGCGCATGACTTTAACAATTTATAGAGATTGCTCTTGCTTTCTAACTTTAATGCCTTTTTTTTTGTTTTTTTTTTTTTTTACTTTTTTACCCTCAATGATATAATAAGACGACGCCGAGTAATCATCTAAATTGTTTTGCTGGTTTATTTTTATATGTACATATATATACTTACATAAACATATGTACACACATATATATATATATATATTATTTTGTTTTTTCCTCTCTTCATTGCAGCTTGAAACTGTAACGAGTTTTAATGAAAACCGTAACATTTATTTGGAATTCATTGCTAAGAAAGTAAGGAAGTATCTCATTGTGTGTTGGATGTGCTCGTGACTGTTTGAATATCGTAACTTTCCCGCGTCGTAATCTGTGGTCGCTGATTTATCATATTCATCATTATCATCATTATCATTATCGATATTCTTCGACCGCTTACATCACAGGAAGACGCTAATCGCTCTTGGCTACAACGGTGTGTGTCGTCCGAAAAAAATAAATAAAAAAAAAAAAATAGCACGTGCTTCTGCTATTTGTTTTTGTTTTTCTTTCTCTCGACTGTGAAAGAAAGCAGCAAAAAAATTGGCAGCTGTTCGCTGTCGTGCTATTGTATCGAAGTGACGTGAATAGTGCAATTCGTTTTCTTACCGCTGACTTATGCTATAAAATATGTCTTTAAAGGTGAGTGAAAACAAGAGGGAAAGGTAGAAAACAAGTAAGGGGCGTTATTATTACATATATACACATACATATATGTACGATAACCAAGCTGCTATTCTCAAGTGATTGCTCATTAACTATAGGAACGAATGTTAAGCGTAAATAGTGATTACGTGATGTTTGCGTGTTGCTGGTAAATAGTTTGTGATATGTGTCGAGATAAAAACAAGAAAAGCAAAAAAAAAAACAGAAGAAAAATTTGACTATAATTATATTTATTTATATGATAACAGCATTGCAATGTTGATCATTACATTATATCCACTACTGAAGGATGGCGATAAACTAGTTTTGTCATGATATTTGCATTACTTCGAGATCTTGAAATGTATTAAAATATAGGAAATGCTTGTAGTTTAGATGAAGACCATATGCAGATACCCCCCCCCCCCCGCCTACCTCCCCCTCCCCTCACATTTAAGGAAAATACGGGCCACTGTGTTCGAAGTAACACGGGAACGTTCCTGCACTTTACCAATGCAGTTCCACTATCACGGAAAGCACAAAAAATCACAAAAGAAAGGAAAGAAGCGTCCAAAGAGAGAGGAGTGAACTTTTATAGCATAATTACTATAATTACGGTGTAAATCTTATAATTATGCAAGAAGATAGAACTGAAAATTGAACGTTCTATGAATTTTGGTCTTTTATGGCCGAAAAATAAAGGACGTACGTTTAGTGGGGATAACATGTAGCAAGGGCAGTGTGACGGTGTTTAGAGCGATCTTATCTTAGATTTTTTTGATTTATTGAGATTGCGTGGACCAACCCGGCAAATAAGGGGACTTATATGTTCACTCAAGAAAGTTCTGCGAAACTTTTAAAGAAAAAATTTCCTTTTTTTACAATTTTTGTTTCTGTGACTGTCACCTTGGGTGGCATATATTTTCTATTATTTTTTTTTTGGGAACTAAACGAATTTATTACGAAAAGGTTTTGAAGATCACAACGGTAAAATATTCGGGCTTGAAGCACTCTCGGAACGTAGTCTTTGTTTTACGAGTGCAGACCGAATACTAGTTAACTGTGTATGACGGATATATACATCGCGATCTGTCCATTCGTCCTTGCCGGATTTCCTCATCGAATTTTTACCTTACGAGTGTCCATTTGCCATAATACCGCATTTTAGAAAATATGTTTGTCGTTTTGTCAAATAGTTTCATTACAACTTAATTTGATATTACATTATATGCCAGGTATGCGTTTGGCGAGTTTACGACTATATCGCTAAAGAGGTCGACACAGTTAACTGGTTAAATATCAGCATTATTTTTAATTACATGAATTTGTATTACTTTCACAACAGATATGCTTATGTGCATAGATTTAATTTAGTAGAAAAATTTGCGCTCTTTTAATCATTAATAGCCACAGATTAATCGACGCTAACACGGGTAGCTCAAATTGCTTTTTACAAAACAACAACAACAACAACAACAACAACAACAACAATTATATTAGATTCTTTTTCTTTATCAGATTTTTGTTAATTATATGAATCCATTTAATTAGTAATTAAAATTATTCTTCAAATGAGCTGAATTTTTTTTGCTTAGGCACATAAAGGTGCGCCATACATGAATTTAATAAGAGTTGATTGTCTAAAAGATGAGGATAAGATGAAGCCATAAAACTTATATTCATTTAATAATAGTGAAGTCCATTTAACTTAGGTTCACCTATCTGCCTACGGCTTTAAACGTAAAGCTAATCAAGAGCAATAAATTTAAATAATAATAGAAAATGATTGTTTTCTACTGTAGATTAAGCTTGAGATTGCAAATTAACTAAATCCGAAAAGCTGATCATTTAAAACCTAGCAATCGCCGTTGTATTATCTAAAAACTGAGCTACCAATGCTACCTGTGCGTATCTTACTACTTGAATATAAACAATCAACTGAAACGCAAATTTATCGATTGGATTATTTGTATATATATTACCGGTGTATTTTGAAAGTAGATTAAATCGATATATTTTTTTATATCCATCACCCAAGGATGAGGGGCATATTCATCTTGTGAGAACGTTTGCAACGAGCAGAATGAAGCTCCAGAGCCACCAAAAAGTACATGTTCTCTTGATCAGTATTAAAAACTGCATCGAGTTAAGCATGTCCGTCTGTGCTTTTGACCACGTCCGTCTGTATAAAGTCTATTGTAAACATTCTCCTCCTCACCGCAAAAATTAAGCTACCGACTTCAAATTTGGCAGAAATATTGGAAATTCTTGTACAAAGGTTTGTATTGAAAATATACCAAATCGGCTGAAGGTTACGTATACAGTACTACGTAAAGTCGGGACAACTCTATTTTTCGAAAGGAATACAAAATTGTTTTTTCACTCATAACCAACAACCTACAGCACATAGACCTACAAAAATTTGAATGGATAACCTTTGGGTGATGCTGTAGTACGTCTATAAAAATAGAAAAATCGGTCACGCCTACACAATTCTATGTGTGTCATATTTTCATTTCTGTTTTAAGTCTTTATAACGCCCAGACACAAGGCCCGTCAAGCAAAAACCCCGTAAAATTCTTGGCCAGTTTTCAATTTGGTGTGCAACTAAGCATGTCCATCCTGTACGTCTGTTATCTATCCGTCTGCGCAACTGTGCAAAACTGTGAACACTTTTTCTTTCCGTGTTTTTTGTTTGTTTCTCGTAACACATACGCCGTATAAACTTTGACTATTATTTTGAAAATAGAAAAAAGTTTAGTTAGTTTCGTTTTTTTTTTTAGAATCACGGTGATGGGTATAAAAAATTCGATTACGACCGAATATAATTTTCTTCTTGGTTTTTTTTTCCATATGATCAACCACTCAGGGTATGCCCTCTATTCGTATAACGCGATGACGATTAGAGAGACGTAAGGAAAGAGAAGAAGTCGGCAAAAGTCGATTTTAAAGTTAAAATATTGAACTGTTTTTTGATATATATATCACACATAACCTTGTAGTGCAAACGCAGAAATTCATAGCAGAATGCAAACTTTGATACTTAATCTGAAATTTATGTATAGATCTCGAAAGAGTTATGTAATTAGTAGTGAACTTGAATATGATTTCCGCTTTTCTGAAAGGCCGGAAGAAGCCGGTTAAAGTCGGTGTTTCTTCGACTTCTAAGCAATATCTTATGTATCTTATGTATTATGCAACGAAACTGCTTTTTAAACGACACAGCATTGCTTTCGTATCTCGTTTCACAAAATTGAAATTAATTTGTGTTTTTCGAAAACAGAAAACTAAAGCACTTCACAAACTTCCGGTTTCACCCAACATACATGATATTCCATATATATATTTTCGATGTATATTTGAAAACAAAAAGATTGCGTTTTTTTGGAATATTCTTATGGAACACTATTCGTGGACACGAGTAATATTTATAATAGGTAAACATATTGCAAGTTCTCGAATCTGTGCTGGAGCTTATCAGCTGGCCTGCTCCGTTGGCGTACAAAAAAATTTGTATTTTTTGAAGTCACTTGGTAACCTTACACATCTGGATGAAGTGGACTCGCGGATTATTTTACTTGTTAGGGACTGCAGACGTTCGAGTTCTATTAAACGACTCCTTTCCTGCTCTCAATCGGCCACAAAGCGCGTAATTGAGACGATTATTTGCGTAAATCGACAAGGTTCGACAAGGTATCTAATACTCAGGTGGGAACTCCTTAGATTGTCCATTGTGCGTTCACTTAGTTGTAGACTTGAAGCTAAAAACGTTTAAATTAACTCCGACTGAAGTTTGATTGCTTGTCGAAGATTTACTCACTTTCTCCGCTTAATTGACTTGCCTTCTAATGCGCTAAGATGTCAATAGTTATTCATCCATTTCGTCGTGCCAGCTGTGATATATCCGTTTTCGTTGGCTGCTCTTTTCAGTTGATCGATGCTCAAAAATCACTGTATGATGGTCATGAAATTCGTTGTCACACGATTGACTCCAAAAGAGATTAATTTTGTTCAGCATTTTGCTATATTGAAAACTTGTCATACGGAATATATTCCATCTATGTACACAAGCTGGGAATTACTTTAAATCAGAAAGACGAGCTTTTACGTATTTTTGACTTTCGACTTTGGCCACGCAAGAAATAGTTTGTGGCGCTTCTTCAGCAAAATACCGACATATTCATTAAACCAAATTTATAGCCTTTTGACCGTATTTCTCTTGCGGTAAAAGCCGTTAGTTATTAGCTTTACACCATTAAGAGGCTATCTCTCTCTTCTCAGAAACTCCCTGTTTCTGCAGAGAGTGAAGCAGATAGTAGTTGCATGTGGCATGTTCTGGGTTATACTGATGACTGATGTAAAAAGGCTTTTCTGTGAAGTTCTCTCTATCAGTTTTTGAAGTCATTAAACCTATGGGTGCCCTAATGTTATCGTTTGCTTTTGCTAAATTGTCTTATTGATGGGCTCTAGACGTTGTACGTCAATTCCTAATTTTAACCGTACTTTGCCCGTTGGCAGTAATGAGTAAAAGCAATCTTGTGGCCAAGTTTGAAAAGCTTGCCTTCCATTCTCGCCAAATGCTTGGCTTCAACTTGCGCGAGATTGTTAAAGTTTGTACAGTTTTAATCCACCTTGGACTACGATCTTTTTCGTCGTGTATGACCCACTTTTTATTGTCCATTATCATATTCTTCAAACAAGACTTGATTTCGTTGCTTTTCAGCAGCAATTCCCAGATGGAAATTTGGTTCATTAAATTTTTCACTATTTACTAGAGTGGTAACCAAGGGAAGAGCTCCAAGTTTGTATTCAATCTTAGGAGAACGGGTCGAGACTGTTTTTTGGTCACTGTTGAAATCGGCACCGTTGCCATAAGGGGAATGTGCCGATCTTCGATTGGACGACCAGAGCCCGGCGCATCTCTAACATTGAAATGTCCAGAAGAGAAACGGACGAATCACATGCGAGTCAGCTGAGTTTAATAAAGATTATCCCGATACAAACACTACGATTAATTTCACGTACCTGCGAAGCCTTATCGCTTTGGTCGACGTAATATTGTAAAATATAGCAACTTTTTTTAAAATTTTGGCTCATTTTCAAAACTTTTTCGCTTGCTTTGGACCCAATTAACAAATGTCGTAACGTTTTTTTTTACTTCTCTATGGATTGCTATCTTTCACACGTGTTCCAATGCAATTTGATCGAGTTCATGTTAAGGGTTCATGTGACGAAACGCCACGAACTTTCTTCTGTACTGAATTTTACTCAAAATTACTGAACATATTGTTATTCAGGTGATGAGTACGAAAAAGAGAAGAAGAGAGCGAGAGGGACAGAGAGGGAGAGAGAGATAGAAAGAAGAGAAAAATCGACCTCTTTCTTTATATTTAATAAATTTTGGTTTTCATATTTTACACGTTGTGTGAAAACGATTTATGCTAAATCGATCTTTCATGATCATTAGAAAATTCTCCAATCTCTCTGTGTGTGTGTGTGTGTGTGTGCTTTTGTCTTTACATTCACAGCCCTTCACTTTTTTACAATTTTAAAATAATGACTTGGTTTTTTCCTTTTGCCTTAACTTTCGGTCCGAATAATATCAAAGTCATGGTTTTTGTTTTTTTTTATTTGGTCGTTTGGTTTTTTTTTTATACCGTTTGAGGGAAATGTAGACAAATATAAATGCGCATACACATAAATTTATGTCATCTGTCCTTCCAGCGGCTTATTAAGACCATCTTACGAAACTGACTTTTGTAACGAAAATGAAAAACTTTCAAATTTGAACTGTGTGCAGAAAATCATGTCTTGTATGTATGGTTGGTTAGGAATAGAAATTGTATTGTTTTTGCGGTTTGTTTTTTTTTTTTTTTTGTTCGTAAAACAAAGTTAACCCATAGAAATAACAACAACAGCAGCAGCAGCAGCAGCAGCACTAACAATTGCAATATTATTAACGTGGTGGTGATGCTGTGGTAACGGCTTGACATTTAATTTATCCAGGCGCGTATCAAAGACATACATATGTATGTTTGGTAGAGAAACAATAAAAAGTCAAAAAAAAAAATAAATAAATAAATAAATAAATAAATAAAAAATAAATCTATAAATATGAGCCTTAGATAAATGTGTATGTAATTGTATAGAGAAACTAAAAAAAAGTTAATCAACTCAGAATAACACGAAAAATGTAATATATACATGTTTGCATACATACTTAACTTACTATAAAGCTAGAGTGCATAAAGATTTGTTCGGAGAGCATGTAATATGAGATATATTAAGCAGCGTGCAGGAAAACTTGTTAAATTTATTAAAAAATGCCGGTCTCTCGTTGTGATCGCTAATAATAATAGTGAAAAAGGAAACACACAAAACCAAAAAAAAAAAAAAAAAAAAAAAAAAAAAAAAAACTTAAATGGTAATATCAGCTAAATAATACAGCAGCAAAAATAACAGTACAAAATACTAAAGGCAACGTTAGCAATAATGCAGTTATTTACGTCTGGGAAAGAAGTGCTGTTAACAAGAGACACTTGTGGCGCATTTAATGCTGGTGAAGTTGTCATTGTTTATGCTGTTGCCATTGCTATTGCTATTGCTATTGCTTGCCCATAGGGAGAGGCAACAACGTGGGTAACTTGTAATTGCTAGTGTTGTTGGCATCAGGTGCTCTTTTTCTATGTTTCCCATGCCTCGCATAAGTTTATAGATTTTCGCGCCTCTTTTGTTTTGTTTTTTTTTTTTTTTTTGGGAGCTTATCTCGTATTTATTACATTAAATTTCATGATTATGATTATGATGTAATGTAGTTGGCGGTTATTGAATATCGGTTCAGATGTATACCATGTATCGATTTCTTATAGTTGCCGCTAGGTTGCCCGTGTAGCTGTTATGCAATCGATCAAGCTTAACATTTATATTTTCGAAAGGGTGTTAAAATATTACGCAAAACATTTATAATTTGCAATGAAATACAAATTTAATTAACAGACCGTACAAAAATATGTGCATACCTTTAGCGTATCTATTGTTAAAAAAAAAAAATATATATATATATTGTATTTATTATTATACAGAAAGAAACACCATCGGACGTTTTGCTACATTTGGCCGCGTTGCGTGGCGATGATATTACATTGAGACGTGTCTTGGATAGCGGTAAAGTTCATGTGGATTGCAAAGACGAGGTATTTAGTAAATCATTTGTAAATTTCTTTTAATTATTAATTAGTTGTTAGAGAAAACCTAGTAATTTAAACTAAATATACAATGTTTTTGCATTATTTATTTTTATTTTTATTATGTCGGTCACGCATATGCTCTCATTTTCTTTTTATTTTTTACATTTCATACTTTTGCTTTTGCTTGTTTTTTTTATATTTTGTTATTTATTTATTTTTGTTTTTTTTTTTTTTTTTAAATAATCTTTATGGTTTTGACCACGCATAGTGAAAACACTATCGCCAACACTATCACAAAAATAATGCCTTTTCTTAGTTAGCGCGTAGGTTGACTGTAAATTGCTTGGTAGTGAAAATTTCTATTTCCTTTTTAATGAATGTGTGCGCTACTCTTACGTTTAAACTCTGTCTGTCTGTACTCTAATGTACGCAAGTGTATTAGTACTATTGCACTATTTGAGCATTCAACTGTTATTTGAAGACTCAAGAACATCAATCAAACCGACAGGCACAAATACTTACATAGGCGAATACGCACACGTATCCACAAGTACCCATACCTCTTTTTTGTGTCTTCTTATAGTACAGTAAATTATAATATTATAAAAGAAAAGAAGATAACTAAAAAAATGTTTTGTTGGACTTACGGTGAATATTAGTCACCCTTTAATCGTGTAATAAGAGAAAAAACAAGAATGAAATTACGTTCTGCTTGAGATAAACATCTGAATACATAGGGCTACCTTGTATTGCATATACATAGTTGTCTCATCGTAAATAAGCGAAAAATGTGTAAGTGTATGTGTAAAGGTATTGCACTTGTGCGATAATTTATTGTAAAATATACGGCATTGACGTTTATTAGCAGTAGCATGTCGGTGTCTTTTTTTGGAATCATACAATACGTGTCGCATTGTGGAAAACCAGATGATAGCTCCTGTGAAGTTCCCGATGCAAACTATAATCCAAATTTTAATATTCGATCCTAATAGCTTAATAAAAAAATAAAAAATTGTCGGTTCAATTTGCCTAATCTTTAACAAGTATGAGAATTTCCCTACAGACAAATTAAGTCCCGAGTTCAATGCTACATAATCCTAGAAAAGACCATGATCCTCATCGCCAACGGATGCTTAGGGTGGCTTATATGGATTTTTCAGCTTTATCTGATAAATGCGATAAGCAAACCTACAAGTTTCCCAGATTCACCTGATAAGGAGGATAAGAAAAATTATAAGCTGCTTCTTTACAAGTTTTTTAAGTGGCGCACA
Source organism: Glossina pallidipes (assembly GCA_000688715.1). Classification (NCBI taxonomy): domain Eukaryota; kingdom Metazoa; phylum Arthropoda; class Insecta; order Diptera; family Glossinidae; genus Glossina; species Glossina pallidipes. The sequence continues at coordinate 100,661 of KK499937.1, read as the reverse complement.
AGGATGCAAATGATTTCCTTGCTCCTGTTCGTCTATGTATATATTCAACAATTATGAGATCTGTTACTGATTTTCTTGGAATAATGGGTTGATCCAAATACAATCTTGTAAGTTTACAAGGTAACCAAAAAGGTTTTTAAACTTAGGTCTTCCTGGTTTTTATACCTAGTACAAAGGGATGGAGAAATCAACATTTGCAACACCCAGAAGGCTGCAGAGATCCTACAATCTGTATATATTGTTGATGAGTATGATATTCTCAATTGGTGTAAGCCTGTTCATATGTCTATCTGTTCGTCTGTCTATGTTCCCATGATAAATGCACTCCGGGTACATTCAAATTTGACAGGAACATTGCAGGAAAGTTGGCGGCCACTTCGCGGCCCAATCGGTAAGTGTTATGTCTTTAGTGACTAAGCACTCGCTATAGCTATGAAGAAAGTAAACTCTACCGCACTGAGATTTATTGTCAAGCGACAACATTTTAGCTCTACATTTTGCGTTTTTTCATCGAATATCGCATCAATTACCGAAGATATATACATGAACCGTGACATAAGTGACAGTTGCGGTATTGTCTATCAAGGAAAAACAAGCTACTCTTTTGTACAAATTCGAGCGATTGAAATGGAAAATTGCGGCTCTATACGGTTACTTTGCTTTTCATATCCCTGCTGGAATATATTTAGATTTTCGAAATCTTAGATAGCACATAGAAATGTGTACCGAGGGGTCAATACTGTAGCCCTTGGTTATTTATAATAATCGCTTTAAATTTATTCGTTTCACTTTCGTTACATTAAGTGATGAAAATTTGCTTCATGAGCCCGCTCTAAGCAACCTGATAACCAAATTGATAATTATCCGCCCTTTCCTAAAGTAAAGTTTTCAACTTGTAGTTGTTGGTTTTAAGCTTCAAGTTGAAAGTTTTTAATTTTGTTTTAATCAAATCCTCATGCAAAGCAACAGAACAGTGCAATCACTCAAAATTGTCAAAGAGCTGTACATATACATATACATACATGTGGAGGAGCATATGAATATAGTTTTGGTTTGGTTTGCGTGGTGTTGCAAAATCGTACAAAAGGTATATTGTGATTAAAACTCTATGCTATATATGCGATATGAGGAATATACATACGATCGACATATGAAGTGAAAGGATTTTTGCTTTACCTTCAAACTAAATGTGGTACAGCAATGGTGAATAGGAGGAGAATGTTCCCAGATCTGATAGTTTTATTTTGCTTCGGAATTTTATTCGTTTACAGTTATTTCTTCTTTTGTAAGCTGCTGCAGTAAAATTGCTTTTAAACTAATTCCATTTATGCACATATTTTCAATTAACTACAGGACGGCACGACTCCACTGATTTTATCAGCTGCCGGTGGCCATACGCCTTGCGTTTTGGAACTGCTTGATCAAGGAGCAGATCCAAATGCGCGACGAGCAACTGGTACCACGCCGCTTTTCTTTGCTGCCCAAGGCGGTTACTTGGACGTAGTTAAAGTTCTCATAAAAGCCGGTGCAAGTGTGGATACGCCCTCAATTGTAAGTAAAGAGACCAAGAACTGGCTTAGAATTACTTCATCTGAGATTTATAAAATCCTTGAATTTCTTATGTTCAAAGGATGGAGGAACTCCATTATTTGTGGCAGCTCAAGGTGGTCACGTGAAGTTAGTTAAGGAATTACTGGATTGTGGAGCCAATGTTAACGCTTATATGAAAGTTAGTAACAACGGATTCCAAAGCAACGAATAAAGACAAGAAATTAAATAAATCTTTTTATTAGGATCGAGCTACGCCTGTATTTATAGCAGCTCAAAATGGTCATCGCACAGTTCTGTCGTTACTGTTAACCGCTGGTGCAAATTCCGACACAAAGCGCATAGACGGAGCCACACCGCTCTGGATAGCGGCCCAAATGGGTCACGATCATATTTGTAAAGTATTATTGCAACACGGTGCCAATGTGGATGCAGTGCGGTGTGATGGAGCTACTCCGTTATTTAAAGCGGCTCATAAAGGTCATGCTGCGGTAGTAACGGAATTGCTTAAACATCGTCCTAATTTGGGCTTATTACCAGTGAGTATAAATAGGAAAAAATATTATTTTTTTTTTTTTTGTTTGCGCGGATTAAATATGGGGAGTAGTTTTAATAGCGAGATGCCGATAAATGGGTTTCGCAACTGTCGTTCGAAATCGAAAGGATCAGCGACATTTCAAGAAACTATTGATCGAGATTACTATAGAGAGAGAGAGAGAGAGAGAGAGAGAGAGAGAGTCGTGCGTCATGTGAACATTGAAGTTAATGGTGACATTTTAACAAAGTATTGATCAAGGTCCAGGACATATACAAAATTTAATTACATCTTGAGAGTTTTAGGACGTTTTTCTGTCCTGTTTTCTAAGAAATAAAAATGCATGGCAAACTCGCAAAAGTGTATGTGTGAGAGGGTAAGTTTTATTGGGAAAGATTAGGAAGGACATTACCTCCAAGGTAATCCTCGTTTCGGTCGGCCAGAAACTGTGTTTAATCGACTACGACTTGCATTTGACGGTCACAGAGGCCGGATCTAATTTTGACTATTAATAAATCAACAGTTTCGAGTTACTTTGCTTTAGAAAGTTATTCGTTATCCGTCCACTTTACAAAGGCTAAATAATTTACCAAAAAAAACAAGCATTGGTTACACACTTTTTAAGAAAGTACAATCTACACGGAATAGGTATGATGTGTGGAGGCGTGAGTGACATATTTTATGTGATCATCATCGAAGATTTCTCCTAGTAGAGCACAGAGACTTGTCCTATTTACTTTTTTTCATTTTTCGATCTTCATAGAATGGTGAAACAGCTCTACACGCGGCCGCTATGTTTGGTCACATGACTGTTGTTAAACAATTGATTGCTGCTGGCAGTGATATTTTATTGAAAAACCAAGATGGCCTTACAGCTTTACAGGTCGCTCGTCAACAGAAATACACCTCGATATGTGATTATCTACAGGAACGTATACGACTATTAGTAGCTCGTACAGCACAAAGTTAAAGAAAGGGTTCAAAACCATTAACAAAAACAAAAAAAAAAAAAAGCCAAGAAAGCGAAATTTCGAGTATGAAAAATGAAAAAAACAGGCAGCAAGCAGAGCTTACTTATTATAATTGAGCTTTTCTCAGATATTTATAAATATTTGCAGCTTTAAGTACCTCTTTTTAAGTCAGTACCCTAATGTTAACTATTCGAAACACGCATACACTTACACATACCAAAAGGTCTTTGAGCGAAGAAAATTTATTGTTTTATTTTAAATGAATTTTTTTTTTTTTTTTACTTTAATTTTTCATTATTTTTGTTTTACATGTAAAAAAATATTTGCAGCACAATATACATAATAAAATAAAACTATGCAAAATAATTAAACTGATAATATGCCTTTTAAGCTGATTTATTTTCAAATCCTATATAAGCAATAAAAGTAATCAGCGTGCGTCCAGTGATTTTTTTAATTTTTTTTTTTGGAAAATTTTTACAATTTTTATGAAAAAAACACTTATGAGAATCGGTCTGAGTAGTTTTTTTTTTTTTTTAGTAATTAAGCACATTACGATTTGTTAAGATGTAAATATACAATAAATAATCTTATTATCTAAAGATTATTTTATCCTACTAAACCTTGCCTTGGCATCTTCTATACTTTACTATTGTTAAATATTCAAAAAATTAATAATTTATTCATTTTTGGTGCAAATAAATAAATAAAAATTTTCTTCAAAATACACGCACTCTTTAAAGAAATTAGAAACTAAATCTATTCCTATCACTTTATATACGTTTCACCTAAAAGGGAAAAAAATCTCTTATTTTAGTATACGAAATACTCTACGCAATGCATAATCAAACACTTCTTATGTACATGTATGTACATTTGTGCTAATAAGTTGATAATCAAATACTTAAGTAAAAGATATACACATATTTAAAACATACTTAAAATAAATTTAGTAAAATTCGATAAAAAAAAAAAAATAAACAAATAAATCAAAGCGTAATTAAGCAAAATTTCTGCATTATTTTTCCCTAAGAAATTTAACGATAAAACTTTTGTTCTAAGCTAAGTCGAATTCATTAGGGATTATTTACGGTTTAAAGCTAGTGCCGCAATTGTTCCACATCGTTTTTTTTTGGACATTTGCGTTGAAAAGCTGTTGTGATGAAGCTGTTTACGAGTCAACTTAGTGATTGATGTCGCCATAACGGTGCAAGTGCTGCTCTACTACGTTATGAGCCATTGGGTAAAATGAGCATTAATTAGAAGCAAAAAATGTGCCGAAAATGAGGGAAAACCCGTATCTGTAGGGTTCTTGCCATATAGAACTGAAAACTGTCCTGCCAATGGATCGCCTGATTTCTCTCTTTCAGTATATACAGGCCTCTTAGTACTCAGCAAAATTATATAAGATATCTTTTGCACTGTTGCCAGTTGAGTTCGTTGCCTTTCAGGAAATCGCAAAACATTATATTTAGAGCGTAAACTAGAATAATAGACATTTGAGTTTGCCTTTTGGCCAGCTTCCACTAATGATTAATAAAAAGTTTTTTTCTTCTGTTTAAGGCAGCTGTTCATATGTGAAGAATCGCTTTTAAACGTTCCTTGGCTTCGACTTGTATGGCAATAATCTTCTTTCTTAACCGGTCTAATTTACTTCCCACAATTTTTCCTTATATTTGCATTTTATGGCAGCCTTCATTGGGTAATGCGTTCAATTCGTTATTTGCTACTCGAAAGACGTGCAAAAGAGAAAAATCTTTTAAAACAACAGAGTCCACACAAATTAGGTGTACTCTTGATTAGCATTCGGTTTTGCGACGTTGATAGCCACGTTGCGACGAAGGATCTTTGTAGGTATTTGAAACGATATCAATAACACAAGTATGTTCGTTATTTCGCCATCAATGGCCTATGAACTATGGACGGACGGATAAACTATGATTGAAATTCTTGAATATTCTTGAAAATTGACGTAGCGGTCAATGCGTTAGTTCTTGATCATTTGTTTTTCTCTTCACGTTTGTCGTCCCTTGTTCCAGCCCAAACAAAGGGTCTTTACAACTTAGTGTTTTACTAACCTACCAGGCGCTTCACTCTTACATTTTAACGCCTTTCAATGCACGTTACTTTTATTCACCCTTTCAAAAACAAGCAATATTCAGACAAGGTGTTGTCAGTTTCCGAATTATGCTGGAATATAAAACGATTAAGTTTTATAAACAAGCGATTCATTTGCATGTGTCATCGACTATTGTCACGTTGTTCATGTAGATCATTATATCACCGAAGTCTGAAATTCTTACATGCGTCAGTGTATTTTCTGCTTCATGTTGTTATGATGCTTTAGTAGCACGTGACTGTGACATATGTAATCTATTTTGTTTATTTATTTATTTATTTATTTATTATGAGCCCTTGATCTGATTGAATCATTAGGCATAATTTTCCATGTACTGCCTTAATCTTTTAGCAGTAAAAAGCTAGCGGACGTGCACCTTGTACCATTTCCGTACTCAGAATTTTCCTTTAAACGATAAGTATAGTCAATAACTTCCCTTTAAAACTTTTGTCTAATCTTCTGATTCACATTGACATTAAAAAAAAAAAAAAAGTTTGCCACTACATGACGTATACCGGAGATCTTAATTTTGGAAATTTTCAAATGTTTGTGGTATGGAATTTTAGTTTAGATTCTCTGAAGCCTTGCCCCCCACTATAATTTAAAAAATTTCTGATTTCGATATTCCTTGTGCATGCAAAAGCATTTTTTTTCAAGTGTACCCAAGAAATAGTTTTATTTGGCTCCATCTATATTTAAAGTTTGATTCGTGAATAAAATCGTCTTGGTTTCTGTCCTAACTAAATAAGTTTTGAAACTATTGTTTCAAAATTAAAGCACATCAGTTCTTATGAAAGGTCTGCGTAACCCTTGTCAATGTGGATAACTTTTAAAAATCTTTCGTTCTCTAAACTCTGCAGATGTTCTTACAATAAAACCTATGTAAATGTATAATGCATAAAATTTCCCGTGCAATTCATCGCCTAACTGAGTCTAAATCATGGAATCATCTCTTATCGCTATTGCGTGTCAATGTGTTTGGGTTCTTAATTAGATTATTTTGGATCAATTAGGCATGAACCGAAAAACGCAACTTCTACAAATTCCTCTCACAATAACTATTTTGTAATATATTTTAAGGAATTCATCAATTAATTCAATTCATAGATTTCCTTGTTTTTGCTCTTTGTATGAGTGCATGGACATTGCATATTTGTTTTTTATAATTTTCAATACAATCTCATTATTAAATTTAACACAAATTTAAATTTTCAGCTCGAAGTCTACGAAATAAAAATTTAAATTCTTACAACGATTTGTTGTCATATATTTATAGTTAGGGATATTTATTGTATTTTATAAAAATTTGCAAATATTATATAAAGACCGAATTATATAACTGTTGGCAATCGAGAATATGAGGAAAGGCTGTAACTCGTCAACATAAATAGAAGGAAAACAAAAGTTTCATTTCAATTGATTCAGTGGGTATTTCAAAGTTTTGGTTTAATAAACGAAGTAAATAGGAAACTACTCGCGAAAACAGTTATATTTTCCGCTTTCAGAAAGCTTAAGGTATGCTTTAGGATAAGTCATAGCGAACCACCACTAGGATTGATTGATTTTCAAATTCAATTATTACGGTACTGAACTCCAGATTGATTACTCTGCACTCGTACCGATCTGACGGTAAGAAACAAACAAAAACAAGTGAAAATGTTGTCGTGAACCGTGACTAACCGCTAAATGTTCCATACCATTCTGCAATTATTCATAGCACGACTTTTTAAAAGAAGGCGTTGTATGGGAAGTTGTCGAAAGAGCTTTCGTCCTTGGGCCAAAATACGTCAGGATAGCAAATTTCATCAAAATGTCCCAAAATTTGGGACCTACAGCAGAACGCAGGAAAGCAAGGTGGACGAACGAATAGACGGACAGACAAGCTTAAATTGATTTAGAAAGTGGTTCTGAATCTGTGGGCACAATGAAAGGTGGGTCTATATCAAATCTTTCCGGACCTTTGCACAAACCCTTGCACCGCAAATGGCGTAGGACATATCGAGTTGACTCCTAGATCAGCGCTTTATATAAAATCTCTTTGCACTTGTTGCTAGTCGGGCGCATATATTTAATATGGTCGGTTCAAAGAACCGTCGGGTAGAAGAACCATTTCTACCTTTTTTAAACTTAGATTAATGTAAACGAGCAAACATGTAACTTAAAAACTGATCTGAGTGGACTTATTGGCATTCAAGCTGACAAGCGTGACTTTCGCAGTTATTGTACTTTGTAATGGTTGTTGCTGGAAAGGAAAATGTAAGAACTGAACTCATGAATAATTATATTTTAAAAGTTCATCAAGGAAACATCGAATCAATATATAGGGAAATTCCGATATCCTGTTTGCGATTACAATACAACGTAATGCAATCAATTTTTCTATATACCAGATAATCTTTTTCTCTAACAATCCTCCTAGTAAAAGTCTCGAATAAGAGCAGATGGGGAAAAGAACTCTAAATGCAGTAGACTGGACAGTAAGAAATCTATTAAATAAAAAATTTGTTAAAATAAACTTTTATTTTAAGGAATTAATAGTTGGAAAGTTAATCTTCTCCCAAATTCGTTCTTAAATGTGATTATAGTCGAAAGCTTGGGGCATTTAGAATCGAAATCTCGAATTTCTTACATTTTAAAATCTTGAGCATCATGATAGCTCGTATGTGTAGTCGCACAACAGTGGTTTTAGGAAAAATGTATTTTCTCCACCTTATGGTTTATTGAAATAAAAACTTATTTAAAAAGCTTCTTTTATATAATAAATTTTTTCTTGAGATCAGAAGAGAGAAATATTCACAGTGCTTTGCTACATGAGATAAAGAATAAACCAAATTTATGATGATGCTTTAGAAATGCCACAGACTTTGGTTGTATTTTTGATTAATTTTACTTTGCCAGAATTCGCATATTCGAAGAAAAAACTTTTATTCTACACTTTTCTATTCATTCTTTTTTTTTCTTTTTTTTTTTTACTTAATCTGTAGGCGGTGTCATCGTAAACGTAAGTCATTCTAAGAGTTAACTAATGGCTGTAATTTATATAGCTTTAAATGTTATCTCACAAACACAAATAAATAATATTTTGTTTTTGTGTTCTTGTGGCTGACTAAAGCAGAACCAAAAGTGTGTCTAAAGCGTTCCTAAGTATACGCACTTGTGTCTAACCTAATGCTGCAATAATGAAATAAAACACTTAGGAATGTTATATTTCTCGTGGGAGGTACCTTGAGGAGCATCACATAAGGAAACTGGTTAAAGCACTTACAGCAGTAAACATCTCAATAAATCGAACTTATTTTTACGGGGTATATTTATGCGAGACTGCTTCATATTTTTGGAAAATTTCTGACCAATGTCGGCTACATTTTGTAAGTTCGATAGAAATATTAAATTATTTGATAAAAATATGCGACTTTAGTGTAAAAAAGGGAGAGTACGGAATATGTGCCTTTTAGTCTCATCATTTTTAATGAAAATAAGTTCGAGTTGTTGGTTGACATCAATATGGGCAAGGCATAAAGCAAGGCAAACATCCGAACGGTAGTAAAGTGGCAGAGGTAGATACGCCGAGAATGTGTGGCTAACTTACGAATCGTGAATGATATTTCATTTAAGTCTTCGATGTACATTAGTGTGTGTTACCGAAAAGAATGATAATGTCATTCATTTTCTAGTGATGCATAAGAAGGCTAATCATTCTATTGCTTTGCACATGCGAACACGTGTTTACATGTTATTCATATTTGAAATATGTATGGCATGCACTATCACACACACAACACCAAATCTAATAATGATAATAATGCAATATTTCATTTAAGCACACGAGATTACATTGACCGCAAGTTACAATTATACATTACGTACGCCATGCTTATGAAAAACATGCATGCCAGTCTTGCATGCATATAATATATATATTCTTGAATTATATAATATGAAGGCATAGAAATGGGAATAATTTACATTAACATACTTATAAAGTATGTACATGCGTTCCATTATACTCGAATGTATTTAAAAATTTATGCAAAATGTGTAGAATGAAACAAGCGAGAAAACTACTATCGGTCAAATACGAATTTCAGATACCCTTCGCTATTTTGAATTATGAAAATTGATGAACACTAGGTACATGGTTTCGTAACAGGCTTGAATTTGATATAAGCTTTAGGTTATAAGTTAATCCTTTTGGTATCCTTAAAAGCTTGTTTAAGCAGGTATACTTTTATATATATACAGCTCTGTGTAGCTCTATGTAACTTAATCAATATTCAAACTTATTATCTCGTGCATAAAATTAATTTGATCCGACATTTTAATGGACAGGCTCATGGCTCATATTTTTATTATTTAGAATATTTATTTTATGATCTGTTAGGTATATTTTGTAATATCAGACGAAGAATAACAAAGCACCATATCCTTTCCTTTGAATATGAACATGTCTAAGAGTATATAAAAATTCCTCTAAGATCTGAATCTTGCGCCATCGGCGCGGTCAACTGTAGAGAGATTAATTAAAAACCTTCGAGTGACTGGATCGATTAGTGATCATAAACCCTCCGACAGTTCGTAAAGACACCAAATCGAAACAGTTAATAAGAGCATTGCTGAGAGTTTACGGACATCAATTTAAGCGTTGAATTAATTTCGAAAAGTTCTCTAGAGCATATTCGCGCGAAAAATATGGCACTTTATATTTACAAAGTTCAGTGAACTGAGAAACAGAAGCCTACTGCAGTGTACAAGCACTCATGCCTTAAAGGAGAAAAATCAACAAAGGAGCTTAATATCAACGAAATTCAACCACATTTATGTAAAACGGAAAATCAATCATGGAAAATTGCAACAAAAGAGTACATATGTGCCAACTACGCCTTGGAGGCTACTTATCCATTATGCCATGCCATGCGTCTATAACTCTGTATTGTATACATTATGAATCGATTAAAGATTTATAGTACTTGACTATAAATCTCTGTGCGTAAAGTATATTCAATATCACAGCCACGTAGTGATATGAAAATTTAACATTATAGTTACTAGACTTGACAAGAGACAGTATAAGCCAGTTAGGTTATGATGGCGGTTTTGAGTCACTAAGATAACCCACGTTGCTTGGAAATTCGATGTTTTCGCTCAAAGCGGTAAAGATGTCAAAATTTGTATTTATAAAAAAGTGTACTTCAAAAATGAAGATCAAAAAAAAGAAAACTTGTCTCATAAAAGCCATTTTATTATGAGCGATAGAGTGTAGAGCAGATGACATTTCCTCAATTAGTTTAAGCTTATGTATTGTAATTTTCAATGATACGTTAAAAGGAAACTGGTTTCAACGATCACATAAAATCTTACGGCTCTCTAATTTCCTTACGTCAGTTGATTTTGTCCAATCTAGATCAAGAACCGGCACGTGTTAAGTCTTTCTCATGTTTCATATTTCGGGTAGCAGATGCAGAGATGAAAGTTTTCTATAAGCATAATAATAAAATTAGCATATTCCCTCGGTAGTAGATACAAAAACTCATATGAATAAGGAGCACACAGCTTGGTATGTGATGACATACAGCTTATCATATAAGTTCCTGTTTTGATTAAGGCTTTAATTTCAATGCTTAAATTAACATTATTCGTATGAATACCCAGGTGCATTAACGTTGGTCTTAATGAAATAATTACAGTAATGTGTTAACTTTTCAAAAAGATTAGAACATGAAAAACTAGTACAAAAGAAACAATAAATAAAAACAAGGCCAACCAAGTCTACCTTCTCTTTATCGTACTTATTACAAACAAATCCTTGTTTCTTGTGGGGTTTTGGGAAAATAATGATGGGTGATATAAAGAGTGTGCGGTGAAAATGCTGTGAAGGATTCCAGAATGGTTTGCTCGATTCGCTTCCAGAAACTTCGATGTGAACGATGCAGCTCAGTTTGGTCGGCCAGTGACTGAAATGGTGGATGAAATTTTGCAACTGGTGGAGTAACACCGGCACGCACGCTGTCAGGAAATAGCAGAGGCAGCAAACATCAACCACATGACAGATTGGAATAGTTTGAAAAGAGTAGGCTACAAAAAGAAGCTCAAAGGAAGACCAAAAAAGCGCGGGGACTCATTATTTATTTTAAAAACTTTTGCGTAAATATGAGAATAAATCCTCTGCTTCTTAGGTTTCTATCTAAATTGTTCGTCGTATTCCAAGAACAGTTGACGCACGGCTAGACCGACAGAATTTTGAATGAAAATGTTGCATACATTACGTTGTCTCTGCGGGGAATTCGACTAGACTTGAATTATAAAATTTCTACATTTTTGCCGTTTGCTTGAAGTTATATTTGATGTAATTTTCTGGTCCTGCTTTCTATGTCCAAGTATTGTCACCTTGCTGGTATTTATTTATTCAAACACATATAAAATTCAATTACAATAGAGCATCAGTTGAATTAAGTTAACTTAAAATTGTAGACACAACTCTTGGAATGTATGTACGTATGTTGAATTGTATGTTCCTTTTTAGAAAATAAACATCACTTTAATCACAAATGTCTTTTCTGCACTAACTCTTATGCAATAATTAAGGTTAAGGTTAAAGTTAATTTTAAATAATTAACAGTAAAAAGAGGAAACATTCATGAACACATAGAGCTTATGAATACACTCACAGACATCAAAGTGAGAATATACCATAAAACCCATGCGAACATAATCAAGCTTGCAGTTTTAGCTAAAAGTTTTAGTTTAGCTATGTCGTCGGCAATACTCGAGCATTAAAAAATAGTAGAGTTCATGGTATATATGAAGACCGAAGAAAAGATCAGAATATACATATCATCTAGACTTTTACAAGTGACTCTAAGTGGACTAAATAATTCATAATTAAATCTGTAATGGGTGAGTTATACCACTGTGTTCAGAAAGTAAGACCAATTTAATTTTATCTATTTATTATTCCAAATTTCTTTCGTCGGCTTCAAAGTAATCCCCCTCAGATAGTGTACACTTGTTAGCTGGCAAGTCAATAAGGTCATTTATCGACTTTTCCAAGGAGAAAATATCTGACATTAATCGACTTATCTCATCTGAAGACAAGTCTATACGTAATAATCTATTTTCCTACAGTGGCAATGAAAAAAGCTGGTCCCAAAACTGACTGCTTAAAGTGAAAAATAAGAATAATTTCGGAACAGATTCAATTGATTCAACGTGACCACGATAGGACGGGGACCATATAACAGGCGCATATTCCAGCATTGGTCTGGATAAGCTCAGGTATCATCTAAAGTTATGTATGGATTATTGAATTCTTTCAACCAACGTTTAAAGACGTCTTCCACAGAACTAGCTTTAGTTATGGACCCTTCGCATTATACATTCAAACGAAATTTATTATCAAATAGCTCATCTAAGTCGAGAAACGAACGTACATTCTCCAGTGCATATGGCGTAAGGTAGTTCGCCATTATGAATGAATTTCTTCTTGAAAATTATACTTTCTTGCATATTAATATGCAGTTGACTGAGCACCAGGTAATTAGAATTTTTTACATCAGATTGGAGAACACTGAGATTGCGTTCCAATTTAAAGAAGATGGACAGTTATACGTAATCTGCGTATATCGAGGCATGCGTTGACTTGATCGCGGTCGGGAGATGATTAATATAGAGCACAGAGGAGATGAACATATTATTGAATGTTGTTAACCAAATGAGAAGATGGCAGTTGTCTCTCCGTGTTATAATAAATAAAGATTATTGTACATTTTGTGCCTCGGAGGTGAATCAAGCATTGCTTACAGAATAGAATTGGCTCCAAGTGGCTATCTTAAGGCCATTACCTCTTGTACTTGAAAACGCATTGACGTGAAAGAAATGAAAAGCACTCTAAGGTATGAGTTTAATCATTTCACTAGCTATGAAAGCAAACCAGTCGATGATTGCAGCTTAAAAATCGATAAGATTTGATTAAATCAGTCGAAGGCTAAGTTACTAAGCCTTTACCTTTAATACTTTAATAGTTTAACGCAACTTTAATAATAATTTATTCTACATAGGTGAGGGGTATAGCGGATTTTACTTGCATTAAACAAAGAATTTTTGTTTTTTGTTTTTTTTTTTTTTAATATTTTCCTCTTTCCACATGTTGCTGGTATGACATATACATCCACAGTATATGTGTGTGCACGTTTCTCGCATTAGTGACGAAATTTCTGTCTTACTCTTAATTACATTTTTAAGTAACGTATGGCTGTAATTGCTGTTTTGTTGAGTTTATGGTCACAACGTGTCAAGTTTTGAAAATATAGGCATAAATATGTTGCTCGGATGCTCTTTTGCTAATATGGGACCACTGATGTTTTTAAAAAAGACTTTTCAATAAGTTAATTCAAGATTTGCGAAATGAGAAAGGAATTTGCAGGGACCTTCAAAGTCTTTCCCCTTGCTTTAAGCTTAAGATGGACACCAGAACTGTGACATACGCATGCTCTTCTTGAATAGGGAATTATCTTCACTGACCCTAAAAAAACCAAGAAACTACGAAAATAGATAGCCATGACGCCACCGCAGACTATACGCGAAGAAAGTTTAGCTTTCTTTAGCTTAGCGACATAAGTGATATGCAAGGTTACTTTGTGAACAGCTCTAAACTCCTCTCCATAAGCGAAGGGGTTAGTGGATTTCAAAAAAGTCGATTGTTTGTAAAGAGCTTTATTAGAGTTATTCTGAATGTGCTGCATAACCAGGTAGGTACAAACACTTACTGAAAGTGGAAAAAACGCTCGTCATACAATAACACAGCGAATCTTCTGCTGTTCATTTGCTGAATCCTAGAAGAAGGCAAAGGCAAAAGACTGACTCGAAACTATTAAGGGTTAATAGTGTAAATTGTTTAACAGATGCCCTAAATCCTTTAGAATGTACGGGTTTTTCTCTCAGCGCTCCAAAAAGACTGCTCGTGTTGATTGAATTTCGGCGAAAACTACAACCTAACAATTTTCCTATTGATTTCTATCTCCAACAGTACACTGATCGACGTTTTTAGAAAACATTTATGCCCTAATAAATGCATTTCGCTCCCAAAACACAAAACATATTACATTAGTGTAGTTTCATCGACCGCAGACCAGATATGAGGCGGAGAGCAATTTGAAAACACTCCCGCCTCTGCCCGAGAATTAAAAGTTCGGAATGAAGTTTTTGGAGTGGATTATGAAATTGACTATAGATTCATAATTTTCTTGCTTCACTGTTACTTCGCTACACGCAGAGTGTAAAATGTGCGCTTCTTCGTGGAAAAATTGTCAAGAAGAGTAGACGAGGAAGAATACTTGGATATGAATCGTAAATTTTATGGCTGAGGGATTACAGACTAATGCAAAAAATAATAAAAAAAAATTCATTGTGATAAAAAAACATGTCTACAGTACATTTTCAAATTTTAAACTGATTTTTTTGAAACACGATTTTTAAAAACGGCTCGCGGAAAAACTCGTATAATTTTCATTGTTTTTATTTGAATTTTTCACAATATCCCTTATATAATAATCACTATCGCGGCACGGTAGGTCCATTTAAATATTATCTATTAACATAAGATTCACTTTTTGCACTACACACCACTTGTGGTGCAAGGGTATTTTACATTTTTGTGCATGTATGCAACAACCAGCAGGATTTGAGGTAGACGCTCCTTTTGTTACACTGAAGGATGCGTACTCGTATAAAGAGAGTCTGCAGATCCAAAGAAGGATTTAAGATAGACGCTCCTTTTGTTATACTAAAAGATTCAATCCCAAATAAAGAGAAATGATGTAGGGTATTTTACGGTGACTTACGGTGGTGGCATTATAGTATTTTCGCTCGTTCTGGTCGAAAATTGATTTTTTTCTCGAATGCTCGCGTTTTCATACCCTCTACGTAACGTCATAATTATCAGCATTCGGTTTCTGTTATGTTGTTAGATTTAGAATCATTTTTTCCTCGTCTTCTCTCTGTCAGTCTGTCTGTCTATTCGTTGCTTTGGTCGAGAGTTGTTTTTTTTCACTCGAATACTCGCATTTTAACATCCCCTGCGTACCTCAATAACTATCAATATTTTTTTTAGAGTCAAGTATGTATCAAAAATCCTACTGGTTAAACAGCGTTTTGAATTAAAGATGCCTCACGAGAATGGCTCCGGTGTTCGCATTTTTTTTCTATCAACTCCCCAAGCATCTCAAAATAATTACCAAACATACGCTTTTTTCTAAGCTGTTGCAACGCTGTTATCCCTTAAAGCAATTTTATAGTGCAAGCATTAATTTGATATTCCTTGAGCTTGTTGCAGCTTAACACTTAAATTCTTAACGTTAATTGCACCATCAAAATTTTACGCTTAACATTTAGAACGAATAAAAGCAAACGTTTTTTTAAAAATACTGAAAATGCAAAGAACATCGAGTGGTTCTTTCCAGGAATAAATATTTGCTGATCGATTTTTGGCGTAATTTACTGGTAAAAAAAAAAAAAATTAAACGAATGCAATTTTTTTAAAATGAATTTTTGCAAAAACTCCTTTGACGCTTCCTAGACTTTGCGTTTTTTTTTTTGGTTTTTTTGTTTGATGCGTGAAATTGTGGCATGCAGTGTGATGGTGAAAGGAAATTCAATAAAAAAAACAAGAATTGTTTTAAAAAAGTTGCGCTGCTTTCCCATTGTTTTAAAGATAAAATATTTTCACTGTTTTTTATTTATTTATTTTTTTCTTTTATTTTTATTTTTATTACTTTTAAACCTTTTGTTTTAAGACAACTTTAAATTTATAGCACACTACTAACGAGTTTGGAATGGCTTACGGTTGTTTAGTTGTTTCTTTGGTTATTTATACCCATGCCGACGGTGGTTGCTGGTTGTGGGACAAATCTATACACATACACACATAAATAAGTATATATATATATATATATATATATATATATATATATACATGTGTGTTTACAATAGACATAAGCATGATATTTTTCTATTCTCTTGCTTTCCTCGTCTTTCCTGTTTAGCATACACTGCGTTTTACTTCAAAGGAAGGTCAAGTGATGCTTGGCAGGGTTAGGTGTACAAGTAAACATAGAAATTTACACACTAAGTGACTTAGAAAAATTATAACAAATCAAATTAAGGGTATACTAACAGAGATTGACAAACATACACAGACACAGAAATATATGAAAGATGGATAAATCGTAAAATTATACTTATTACTAAAGTTTATTTACATTACTATCACCGAAGAGAGAAAGTATATTAATTTTGCCCTTCTTTTCATCCTTTTCATCCATTTCTTATTATTATTAATTGAGTTACTTTCATTTGCCAGTCTGTTTGCGAATCTTTGAAATTCCGCCAAACCCAAATAGGAGGCTAAAGCATAGGTTGTATAATTTTAGGATTATGTTCATTCATTTTTAAGGGGAATCTGATAGACTTGCAAGTATTTTGACAAGAGTTAATTTTCAAGCGTTGTTCAGAGTATTTGAGGTTTATTTCATTCCATATTGAAATTACACGCAAAGAAAAGGACAGAAAAGGAAAAGTATGGCGCTGTTTTAAACGGACCACTAACGTACGTTGTTGCGTATGTTGTCAGTTAGTTTGTTTTAGTCAAAAAATTAACAGGCTTTCAAGGTACAAGAAATGCTAATATTTTTGGCAACATTTTAATTACATTCCTATAGAAAAATGAAAATTGCCGCTTGAACTTTTGCATGTTTATTCAAATCAATGGTGCTTGAGGTAGTAACAGCCCGGTTTGATGGGAGTATAAAAATTTTTTAGTTATTATTATGGTGACGTTCTAAACCATACATATTTCCCATATATTTCACATACCAAATTGAGGCGAGGATAGGCAGTGTGCCTCGCTTTGCACACATCAAGGCTTATCGTTGTCAATACGGCATAACTCTCGTAAACATTTCAAGGGCATACCTTCGCTACGATGTTTTGTAGCCGAAGCAAAGCAGGAGGAAAGTTGTAAGAAGTTTCTACTCCTTTAGCAAATTAGCCGCATGTGCAATGCGGATGGATATTTCCAAGTGCAAGTACAATTTGGATAGGAATGTCAGAGATTTTGTATTCTAGTTGCCTATTGTCGATCAGTTTATCTTGGGAAAATATATGTTACCCTAAATGCATATTTTATATACGTTCTTGTATATGTTCGAATAAGCGTAGTGTTATTTTTTGTTAATTGCGGGCGTGCTTTTCCGCAGATCAGTACAAATGCTGGCGTTGAAAGTTGTATTTAGGAAAATTTAAAAAATTTTTTAAATTGAAGTTTTACTTAGTAAGCAAATTAGAGTGGCACTCAAGCCACCATTGGTTACCCTAAATTACTTTGCTTAATATTTATGTAATGAATTTTCAAATACGTCTCAGCCGATTAAGAAAGTGATTCTGAACCGATTGGGATAATAAAAAATGGGCGTATTCCAAGCTCTACTGGGTGTGGTATGCATTCGCGCAAGCTTAACGTATCTTTGTACCATAAGTGGTGTGGGGTACGTGTGGGGTATAAAAATGAATGATTTTTAATTCTATTTAGAGTTAGGTTTTCATGTTTATTATTCAGAATTTTACTCTGCCCAAGCCCACAACAAATATATGGCATTAAATAGGAAAATCATTTATGTGACAGAAGTTTTCTATACCCAACGAAAGTGAACATCTTTTGCTAGATAATTTTTCTAATTAATAAGAAAAGCAAGTTGGACAAATGGCAGTCATCTTTTTTCTTCCAATCGTGCAAAGAAGTAGCTTTGCCTTCTTTGCGCACAGATAGATTAAATTGCTGCCATATTTTAATAATATTGACGCAAAAGGAAGAGCAATTTATTAGAAGGCCTTAAGGGAGGCTATGAACGAGTGAAGTGAAAACTTGCAGTCAGATAAAAAGGCTGATCTACATTTGACAGATTGCGTTGCCATGACAATAAGAATAAAGAATACATACACGACAAGAGGGAAATCTAGCTGGTATTAGACATATGCCCCCATCACTTCTTCTATTGTATTGTCGTTCACATAATGTTTAAATAGTTAAATTGTTGCCTTGTGGCGAATATACACACATTTACCGCTAAGGAATATGCTTTCACTACATTTTCAGGTGATAACATTTCCAAATTAATTTTTGGCTTAGGTTTTAACCCAACCTCATTTGTTCTTTGTGCAGAGCTATTGCCAACTTTTAAACTTGGCTTATGTGTATTAACTAACAATGTGTATGAGGTATTTAAAGTATTTTACTTTTTGCGGTAAAGGGATGCCAGGATATAGCCCACTTAGTACAAAATTTGCCCTGATTAGGGATTAGAATCTTTTACGCGTATTTATCGATGTTAGCAACATTGATTAAGTCGTCTTTTGCTGGAGCGCATAAAAGTTAAAAAATATATTTTTAATTTAAAACGATCGTCTTTCTGTCATCCGCTTATGAGCTTTTCTTAAACCGGAGCAGTTGATCTAAAATTTGCTATTTGGCGATGTTCTCTCCTAATGTGAAGAAAAGGAATGCGATAGCGAGATGCTTGAAGCAGAGTGGGTATGTGCATAACCCATAAGGGTTACGCCCTTATCGACAGAGCATTCACTAGAGCCTCGACTGAACCATCTTCGATTTACTTCAACTCTTCGATTTTATTATTCTATAATATTATCCGATATAAAGGCTATTCGAAGTCGAACTGTTACTACACACAGTTATGTTGTTTGTTTTCACATAAAGTGGAAAATAACACAATTTGCCAAATATGTGCTTAATTTATTTTTATGGTTGTTAAGGTTTCTTTTTGGCAACGAAAGCTTTGTGAGTTTATGAGGTAAAATACTACGCGCCAGAGACTATTTCTCTATCTTAAGCTAAAGCAAATTTATATTTATAAAATAATTTCATTTTCTTCTATTCTTTGTAAACATTTTCTTTACACCGGTAATCAATTACTATTGAGATAATCCTGTAGTGTTTTAAAAAATCGCGAACTTCTTAACGTATTTGTTTTTATTTGTTTTTATCGCAGAAACTTTTTAAAACACTTTATGAATTTTTCTTAGAGGAGACTATGTACTATCTTGACGCAAGAGTGATAATGGACTATAAATGTTATTTTACAAACGCTGTCGCGGAGAGCATTGAAATCGTAAGTTGAATAAGTAGTCATGTCCATTCGTTCTTTAGCCGGTTTGCCAATAACAGATAGTGGGGCTGGTGAAGCAGTCTCGATGTGTGCAACGACGCGCCCTACAATTAATAAAAAATCAGGCAATTTCCATATTTTTGATTTATATCATCTGTTCAGAGATTAGGCCGAAGGAGAAGACACATTAGTTACCTGGTTTCAGCAGCAGCAGCCATACATTTTCTTATCCCCCGATAATGGTTTGGATAATCAATCACTGAGTAAATGATTTCTTGTGTTGGACGAGGTTCTATGCGAACACGAAGCTCTGTGCCTAAACCTTAATAAAGTTGGCGGCTAGCTATTAAAATATCTTGTGTCTGACGTTTTAAAAGTCGATTCACAAATCACATGAAACAGACATTGAGCCATTTTCAATAGCGTTCGTCTAAGAGTTAAATAAACATAGGCGTCCCGCATTTCATCAAAATATCTTGAACGTTGTGGCGTGTAGGCAAGTTAGGCACAAGAGAACAAGATGGCAAGCCGGCAGACTCGCTTAGATCGATTCAGAAAATGATTCTCATCTGATGGGCCTATCGCAAGTCGTTCTGAGTCGTCCAGACATCCATACAACCTTAACGTACCCTTCTATCACAAGTGGTGTAGGGTATAAAAAAAAAGAAAATATGACATATTAGGGGGCATGACTCAACTTTCTTACAAGTTTATGTTAACTTAAAAAATTACAGAACTTATACGGCTTTGGAGGGATAAATCTAATCATTGCAAAAGCAATATCGACACTAGTGCAACCTGAGATTCCGGTAGTGTGCATAAAAAGAAGGAAAACAAAATTTATAAAAAGTTTAGTACAAGTATTCTTGATTAACGCTTGTTTTTTAATGGATTCGGTTCGTTAATGCAAAAGAAATTCGAAACTTTTCAAATATTTTCTCTGCACTCATATGCTGCTTATGTGTATTTCGTGTTATTTATGCGTTTGAATTTCATTGTTTATTAAAGGAACGTGCACTAAATTGAGTTTAGAATATGAGTTTTTTTCTTTTTTTTTTTTTCTTTTCTTTCGTATGGGTAACGGTTAACTAGATTTGTGGGTGTAAGGCGCAAAAAGCTTTTTCACTTGTTTTTAATACAATTTTGCAATCGATCGGCGATGCTTTTTCCTCTCGAATTTGTACTAGTATTAAAAACACTTTTACTTGCTTTTATTTTTGTACAATGCACAAACAATGCATAACCGGAAATTTTACACCAGAGTGCCTGAGTAAATATATGTATATGTGTATGTATGTATGTGTGTATGTGCATGTATAAAGCTCGTATAACTTATGAATTTTCTATGATCCATTTGTATTTGCTGTGGCAAAATGTACCGGAAAATAAAATAGTGATATATGTTTGCTACACAAAGGATGTAAAAGAATTCAAGTTTTTTTTTTTTTTTTTTCTCTCCTTTTAACAACATGAATAAAACATGAATTAAGTGGAGATAGATTGGAAAAACAAAATGCTGGTAAAAAAAAGGAGGCAAAAATAGTGTATAACCGGTATAGAGGAAAATTAATTAAATTGATGGCTAACCAAAATAAATTTTTATTATTTTAAGTTACTCGCTAATTACATAATTTATAGAATATTTAAAGAAAATTTCATTCAATTCATTAAAAATGAAGGGCATTTCAAAATTTTCATAAAATGTCGTTAAAAGTTTTGCTTTTCTACTTGAATTCTCTTTCAGTCAGGCACCATCTGGCTTCGCACTAAGCTCAAGTGCCAACATCTTAACAACTGGATTATAACTAAATAGAAATTTATTGAATGTTCTCTTAAAATGTTTAGAAATTTATCATTTATCATTTGTCATTTCATAGAAAAACTTTTTTCCTCTAAAAAGAAAAAAAAAACGCAAAAATTAAAAAAGTTTTATAATAAGAAAATAAAATTTTGTGGTGTGGAAAATTCTTCTAGTGATAAAATGAAAAGTCGTTCAGCAAGAAAAAAAAAACTTTCTTTTTTTTTTTTTTTTCTTCCTTCTGTAAAATATAAATATTGAATTTGTTTAATGGTAGCAATAAATTTTTGTAGGATTTTAGAAAAAAAAAAAAACATAATTGCAAAGCACATATTTACATGCCTTCGGTCCCAACAAAAAAATGTTGCACATCATTTATTTCGAAAGCAAACTTTAACTTTCAACATAACATTGTTCGTTACATCAGAGCACAGGATATGCAAACTTTTATGTCCATTACAGGAAAGAGGGAGTATAATAGAGCTATTATACCATTGATAACACCTAAAAAAAAAAAAAAAAAAAACAAGAATATATTCTCATAAAGTAAATATATTCTCAAAATTGGGTCATATGTCGAATCACACGTTTTTAGGATAGACAACAGGAAGAGTGTCACATGGCAGTAGATTCTCAAAAGCGTTGACTTCACACGTTGACAGTTATAACATACTGCTTGCATATTTTCCCTCAGTACTGCTTGCATATTTTCCCTCAAAGTACAGCTGACTTAATATAAAGGAAAATACTTTTCAAATTTTTATATACTTGTACTAGATTCATGTAGTGGTACAGTCCGCAGGATTCTACAAAAAAATCATTCATTTTTCAGCGATTTTGGTTTGGTATTTAACAATCGTTGACCAGTGAACCAGCTGAAAAGATTTGTATAGGGCATGTTCATTAATGCTAGTACAATATTTCAAACCGATATTTGCTAATGTTTACTGTATCCCAACAATCTTTTTCGAACTGATGATGAATGGTAGGAGAACGTGTCGCTCTGTTTACACATATACATAAGAGTCTGTTTTTTATCTGTCGGAATAATTTCTTTCTGAAAAACTGCCAATGATGATTATCGAATGATATGCCAAATCGACCTAATTCATCTATAAGGATCTAATGAAATCTACGTCCATAACCAGCGAAAACTTTAACTTGCATCGGCGAAGGTACAATGTTTTCTCAGTGTGTAGTGTACGTTCAACTAATTGACAAAAGCATAACTGCATCATCTATTTCCGTAATGACATATCAATAGTTATAGTTTTCTTCCGCATAATCCTTTAAGAGGTTAGACCTTGGACTAAGGTAGTCTACGTTTAGCATAATTAATTCTCCTGTCGAAGATTTTGCTGTTCTTTACCTAATTTCGTCTTAAAGTGGTAAAAGTTGGACATGCTTGGCATATAAAGTCTTAGTCCTCGTGAGATTCCTTACACGAACTGGACTGCATAAAATTCATCTATGTGGTTGAAAGCGATTTTAATCAAATTTGCTGCCACATTACTGTTTTGGAACAGGTTTTATCATAAAATATTGCAGATTAGATCTTTTTGCCATGTAAAGCTAACTTTTCGTAGAAATCGTGGGGCTGCTCCGAGCTAAATTTTTCACATTAATTTAAAATGGCACTGAGCGATTTTTAAAATAAGGCTTGATATGGGTGGGTATAAATATTGCACGATCCAGTTCATTTAGGCCGATGCTCATCGTGAGAGTATCTTAAAACTTGCGACGTATAGTTCGAACACAAAAATTCATCAAGGAATAGTAGACGGAAAAATAGACAGACAAACAAATAAGTTGACAGAGAAAAGACGAGCACAAAGTGATTCTAGATCTGTTGCTATAACAAAAACAAAGTCTTTCTTAAATCATTCTGGCTGTTACACACATCTGTATAAACTTAATATACTTTGTACCGCAAGTGTTCTAGAAGTTGATTGAGTTGGTTTTAAGTGATGGGTATCAAAAACATACCTAACGGATACTAACATTTCTTTACTTTCCACTTTTGAATAAAATTTTTGCTTTCGTTTTGAAAACTTTATTTTGCATAAAAGTAATGGTATACCCGGTCGCTTCAAAATCGAAATTAAGAAAAAGAAAAGATTAATATAACTACACAAAATTATTCGACGAAATTTAAAGGTATCAACCGGTATTTGCGATTTAAGATTAGTTGAAATAATATTTTATGTGTTCCCGTTAAGAAAAGATTTTTATTTTGAATTTACTTCTTCTCTCTCTTTCTTTTTCAATTTACCAAAAAAAAAAAAATGACGTACTTAGTTTACATTCTTAGGTTACAGTTAGAGTACCATTCAGAAGCTACTTTTAGAATACCAATCTTAGGTTACGGTTAGAACACCAAAATATTAATAAATTATTGAAAATTAGAAGGTTTTTTAAGTCAAGTTATTTTTTGTGTTAAATATTTTATTAATCATTTATATATAAGTGGATATAAAAGCCATCTTAATAATTGTAGATATGTTTATTAAATAGCTCGCAGATGAGAAGAAACCTTGACAGGATATAATTAATAGAAGATCAGAAACCCCAGAATATACCACAAGTGGACAAAAACCGCAATTCGATTTCATGCAAATAAATAACTAATAGAAAGATAAATAAAATGAGGAAAAATTATTTAAATTAAAGCAAAATATTTTGCCGCTGAGTAGCTTCAATTTAAAGATAAGTAAACAGTGTTTGGTCAAGAATGCATTTCTCTTCGTTTAAAATTTATCTTCTTTATCTGTCTTTTATTTCCATTATTACCACTATTAGCAATAAATTGGTCAGCTTTCTCTTTACAATTTATCTCCGTAACTTTCTATTTGCAATTTCACTCTTGAATACTTGAACATATAGGAGTGTATGTGTGCATTCTTATATGTGTGTAGTATCGCATTCTTCCGAGTCGTAATTTATTAACCCTTTCTTCTCTCTCATCTAAAACAAACTGAAATTGAATGATAGAACAAAAGGCATGACAGCGTTTACGCAGATATTCTTGTGCAATTTTTATACACTACACCACTTGTGACACAAAGGTATATTAAATTTGTGCGGATGTATGTAAAATTCAGAAGTACTTAAGGGGCATTCACATTTACTGAGTTGATTTAAACTTCTCTGTCTGTCTCCATTAACTTTTGTGTTCAACGTGCGGGTTGCAATATTCTCAAACCATTGGACACACCGATAGGTTTCTGCTATAGCAAATGGATAGCGTCGGGTCTATTATCCCGACCACTTCTCTAATATTTTATTTAGTGAAGTCTTTATGGTAATCAAAATTCCAGTTTTCTTAGCGACAATGACGAATGTTGAGAATTTCAGAATGGAAAAAGTTCGGACCACATTGGTCCATTTTCAAAGTCTCTTTCCATATAAAGACTTCTTGAAAGCAACCCTTTGTATGGTACGAAGAACTAGTTTCGAACACTTTATGACGAAAGTGGCATTGGGATCCTTGCGAATAGTCTCAGTGGAAAGCAAAAGCTTACTGCGCAACAAGCCATGACTTTCGGTATTTGTGTGGAAAACAAGTGAAGCACTGCATCAGACGAAGTACTGTAAGGTATGTAATAATTGGCATTATCGAACTACAATGTTGTCACTTGTCACGTGTTACTAGCTACTTCGGTTAGGTTTGATTGGTTAGTAGAAGTGTATTTTGACTTTGCCTTTTTGTTTCTGGCGCTTAAAAATATATAGAACAGATCTCTTTAGTACAAAATAAACAAGCTCTTTATTTGCTTTCAATTGTCCGTAACGCGTTTTAAATCATGAAAATTTGAACAAAAATATCGTTGAAGATAAAGAAAAATAAATATCAAAACGCATAAGTGTTTTTTGACTGATTTAAGGTATGTTTCGCATCTGGACAAATGCATAAAATAGGATATTTTCGTGTATGGCACACAAAGGAATAAGAAAAAAGAAATAAAGTTCTATTTGGATGCAATTTTTGAAAAAAAAAGTCTGGATTAAGATATGGTTATGACATTATTTGCATAGAGAATTACTTACGTATTCAAAATACATAAAAATATAATGGAAATACCCGATGCATGATTCCGATAAGGATTCATGCAATACAGTTCCCCATCTATTGATAATCGACATATACTTTTAGGCAGCAGCAAAAGCGATTTTGCGATTCCGTCTTATCTCTGCAAACCTTTAAAGCAAGCTTAGAGCTGAATGTTTAACTTCAAAATGGGACCTTATTAAGAGTATTTTATAAGAGTTCCATTGTTGTAATCAAAAGTTAGAGATTTTAGCCAAACAGAATTTTCCAATTGTGGACGAGCACATGAACCGATTTAATTGTTTCTCTTTAATGGAATCTAAAAACCGTGCAATGAAATTTTTGAGATAAGATTTCCATGCCACAAAACTATGCTGTTTGAAGTTCACAGAGAGATAGGTAGAAGACCAGGTAGGTAACACAATAACATTCTGAGGCAGGGAGGGAATCTGGTGAGAAGATATTACAGTTGTTATATACCAACTTGGGTTCAAAATATTATCTTTAGGCTTTTCTTGTACGATTGCTTGGAATTTACGATAAAAATTGACGGTAAGCTCATATGAAATATTTCATGCGATCGCGTCAGAAGAAAATAAAATTTGTTGAATAAATTTTCAAACAAAAGAAAAAATTTTTTTCTAATAATTTTACTAAAAAAATGCAAAACACTGCCAAAGCTAAGTAATAATCTCACAATACATTTTCTGCGAACTCTTCAAAGTTTACTTCTATGGCTTGCAAAAGTTTGGGCAAAAGTAACCCATTGTAGATATAACTACCAACAAAAGTATATCAAGCGCGCGAGTCATGTATGCCTTTATGCACACTCCAGTGGTTGCATCAACTCTAAGTCTGTAATGCCTTCGAACATATTTCGGAGGCTTAAATAATCTGCATATACCTGTGTGTACATCGTAAAAAGTGTATACGCAAATAAGACGGACCATTTGGTTAGCTATATTTCCGTAACAAAATCTCCAGCGCAAAGATGACATGAGAATGTGTAACATGTACAATAAGTTGAGTATGTTTAGCTACAGTTTTTGTACGTCATCCACGTGAATAACTGTGTCAAATCAGATGGGTAACTAACTTTGTTCGCGTGTACTAAATTAAGTTATGTTTAAGATGTTAACATTAGGTCCAGACAAGAAAATTGATACTAAATTCAAACTGATCCAGCTGGTGAGGACAACGGACTCAACGAGTTCTCTTCAATTATGGCATATTGTTCCACTTATAGTTCAGAACTTAAATAAAATCTTCGGCTAACCTCGAAATTCGGTTACTTCATACCAAGGTTTCGGTTTTAAGTTTGTGCACAAATTGCATAAAAACATGATTTGAAATATATTCAACCTGTACTATTGATACATCAATTGAGTAGATATATCCATTTCTCCTGTAATCGAATGTAAGGTAGTGACAGAAAGCTTTATATATTTCTTTTTTATAACCTGCACCAGTTGTTGGACAAGAATATATTAAGTTTGTGTGAATGCATGCCACACCGAGTAGAACTTGAGTTAGGCCCACCTTTTTTGATCCTGATCGAATCAGAATCTTTTATGACACTGAGCTATGATTGTCTGTCCATCTGTCCCTCATGTGGTCTGGTGTTCAGGTCTACAGATCACAATTTTCAAACATGAACACTGACGTGTTTTGATTCAAGGAGGAACGCTATTGAAAATGGTTTGGATCAGACGACTTTTTCAACTGGTCTCCACGTAGCGACTTATCAAAATAAAGCGTTATCTTGAAAAGTTGGTACATGTGTAACTTGTGAGCCTATATACATATATATGTATATATATATATATATATTCGATATATTGGATATATATATATATATATATATATATATATTCGATTACCGTAAGCTTCTGGTAATTTCTGTTTGTTTAGTGTGAACAGGTTACAATGTCTTTGTGTGGAAATGTCGCCGCATGCCAACTCTTATAGTCTTTAGAGAATACAAATTTCTTACTATCAATTTTAAGTTAACGTAAATACTATTTATAAAAGGTATCTGCTCTCAGAAAAGAAAAATTATAGGGATATATAAATAAATATACTATTATGTAATTCTGTGTACTACATGGCAATGGCCACATTTGGATACGCCCATTCATACACAAGAATGTGACACTTTTCAATATCTTTAAATAAAAAAAATACTTTTGAACCGTCCAGTTAAGATGATCTGACAATTAAAGCATCTAAAGCATCTACCATGGTCACTACCTTTCTACGATATGCTTTTATTCCAATAGGCACATTCGTGTGTAAAACCGTACAAATATTTGTGCGAAATTATCATATAATAATTACAGTAATGCAGACGGTAGGTGCTTTGAAGTTCATCTTAAACTCGGCGTACATATGTCTATTGTGTGAATTTTGCTCCGATACTTTTCTAACATAGATTTGTGCAGTTTTTTTTCCACATGATTCCCTATTGTTTTTTTTTTTTTCATGATAATTTTTACAAGGATAAAAATGCATTGGCATGACAATAAGTGGGATCAAGTTTGCCAACAATTGCGAAAAAGTTTGTAGTTCAAATTACCGTCAGACAAATGAAAAAATCACAGCGAGTTCAGTTACGGACAAAAAAAGAAACGAATAAATAGGAGGAAAAGTGCAAACTGTTGTTAACAAATGGCGCAAGGCATGTTTTGTTAGGCGTATCTAGTAGCTGGCAAAAGAAGCTTTCCTGCAGTGAATTTGAACTTTTTTTTCGAAAGTAAACTTAGATACTAAATAGCAATATATTTTTATAAAAAATAACATTTATTTAATATGACAAATGAAATCGTGCTTACTGATCAGTGTCCGCGGACTTAGATGCCAGTTTGGCAGAGTATATTTAACGATCGGGCATGCACCCACTGGGATCCACTCCCATTCCTTATCTCTTTCCTGACTTCTTACTGATCGTTACCGTGTGTTAAACGTATAGTCGATCATATTAAAAATGAAAAAAAAAAATATTAGTATTTTTTAGAGATTTTAAATATTCACAGATGTTCTTTGAAATTACTCTTAAGGAGAACGCTTTTTATAGGGAGAGCTCACTTCGTGGATGTCCCCTATTCATGTAAAACGGCGACGATCAGAAAGTGGTGAGGCAAGAAGATGTGATAGCGGTTGCGTTTACAATCGGCAAGTGTTATGTCTTTTCCTACGGAGTACTCTACGAACCAACGACCGAAGTATACTTTACTGCACTGAGATATGAACTCGCGAACACAGACTCGTGATTCGTCGTGATTCTCACCTATTCAGGTACTCATGCGCTTTGCTTTACTGTAAGAAATGATTTTCCATAGGCGAAGTAAGCTCATCGGCTTACCTGGTGTTCCTCTCAAGATTATTTATTTGACCTTGAGATCTTATTGAAAACTTTGACTTACCAACATCAGATCTCTTAGAGGCTGTTAGATGCTCGGTAGATGTGTTAAAGTAGTATTGAAGAGAAAAATTTGACGGTTTTTAGTAAAGTGCTTGAAGTCCTAATCAACGAAATTTATGAAGTCGTTACGAAGAAGCTAAAGAACTATCACTTAACGGAAGAAGCAAACGTAGATTGCTTTAGCAATAATAGTAAATAAAAAATAAAAACATTTTACTAAACCATGTGAAACAATATATTTCTCAGTACACTTTACTTTGAATTTACTTTTAATGAATAAATGTTTTCTTCATTCTCATGGAAAACGCAAACAATAAATTCTAGAGATGAGCAATTGGGGAGACGTTTCCCAAAGCGTGAAAAAAACAATAAAAGCAACTAAATAGCTCTTGGGATGAATGTTGACTAACTGTTTTGCATACATATTTATAACTTATCTTGCTTGCAAGGTACGTCGATGAGTTGAGTACGGATAGCTTGAAAATTCATAAAGATATTGTAAGATGTGAGTTTTTAGACAAATATTTACAAATTTGGTATTAGTTTTTCCAAAACACTTTTCATGTTTGTTTTTCTTTTTAAGCGTTTATAAAATTATTTGGAAATCTCACTTCAAGGAACTTACAATAATATCTTGAAAAGTTAAGACCGAATGTCTGTGAACTGTACAAGGAAAGGCAAGGATATAAGAATTTGAAAACATCACTACTTTTCAATTTAAGAAATAGCTATAATATCTTGCAACTTTCTTGGGTAGCAGGAGAAGAGTATTTAAAGCTAACAAGCACTCTTGCACTTATTCCCAACCCTGTCAGTTTTGCTTAACGTTTCACTAGATCGGCTACTGTGTGAAAAGAAAAACGCTATTTGCGGAAGGCGTACTTTGTCTGTTTGATTCGAATATTAATGCTGCCGAGATGTGGCAAGTGATGAACAACAGATGCTTTATGCTATGCAAATTTCAACTCGCTATGATGCAGACTATGTAAAATATTAACAACGACAACAGAGCTAAACGTCCATGATTCTCCGATTCGTGGATTAATTGGACGAAGTGTGCTATGAGCTGTCTGCTACAATGCGACGGCAGCGGTACTAGAAAATGCTATTAAGAGTAACTAAAGGAACGGAATCGGAAAGTTGGCAGAGCAGGCAAAGGCAAAACTTATCCCGACGACACTAGCAATACTGACATGAAACGGGTTACCAACCTTGTCAAATTTATTAGCTATTAGTTCTTCGGGAAAATACGGTTGAGTCGATGACTTATTGTCTGTTCGTTCCTCTCACGATGTTTAATGCGAATATCTTTAAAGGACCTGTCAATCTTTCCACATTTCTACCAAGAAGAGAAGATAAGCAGTCGCGTTGCACTTTTTATAATTTTTTTTTATTAATAAATTTTTAATTTTACTAAAATATCGGACATATATTCATAAAGAAGCATTACTGTTAAGCAATGTAAGAAATATCCACTGAAACAGAGCTGATTTTAATGTCAATTTCTATCAATGCGGATTGAATAAGTGGATGGAATATATATACCTTAAGATTTTATTTTTGAAACCAAATTTGGTATTTATAACGTTTAAAGGAGTTTTGAAGGTCGGAGAATGCTGGTAGCAATAACTCTCTTTCTCTTTCGAATCCATGTCTAGCTTAAGGGAATGCATTAAAGCGAAATGTGATTGCATTTTCCCGCTTGTCGCTTCTCTGCTATGATTATAGCCTCATTCGATTTGCTATCTTCTTAGCAGGAGATTGCCAATGCGAAGACGTGCTCTCGTAATACCACTTGCAGTTTAAACCTCCCTTCATGGTATTTCATCAAGAAAAAAAAAACATGCAGTCATATAAAATATAAGGGTCAGGGCGGATAATATAAAAATCTACATTATCGTGTTGACTGCAAGTCCACTACAAAACGGTTGTGTTGGTTTTCATATTACCCCAATGACTTATTGCAGCTGTTAAAAATACGTTGGCGTCAACACTCTGTGTGACGAGCAATAAAAATAGAAATCCATCACATTGAAGCGCTTTTTTTGATAAAGCGACTGCAAGTTTAAGCCACTAACCAACACCATAACACTTACTGTATTTCATCTTGAATAATTAATGTCTGTTAATGGAGGTGTCGTGACACAGCGACACTATAAAATAATGGAGGTGATGATCGGTGGCATTCGCATCTTCCAAATCAATGGACACCAGTCGATTTCGCTTAAGGAGGCATGCTTCGTTACAGTGCTTTGGTTTGCATGCTGCGAAATAATTACTAAAGACTGAATGGCAAAAGAAACCTGTCATAAATAAATGAGTTATGGCGGGCGGCAGCGTTATGTTTATATAAAAAAGTATTGCTGTTGCGGTTAACCTCACTAATTACTTCCTTATTAACGGTTTAGTCTTGAAATTTTAATAATTCCATATAATTTAATTAATAAATATTGAATTTTGGACTGTGGAACAGTTCTTTCCCCCTTTTTCATTAAAATTGGGCCTTCTTAAACTATCCAAAAAGGGGTAGTAAATGATTTTCATCATCTTCTCTTGATGCCGATTTCTTATCACTAGGGAAGTTTTGCAATGGAAGGAAAACATGGTAATCGTTTAGTGCCGGACCCGGACAATATGATGGATGCATCAAAACTTGCCAACCAAGGTTCCCGAGTTTCTGACGAGTCACTATAGACACGTGTATGGCCTGTTGGAACCTCGAACAACTCCCCTGTTGGACAATTCTGGCAGTTTCTGATCAATCGCTAGTTTCAAACGGTCCAGAATTTAATGTTTGGCCCTGTGGAAACAACTCATAATAAATGACTCCCTTCCAATCTCATCAAACGAATAGCAGAGGAGAGCAAGTCAAAAAACGGTAAAAGGATTTTGTAGTGCGAAATCTCACTTTTCCAATGAGGGCAAGTATGAAACTCTTTAATCGATACTTTACGAGATATCACTGCAGTCATCTAGCGAGAAAATAATGAATTTCTTTTCCCTCAGCCTAATATTATTTTCAAGTGGACAATTTTATTTAGTCCCCTATGCTACTACTTCTGCATTTTTTTGCGGGAAAACTTATTCAATGTTTCATTGTTTCAATATAATTAATTATACGAACATAAACGTCGATCTCAGTTGCGCTTTGTGCATACCGTTACGTATGCAGTGCGCTATTCTTTCTCTTTGTAGTCTTCTACTTGAGAGCAACTAATTTCAATATTCCTGAAAACGCTTTCAAGCATAAAGTCCTTCGTCAAAGACGACCATCGTCACCCATTTAAACCATCAGTACCCATTTATCATCTATGATTTCGCCAAGTGTATGAGTATATATATATATATATATATATCTTATAGTTACATATTAACAGAAAATCAACATGTTGCTCTTTTTGAATTTTATTCATTCTCCGGAGAGTCATTTTATTTCATGCATAATAATATATAAAAAAATTTCATCTACACACACATGTATATTTGCTTTTTCCTTACACGTGTATTTAAAGTAAAAATCTGCCGCCACTTTTCTTACAACAAAAAGAAGTAAACTTTTGCCTTAACTAGATTGTCTGCCACTGTGTTGGTACTTAGAAAAACAACAACAACAACAGAAAAAAACAAAGAAGAGAAAGAATGCTTAAGATTAGTTTATCATTATTCTCTTAGCGTCTGCCTTTCCAGGTAAGATTTTCTTTTATTGGCATTTGTTCTCATGCTTTTCATTTGCGTCTTTTGTAGGAAGCTTCAACAAGTTAGTCAGAAGCACGTTTTTCTTATGCAATAATTTGAAGCAAATGAGTAAACATCCCCCAGGAAAGGAAACTTCAATTGAAACGATTTTTTGCTAGTCCTTATATACATATGTATGTGTAGTGTTTTCATTTTAAACATCTTTTGTATTATTCTATACTGGGTCAAATAGCCTCAGGTGGCGGTATTTGTTTGTTGAATTTTTTTCTGAAATGGAATGCATATGTATTTGTGCATGTGTGGAAACAGGAAAAATCGGTGAAACAATGAAAGAGACAGTGAAAGAGAACAAGAGAGAAATTATAATTTTTTGGTCGAATTTCAGACGCTTTATGTCAACTAATTATGAAAATCATATTTTCAAACTAGAAAATGCTCTTCATGCAATCATATGGTTTCTCTGAAATTATATTGGACTGTTGGTAAATTGTTCGTACCAATTAACGCAAAGCAAAGTATACGCGGGGTATAAAGTATTTTATTGATCGTAGACGTGATTGATTATTTTAGCAATGAATTTTGGAAAAAAAATTGTTCGGAAATAATTTCAGTATATGCTATTGTTTCTAAATGGCAACGATTTCCGAATTTTGTTTTTGGCCATTAGCTAAGATCAAAGGCATACACGGCAAGTTTAAATTTTCTATCGCAAAATTTCTATCGATTGAAAGCAAGTCGACATCAAACTATACACAAACAAACGTAATTAAAGCAATTCATCATCCCATTTCCGTGAACAACACGGTGAAGACCGCCGAAGCAAATTCTAATCTTATCTTATCTATAAGAGCTCTTAGGTTGCCCTATATCTATCCAACTTTGGAAGTAGTTGTATGTAGGTAAAAAAGTTAGTCACCTTATCATGGTTCTTTAATCCAACACTCTATCATACAAATACATATATACCAGCGGCCAAGGTTTTAGGATTTGTGGTCGTCTCAGTAGACTCCCCGGCATTATTTTTACATCACATTTTTATTAGTTCACAAAATCATTTATTCTTTGCTTGGCACTGATATGTGAAATACATAGCAAATGGCACTTTTTGAACTCTGACGGACTTACGGACAATTTTCAAATTTGATCGAATCCATTAATTAAGACCATTTAGAAGAAAAATTCGTGTTCAAAACTTATGCTGAGCAAGTTTATGTAGCTTGTATGCAGACATCATCGATGAATTTCCTAAGATGTGCCTAAGGAAAGGATAGATTTAGTCTATCTGCAATCTTTAGGATGGATATGAAAAAAAATTGCTGAGAAAAACTGACTATTGGCAATCCTAAACTTTTACATTCGCTCTATTTATATTTTATTTACTCACTTGTATAATATTCTCCCGTCCTCTCTCGATGTTTGTTTTTCACATCGTTTCACTCCTTTACTCATACAATGAGTTAACTTAACTAACTATCCTGTTGTATATAGAACCGTGTACACGTACGTTTAAAAAACACTTTTCCAGGGGGTTTTATCTCCAGAATATCTCGCCAATATTTCAGTTTCATCTGAGCAGTGGTCATGAACAGTCGATAAAGGCGCAGCAATAACCACAAAAGGAATATAAAGTTTTTACTTAAACTAAAACACAAAATAGAAATGTAAATTTATTCAAAAAAAAAAAAAAAAAAAAAATGAAAAGTTAAAATAAAAATATTGAAATAACTGAAAAAAAGAAGACAGTGGAAAAGTAAAATTATCCTTTTTTTTTACACAAAATTTTACAGAGGAAAATGCGCCCTAATTAACTGCATTATACAGAATTTTCAATTTTTCTTTTTTTTGTTTTTCGCTTTATGAATGTTTCTGTATTTCAATATTAATTTTATTTTAAGCTCTCGACGTGTTGATGTGTAACGATATGTTAGTGTAGGTGTCTGTGATTGTTTGTAAAACGTGTTTTTTGTGGTTGAATATATTAACTGCATACACATGTAAATTGTGTACAAAAAGAAAACTTTTTACAAAAGTTAAACGTGTGAAATAAGTCCTTTGACGTTGCTGCAGCAGAGAAAATAGGAAAACCTATATTGAAAAGTAAGTGATGCCGTAACTAAATTTAAATGAATAATTTACGGGAAAATGTCACTTGAATACTAATTGGGAACTAGAGCATAGAATGAAGTTAAACGATTTCCTTTTTCATTTAATAAAACATTCACCGTCAGTGAATTAAGCGAATAAGTGTACGTGATTACACAAATAATATGTTTAACTGTATCATCAATTTCCTTAGAAAATCCTCTTAATTACTTGCCATAGGTAAGAACTAGATAACATTCACGTAACATTGCTTACATCGTTGTAACATGGACACTAATTCTTTAGTTCCTTCTCACCGAATTTCAGACGATACTTTGGATAATGAAATATTCGCGGACGGAGCCACTATTTATATATAAGAACGATACAGTCGTGAAAAGAATCTTACATTTTCATTAAACGCTCGCTGAGTATCTGTTTAAAGGCCATTCCCGTTAAGCTTTGATTGTACATGTGTTTTAATGATTTGTCTGCGTTTCTGGACGGATTGTTTTTTTTTTACGAGATCAATTTTTACTTTTCTATATCAATTTCTATGATTGCAGATTGCAGTAGAGAATGAAAAATGGACGGAAGGAGGGACATACACAGTTAAATCTTGTCAAAGCGTACATTCACTACGATGTTCGAGGGTTTCAAAATTACGCATATGTATCTGTATCGATTTGATCATTTCTCTAATTCCGTCTGCTCGCTTGTTATCTGAATGCAAGTCGTTGCATAGACTGAAAGTACAACAAATCTTATTCAGTGATAAGGCTGACTACTATTCCATATTTCTATTACATATCTTACACTACTTTGCTTACAAAATACTTCAATTATTTTTGTCATAAATTAGGGTCCCAAAGATAGGCCTACGAGCAAATCTATGGGCCAAATTGCTATGCTGGTCTAATTTTTGTCATGAAATACTAAAGAAAGGTCGGTTTTGCTCTAATACAAAAGCTTATTTTTTGTTGGAACATTTACACGGGAGAGTGTATATATATATATATATATATATATAGTTCTACACTCCACTGAATATTAAAAATTGCAGTTTTGTTTTATATAAACCCTTTTTTTTAGTAGGCACGCAGTGGTCGTAAAAACTGGAATAGCTTTCACAGTAGAGCCCAAATCTGTTAGTGTCAGCGAAATTTCAGGAAAAACTATCTCGAAAATCTGTGACGGACGGAGATCTAGTAAGATCTATTCAGCAAATGTTTGCCAATAAAAGTTTGATATAATAAACGATAGGTCTATCCCAAGTGCTTCTTGGTATACTCATCTGTACAAACTTGGAGTGGGTTTAGGGCATAAATAATAAAATTTCTCACCTATACTTGCTTCAAATGTAACCTGTAAAGTATTCGATTTTCATTTGACAAAAGGTAACTTGATTTTTGCAGTTAAGCAAGTTATAATTACTACAATTAATTACTTATAACATTTATATACACATATAGAACTAATTATAATTTTATTGATATTTATATTATATACCATAATTTTTGCATGTAATACTGACATTTACATATAATATCCTTACATATAATATTTCATTTTAATTATACTGATTGCAAACTATCTGATATACTGATATAATCTTGAAAATTAAAAATTAAAAATGTTTTCATTAATCGGACATCATTTACCGTTTGAAAGCAAAACGAAATTTAAAAAGTTAAGTTTCGGCTAATGGGTGATTTCCGCCTTTTCTTGCGATCTTATAATTGGAATTTTTTCTAATGCGTTTATTAAATCCTTATCAAACTTTCGTTAATATATAATGTAAACAAGATTTTCAAATACAATTTGATTTCGTTCGTGTAGGATTTTTCAACAAGAGATGTTATTTTACATTAATCACGCAATGCAGAAATTGTTTCTTGGCCTGATTGGCAAGTGGCATCATGTTGCCGCAAATAAACATCGTCCACCTTCAAAGCATCATTTTAAAGCCAGAATGGTGGATAGACATCATTAGTTCATGCGTTCATTCAGACCATTAATCAATTGCGTATCGAGACGAAAAATCGCATCGTCTGGGTTTGACGATATACACTATTCGACTATTCTTCTTAGATTTTCGAAACCACAAATACATCACATTTGCTTGTTTAT
The DNA here is from genome assembly GCA_000688715.1 of Glossina pallidipes. Lineage (NCBI taxonomy): Eukaryota > Metazoa > Arthropoda > Insecta > Diptera > Glossinidae > Glossina > Glossina pallidipes. The sequence continues at coordinate 64,142 of KK499937.1, read as the reverse complement.
GTACTCAGACAGGCGAAGGTGGATCTCATCATTCATAATGATTTTGTTTAAAAAAATTGCGATCTTGTTTACAACATACAATCAGCGAATTTACCTGAAAGCTTTTCTTTTTTTTTTCAAGTTCCTTGAGAATCTTGAATTGAGTTTTGTAAAAGTTCATCGCAACGATAGTTGAAAACTGGTTCGATATATGTGCTGTTGATGTGAAAAAAATTTGCTTCATATAATTTTTAATTAATTCACGTAATATGAGCGCACAAAGTGTTTCCAGTAATTTATTATATTTCACATGCATGTCATATTTAGACATTTATCCGCATCTTAAAAGTTTTGTTAAGAGATTATGGCAAACTAATATTAGAAACGTAAACTTCAAAAGAAAAACTAATGTTAGAGGGAACAGTTGCAAATTGAAATTGTGCCAAGTCAACAAGAAATAGAACGGGTTTCGTTATAGAACGAATCTTTCATTCTCACACACTTACAATTGTATAATAATTTTGTTTAAATGTGGGATGTAAGAAGTGAGTCTTATAGTTGAAATATGGGAGTGGGTGTGAAGTGAGTCGGGCTTCAATTTTCGGGAACTTTGGTGTTGTTTTCAACTGAACCACGCGCGCAGTTCCTGGCGTATTACGGTCGCCTTTACTATTGTAAAGCGAAAGTAAAGCGATTGAGATTTGGATTAGAATTTTCTTCCATTATATTTTTTGCCTTTATTTCCGAATATAATACGTGCAGAATTGTACAGCGTACCGGAATTGTTAAAGCTGATTATGAAAATAATAAACTCACGTGCATGTGTGCATGTGGGATGAGATCCATATCTAGTTAAATGACTTTGTAAATAAGGTTTATTGCTCTGTTGGTGTAAAGAAAACACATCTGATGTTTTTAAAGGACTTTTGCGTACATAAAAATGACTTTTAAATGTGGCTTATGGGCTGAATATGTCATTTTTGAACATGAAAATGGCATCGCAGTGACCTTTAATGGGGAACGCTACAGAAATATGGCACGAATTGGATGATTTCGATTTTGGCGATATATGGTTTTAACAAAATGTTTTATTTAGCACGCCGTGTACTTTCTGACACTATCAATTTATTGTGAGAGAAGTTCAACGACCACACTATCTTCCAAAATGCTTACGTGAACTTGCCATAAAGATCATGCGACAGAAGTGTATTAGACGTTTTACTTCGGGATTTTGCTGTGGCATAGGCTTATTTCAGTAAACCACGAACTCTCAATAATTTTATTTATCAAAATCATTCGTGTTATTTGTCAAGATTTATATAAAAAAGTGACAAACATTGTTTTTCCAGAATTGGATTTGGCCCATTCTCAATACAAACCTGCGTGCAAAAAGTTCCAATGTTTCTACCGAATTTGAAGTTGATCCATGAATTTTTGTAGCCAGGAGAATGTTAATAACAGGCATTACACCGGCGGAGAGACTGACAGATGCACAAAAATATATATATATATATATATATATATATATACATATACTTTGTAGGGTACCTGAAACTTCCTTCTGGGCATGGCAAACGTTCCCACAAAACGAGTATACCGTTCATCCTACGGTGATGGGTATAATAAAAGAGAATTCATGTTGATATTTTTTATCGTTTCGTTTTTATTGCAAATTAAGCAAGTAAGAAAATTATATTCAGTCGTGAGCGAATACTTTATACCCATCTTCGTTCTCCCAAAAAAGGTAAAAAGAGGAAAAGAACTATGCTCCATGCTTTCATGCTTCATGATATGGAGTGGGCGCAGCTGATTTTTTCTATTTTCAAAATAAAAATTTTTGTCGCATAGACATTTGGGCGTTGTGGGCATGTCTTGTAAAGTGTTTAGGTCCCCGCAAATTCTTTTGAAAGTTTGTAGGCGATATATTCATCTTCAATAGCGGGAGAATGTTTACCACAATTACTGCACAGTTGCGCAGACAGGCAGATCAACAGACGAACAGACGGTCATGCTTAGGTGCTTTCCAAATTTGAAACTGGCCAAGAATATATATACTGCGTGGGGTCTCTGATGTTCCCTTCTGGGCGTCGCAAACGTTTTGACAAAATGAATATACCCCTCATCTCTAGGTGATGGTATAAAAGGAAGCACTTATTTGATGACCCTTACCAGTGACTTTGACATCAATGTTAGGTGTTGCAAACGGAATGAAATATTTTTTATAACATAACGCTTGTGCCAATTAAGGGTAGAAATACAATTCGAATTGAAAGAAAAATGAAAGTAATGTTAAAAATAACTTTTAAAGAACAATTGCGATTCCAATAGTAACGGATACATAATTACGCTGAGGGCTGTGTTGATAAGACCTGATGAATGCCCTTAGAGGGTGGAATAACTAAAACTTTATAATTTATATAAATCTCTCACAGTTTACTTACATTTAGCAACGATAATTAACGCAATTATTTCAAAGACATTGTCTTGGGCAGCTACGAGAAACGATATTACAACAACGATTTACTTAATGTGAACGAATGAAGACGCGTGCGGCCTTAAGTTGTGAATAGGATTGTGGTCGTTGCATGGAATATGGAAATTATTTAACATTCGCTTAGCGCAAAAAAAAAAAACACCGTACTATGCAGCAATGAATTTACTTAAGAAAAGAGAAGGAAGAGGAGTTCAACCCATGTACATAAGTGCAAAAGACCGTAGCAAGTGGCAGATTTCAAAGCCATGGAAATGTCGAATATGGGAGCCACACTTCACGACAGCGTTGTGCAGAGCTACCTCGGCCACAGCTAAAACTTTTGTTAGCTGTTTTTATGACGACTTAATATGTCACTAAGCATTGTTATGATAAAACCATAAATATTATAAGATCAAGCATATGGCTTTCACAATATCTTCGATGTAAAAGTAATTTGCAATATTTATGCTTTTGATTCTGAGTTATGTTGCTTGCCACTGCATTATTAAGATCTGGCATTAAACAGACTTTTTTGCTTTGTTTGTTTTCATTTAAAATAATTTGTTTCCCGTTATCCTCTACAAACATATGCATAAAGCAATTTTCATATTTGTTTTTCGTTATAATGCAATCTGTTATATTTATTTTGAAATTTATATGTTTGAGATAAAATTTATTGTTGTGGTGTTTATTAATATTTATTTTCATAATTTATTAAGAATTTAATATGAATTGTTATTCAGGATTTTTACACCCATCTCATTGTGTTCATTAACTTTGTTAAATGTGCATATGTTTATAGTGCATGAAAATAATGGGCGTCAGAGGCATTCATACGCATATAAATGGCCATAAAGACGATTTATATTTACATAGTTGCCCCATCAATACGTGCATGTCTATTTTAAAAGCTTTTCGCAAGTAAAAAAAAAAAATGTTTCCAAAAATTAAAAAAATACGTTAAAGCGCATGCACATTGTTCCTTCCCTGTTTTGTTTAAAATGTATCGTCAGTTTCGCAGATTTTGCTGAATATTCTTTTAAAACTTCGACGCAAACTTTAACTGTAAGGCAAATCATCGTAAACGATGCTAGATGAGATATGCAAGGATCTACGAGGACAAAAACAATAATTAATTCATTGCTAAAGAGACTTATGCGCTGCCTACTGCTTCACCGAGAGTCTCAGGACTAGTCTGTTTGCAGACTTCTCTACAAAGAATTCATTTATTATGAAGACTCAAGACTTAACAAACCGGTCTACAAGTTATTGAGGGGACTAGAGAAATAGTAATGTGAGTTGATGCGTAACTATTAATATCTGCTGCTTGTACAATTAACACCCACGGAGGAATAAGTGGAATGACAATCCCGGAAGTTTGGATAATCGAAATCCAAGAGGATGCATGCTAATGACGATATGCGGAATGCCGACGATCTCAATGTGTCATAGTCAAAAAACTATTGGATCCAGGTTGCCCAATTAGGTTTGCTCCCACGGGACGAATAGCTTTCTGGCTGGCACATAGGCGCGTTTGCCGGGGTATTAAGTAATCAGGGGTGCAGGTAAAACTCGCTTTTCTCCGAAGCCTTGGAAGAGATTCTCTCAATTATAGGATTGTCTTTCAAACCGAAAGGTGCCCTACGGGCTTCGCGTAATTATTCTTCCCGGCAGTGTCTAAACATAAATTCCGTTGAGATTCTGGCTAAAGAAGTTGCTCTCAAACGTATACACTTTAAAATATGGCCTGAGCTACCCTTTCTATAAAAAAAAATTCTTTTTAAAAAACTAATTGTTTTTAATACTTGAACTTAACTGAGTGTAGTTGCAATAAATTTTAACTAAATAAATAACAATTGATTTATGCTTAAATTGCTGGGAAAATAAATCGATTTGTAAACATTACAAGTGTCAAAATTTCTTTTTAAATAGGATTAAAAGCAAAATTTTATTTAAAAAAAAAAGAGAAAAAAAATTTATTTTTATTAAAATTTTATAATTTCACATTATATGTTAATTCATTCATTTGTGTTTTATGTCAATTTCTTGGCATTTATTAAAGTTTTTTTTCACATTCCATGTGAACTTATTTCTCATACATACTTGCACATAGGTGAAGATAAATTAATCGTTATTGAATGTGTGTGCATGAAATTTATATGCGCTATAAACGAAAGTAATAATAAATTATTTTGTAAAATTTACAAAAGTACTTTTTTACTAAGAGATCAAGTAGCGCATGTTTCTTATAATTAATCCTTTCATTTAATCACTTTATCCGATTGCTTGTACGAATCAGAATTAAACTAAAGCTGGTAACTTTTCATTATCGCTCGCTCTCGAACTACGATTTGGTAAAATATTAAATAATGTTGTTTTCATGTGAATCGGCCGTGTGTGTGCTTTCGTCCTTGTTTATTTTTTACTCTCTTTCGCTTATTCACGTATCTATATATAAATTTGAGTGTCTTAAGTTTGTTTTCTTTCATTTTGCTTTTTAACTATACTTATAAAGTCATAGCTTAAGCTTTCGATTTTAAAACTTTGTTTAATTCAGTTAAGAGTTTTTTCGTAATTAACTTGATGACTTAACCTAAGATTTCCGTTTTATAGGTGCGATTTTGAGAGTTTCAAAGTCAATAACTGGTAGATAAACTTAACGAAGCTAACTCTATGTCATATTTCTGGATATTGCAAATGGAACGATCAGTTTTATGTTCCATGATCTCTGTGGTGAATTTAAAAAAATGGAAACTTTAACACATACTTTTCAGTCAGTGCGCATAGGTTTTCTTTCTTCTTCTTTTATTTATATATATAGAAATCAATGTGGTTTTAAAATTGGTTACTTTTATATAGCATTATGTACACTTTTTTTTATATGACCAATAACCCAGGGAATGTCCTCTATTCGGTCATAGCCAGAAAGAAGTGAAGAGAGGGGAAAAGAAAGAAAGATTGGCCGCGTTCTAGTCAGTGTGTTCCTCAATCGTTAAGTATTCAGCCGTTACAGACTGAGTGAGCACTCACTATATCTACGACCGAAATAAACTTTACCGGACTGAGATTGAAGAGCGAGCATTGGCATGATGGTCGCATTGCTTACCTATTCGTCTACTCTTACGGATTATGAGAGTGGATAGCGAATAAATATAAATAAATTCTTGTTATAAAGTCCCATACCATTGTTAATGCAAATCAAATTGTTTTATAAAATTTGACAGCCTATTTTCGAAAATTGTATCATCTAATGTGCACTCATCAACCTTTCGTTAAAATAAAATAAAACACAATTTTTCTGGAAATGTAATATGAAATAATCAAAAATTTAAGTTCAAAGTTTAAACCCTAGCCTTGAGCCTTAAAGGCTCAACGTGCACCGATTAGGGTTGAATAGCTTTTTTTTTTTTTGCAATTTTTTTACATATTAATTAAATTGTTATTATTATGTTTCCTATGATTAAAATTTTATTTTTACTTTTTTTTAACATGTTGTTATTATTTTATGCTCAATAATTCAATAAAAAGAATGTATTTATGGTTATTTTCAATTTGCATGTTGTTCCATGCGTAAATTTTTACCTTTTACGATTTCCCTATTCTCGTTAGGCTTTTGCCTGCTGTGGAGAGCTCACGTGGGTGTATACAAAATCCCATTGATCTACTCTTATATACGTATGTAAATGTATTTTTATTAATTAGAGACAAATTGTTTTGGCTTTGAAAACTCGACAAGAAACTTTGCCCCCCATTTTTGTTGATTATTCTATTGACCTAATCAAATGTAGGATTTTTGGGAATTGTGGTTTTGTTGGAAGGTATCAGTTCTATCGAAGAGAATTAAAAAACAAAATTCCTACATTAAATTCCTGATACAACAACACAGATTTTATCACAAGGATAAACAGAGCGGTTTTGCTATTTTGCATTCTTCAAGAATATCATTATATACCATTATTATTATAATATTGTATGCCTTTATTATACATACACTATTACGTATACCTGTCCTGTGTCACAATACAAGGGGTTGGCAAGCAATACAAACGCTTGCCAAACGTATAATTAAGTTTTTTAGATAGGAAAAGCTAACTTATTAACATAATGAGTGCTTCCTATTTAAAAAATACCCTTTTACTTACTATACTATATATACTTTATATGATATTTTTTTTATTTTTATATACAATGAGCGTCTATTATTTGAAGAAGACGTTTGTACATCTTTCTCATTATATTTACATACAAAAAGAGTTGAAGGCATAAATTCGTTTGCATGGCAATAAATTGTTTGTGTTTGTGAAATGTATAAAAATTAATACAAAATTCATACGCACGGTAGAAGAATACATTTCTTGGAATGGGAAAACTCATTACATTAACTATTCCAACTTGATGTGTGAGTTGGCTTCAGTTTATAGAGGATAGAGATAGGTGCATATCTTGCCATCTTTTTTTAACTAATCCTCTGATTGTTTTGTAATAATCAAAATGTTGCTCAGGAAATTCCATTTCAAACCACAACTCCAGATTAAAAATTTATACAAATTCATTTCCGATTCCACTGATCTACTAATAAATTCTGGCATAGAAGACGGAAGCCTAGTTGAAATATCTTGAACTAATATTTCTATGCTAATTTTAGTTTCCTCAACCTAATCATAGAAAAAAGTTGAAAGAGGTTCCTAAATGGAAACTCTTGTTACTTGCCACGAAAACACACGAGTACACTAAATTTCTCTTTGAGTTTACAACATCTGAACGTTTATTCTGGACCGGTTTAGAATGTTTGATATAGAAAGCCATACCATCACAAATATATTTTGGAGCTAAGATCCAACTACAAATATTGGTGCGATCCATTATAAACGGCGGGCAGTAAAACCAGGAGTAGAAAATCAGAAGAAGAAGACCTATGGGCTGTCAGCACTATTTAAAATCTTATCTTAACTTTAAGAGACTTGATCCGAAACTTTCCAGAATTATGCAAAAAACCAACATTATAATGAGCCACGGCCAATCATTAAATACCCTACGCCACTCTACTCCCATACAGTTATTCATATAACGAGTAAGATATTATAGGAGAAGTGGTCCGGTCCGAACCATTTTTAATAGCGTTCGTTCTAGGGCCAAATAACATCAAAACAACTCGAAAGTTGAGGCATGTAGGTAAGTTAAATTGCGACCTCTAGTATGAATATAAGGTAGACGGACAGACAATCGTAGCAAAAAATGACTATCAATCGATCAGTATAAGAAAAGGTGGACGGATCTCAAGCCTTTTGTGTTTTATGCATACGCACGGAGTAATGTTCATCCTACAGTAAATTTATTAAAGCCGTCGGCAAACCTCTTCTTCGCTGGTATTCTTCCGGTATTGAAGTCTGTAAAGCTTCCATAAGAGGGAAATGAAAGCACAAATACCCTGATTGCGCTGATTTTTGATCGGCTAAAGATATGTAGCGTGTTAGCAAACATTTTTGAAGTTTTCTGCTGGCTCGTTTTCAAAGAGCGAATTTAATAAACGAGCCTAACGCCAGATTTTTTATTAAAAAAAAATGCGATGGCGTACATTTAAATTATCCTCGCCAGTCAGGATCTATTACAGTAAATACCATTACCATCATATTAGTTAGGAGTTAACTTAAGCTTTTTGACAATTGAAGAAAAGGAAATGAATTGTTTGTGTTATTTATTATTAAAGAAGAAATAATTTAGTATTTACATGCTTTGATATAACAAAATAACAAAAAACATGTATAATAAATTTAGAGACATAAAAAAATACTTTAATTAATTATTATAAATTATTGTTTTTATACCCTACACGACTTGTGGTACAGGGTATGTGAAGTTCGTGCATACGTATGTAACACGCAGGAGGGCTTAAGATAGACCCACCTTTTGTTATACCAATCGATACAGAATCGTAGTCCGAATTGATCTAAGCCTGTCTGTCCGTCTGCTGTCTGTGCATGTTATTTGTGTACAAGCTACATATTGCAATTTTTGAGATATTTTAGTGAAATTTAGTACAGTTGCGCGTTTTGGCCAAGAAAAGAACGCTGTTGAAAATGGTTCAGATCGGTCCACTTTTTCAACCATTCCCAATATAACGCCCTATTCTGAAAAGTCGTTATATGGGAAAAAATTGTAATATTGAAAATTTCTCGGCGAAAATAGTTGACTAGTAGTATTTCGGCATTCTAAATTGGTATGAAAACGTTGGACCGGCTGAGGAATTTTTTGAACCCCCTCCCATAAAACATACGATAAAAAGGTCACTTTTTCAATGTTCCATGATGAAAATTATATCATAATAGCAATTTAAGATAAAATAATGAACTGTACCAAATTTGAACCATCTCGGTCTATTTTTGGGATCCTATCCTATGAAAGGATTTCAAAAAAATTGATAGGACAGAAAAATCTAAGTTTTAATATGTGATGATGAAAATAAACACATAATAGAAATTTGACATCAAAAATTATATAAAAAAGCAACTCAATTTTTTAATTTCTTGGGCACAACATTTCTAACGGAACGCAAGACTTCCTTTGCAAAGAGGTGTAATTTTTAATATATAGTGCCATAGTGTATGTTCCTGTAAAAACAGGGCATAATTTTTATATTCTATGGCACAAATAAGAATCGTGTTAGACAATGTGGTGTAGGGTATTTAATAGCCGTCCTATACCGACTATAATGTTTTCACTTTTTTTTTGTGATTATTTTTATTCGTAATGTATAGAGGAAAATATATTGATAAAAAACTCGCTTGGTGACATCCTATGATGAATGCGCATAGACGAGACTCCACCTGAGCGAAACGAGAAAACAAAACAAAATAAATCTTTTTTTTTCCAATTAATATATCTGGTGACGCAAGTTTGTCAATCGAAAAACCGCTTGCGAGCTCCAATTGAGGAAAAATGAAAAAGTTCCGGAATAACATAATAATCAAAATGACTTCGAACGGCACCGCTCTGCAAAATCAATAAATGATTCACTTTTTTTACTCATTTTTTTTCTTGTCAAAGTTTCTGACAATTTATGAAATTAATGCAAATTTTTGATTGTTTTATTTATCATTTGCCTTGGTTTTAGAATAAAATTTATGTATGTATCATTTACATATTTTTGGTTTCTTATGATTTCTGTTCTCTCCACCCTTTATGGCAAAATTTCACATTTGCATTTATTTTTTTCTTTGCTTCTTTTCATTTGTCTTTTTTTATAAAACTTAAGAAATTGTATTTTTTTAATTTCAAATCGTTGTTTTTTATTTTTTTCTTTATTAGCGAATAACAAACAATTTTTCTTTTAATTTCAGTTTTCAAAAAATATATTATTTTCTATATAACTTTTTCTACTCTTCAATTCTAACTTTCAGGAATCGATTAAGTTTTCATTTTTAAAGAAAGAACTCTCGCTTATTATATCGTTTTTATAACCTACACCGCTCATGTAACAAAGGATGTATGCAACATTCTGAATGGCGCAACTTAAACCTATTTTTTATGATACGAAACTAAACCTGTCTGTCCATGTGTCCATCTTGCAGAGTGTGGGGTACTTCAATGAAGAGCTATAACCCATCGTTTTCATTTGCCTTACATATGTTTAATTACCCCATATGTGTGTGTAATTGCACCATAATTCCTAAGGATCTTGACTTAATACAAGGTGTTTGGTAGTGAATGTGCAGGCAAGATTGCTGAACAGGTCGTTCAAACAAACGGGTGAACTTTGAAAACAGTATCTCGGATGATCGTCTTTAGGCCACATACAGCGTATAAATTATATAAACGTTACAAATAATTGTATCTTTCCTCTCGAATCTACTGTCACTCGACAAATAATGTCTTTAAATAAAGCCGTCAATTTTACCAAATTAAAAGCAATTTATTCATGCCACTTAAAGCTAACGGCTTATAAACACTAACGTTACTAACTCGAAATACTTATTTAACAATTTGGATTTGATATTGTGACAACTCTCACTATATACGTGTTAAGTAAACATGTTATTCTATTCAAACTTCAGAATTTGAATATCGTAACCATCCTTCCACCCTATTTATTACCGTGCAATTTACGTATTGCGACTGTAAGTAGCTAGAAAGAGTACTAATTTTTTCTTTTGCAAACTAAAATATTCATCTTAAAAGTATTCAACCAAAAATGTTTACTTTTGTAGTGAGAGAACAGTTGGGAACATGTAACATTAAAAAAATATGTCAACGAACAATTTGTTGAAAAAGTATCGGGAATTACTAAACATTACTTCAATCGCTAATGAAGATTTCTACATAAATTTCCTTTGAAGAGTTAAAGTTGTTTCATAGGTAGCTCTTAGGCACTTTTCTTCGAATTCCTTTTCTTTTTTCTTTGTTCACAAATGTTCATAAGGATTGTAGAAACACGCACGGGAATATATTCGCTGAAGAAAGGAAATATAAGTGCTTAGAAAACACTCGTAAAACTTGTTGGTATTCTGAGACTATTTCTTGCTATACCGGAAAGATAGCTTTTTTAAGATTAAAAAAAAAGAAAATCCTTCTTCCACATTTATGTTATAGCATTATGTTAACGGTCGACCAGACCGGAGTAAGCTTTGAATGATTTGTACTTTTCATTTTCATTTTTACTTTGCAAACTCTTTTCAACATTTTCGTCCAATTTCTTTATACGATTTCTTCGTAGTATATTTATTTATTTATTCAGATACGTTTATAATCACAAACGAACTGAATGCTACTATTTCAAAACTTATAGTTAATAAAAAAATTGGAAAATCTTAAAGTAAATAAAAATATCTCCTTGAAATAGAAATAATGAGAAAAGAAGAAATAAAAGAAGTATGAAAAAGAAAAAATGCGTACATTATAAAACTTACGTAAGTAATAAGTATTGCAAAACTTTATAACTGAGTCACAATTGCAACCATTTCACTTAGTCTCAAGTAGTCACAGTTGTTTGCAAAATATTTTATATTCGTTTAACAAGTACCTACTATGCAAACCAGCATGGTTTCCATCTAATGAAGTAAAAAACAGAACTTATGTTCAATTTTTGGATTGGATAAGAAAATCAGTTGACAGAAGTGACCCTGCAAAAGGTCATAAATAATTGTGGGGATGCCGACGTAGAGGTAGTCACCTTTGGTACAGAATACAAGAAAGTAATGTATCGATAGGCGTGAGAGATAAGATCATGTGTTCTTTTCTTTCAACAACTACTGGCACTTTATTTAGGCGTATGAATTAACATAAAGGCTTTAAGTATAAATAACAGGGTTACCAACTTATATATGTTTAAGACTGTTATTAATCCTCTGATGTTCCTGCTACTTTTTTGACAGACAATGTAATTATTACATATACTCTTTTATCAACATTTTAAGCCAAGCATAACATTTTAAATGTCAGAAAGCGGAAATGCACGTACACAACAACATCTATGTCACATGTTTCACACAATTTCCGGTTGGAAAAGTTTTACATTTGTGCGTCTCTTTGTACGAATTTGTAAAATTGAAATTGTTGTCAAATATGAAAAAAAAAATTAGTTTTAATACTTCTCTGTTGCATGTAAAGAAGGTCTTGTGTTTGTATATAAAATGTTGCCTTCTACCGAAACGAAAAATGTGACGTATAACCCGAATATAAACTAGCCGACAGACATTGATGTAAATCAAAACTCTTCGAAAAAAAACGACTCTTTTAATTTGCATATAAATACACATTTTAAGTTACCAAAAATATGCAAAAGTATATAACAAAAATTAATTTTATTTCTACTTAAGCCAAAGATAGTGTTGTTTATTATATGTATTAAGACATGTACTAACCTCAAGGCAATTGGTTTTTTTTTTTTTTGTATTACCAACGAAACAGGCTAAGTTCATAACAACCCAGTCAGACAATAATAATTTAAAACGAAGAAATAAATTAGGCGCCAAGATCTTTAAGACCTTGAAAGCTGTCTGTGTATTACTCGCTATACCTGACGCGAAAATTCATGCATGGAAATTCCGTGGATAGTATAATGAAGAAAAGAAAATAAGGAAAAATTTATTTTCTGCAAATCAGCAGACGTGCGCACATACAATCATGCATATTATAAAAAATTGAGAATATTGTTTGTGTAAAGTACTACCCAAAGAATTCCTTGTACGCTATTGAAATTCTTGTGTTTAACAAACGTTAAGAAAAAAAGAAAGAAAAAAACATATATATATATATATATATATATATGTATATAAAACTTACTAAATTACCCTTATACTTGTGTAATATTGCATTGTACGCTATAAATAGCTTTTATTTTCTGTTTTTTACCAGTAACATCAACGGATTTTTTTATTTGTTCATGTTCCTCTTTTATTGACTTGATGGACAGGATCACAATTCACTGTGATTTTTAATGATAAAATCAAGTAATAAAACCAAGTAGTAAAAGTTATGTCTTGCTAAAGATTTGTATTATTAGTCCAAACTTGTTATTTTGTCGCATTGTATCGATTTATTCACCGACAGCGATGGATGATTTTTAGCAGCCTCCTCTGTGAATTAAGCCGCAAACTATTTTCATTCCTCAAATGGGGCTTTTTCGCGCGGGTAAACCCTATGAGTACATTTTGTAGAAATCATATATAAAAAAAAGTAAGAATGTTATAGTCGGGCAACGCCAACCATTAAATTACCCTACACGAACACGCCTAATGCACTCATTTGTTCATTTTCTTAATAATATCCCAAATGCCATACGTTATGTTTATGTAAATGCATTATTTTCATAAACGCCGCCACTTATCAAAGATTTTACTATTTTCCACAAATTTTGTTTTGTCGCCACAAAAGGGCTTGTTTTCACTAGAGCTCCCAAATATGGTCCACTCCGGAAAATAGACCTATTTGATCCAAACTACTTATGGCTAATTTACTAAAGGCCAATTCTCATGATAGAATATTAAACGTAAGGCATTAGAACCTGCATATGGGTTGGGATCCAATAAATAGACCTAAGAGATACAAATTAGGTAGGGTTAATTTTGATGTCAAATTATTATTGTGAACGAATTCTGATCAAGAGGTATTATAAAGATACAGTTGTATTGTAAGGAATTAGAAACCAATCCAAAGTTTCGACACAAATTAGAAGTGCTGAAATAAAATTACTAAGCAATTTTTGTGACGAAATTCTAACAATTGCACAATTTTTTGGCATATGGGTTGTAGTCGAAAAAGTGGTCATATCTGAACCATTTTCAAGGGCATACACCCTTGGACAAAAGCAGTCAGTGTGCCAAACTTCATCAAAATATTTCAAGAATTTCGACTTGTAGATTCAAAACAAGAGTATATGCATACATAGACGTCAGACGGATAGATAAGCTCAGATCAATTCCGAAAATAATTCTTAATCCACCGATATAAGGAAAAGTGGGATTATCTTGAGTCATTCCGGAAGTAACTTCCGCACTAGCTTCATATATCCTGTACTACAACTTGTGTAAGGTATAACTATATATGCAATCATATCTGCCTTTACTAAATATTTCTAATAGGAAAGAACGACAGGATGAAAATTATCATAAATGGGTTTTTGCTGTTATTAACTGAACATAAAATAATAATAAAACATTTAAAAAAATTGAAAAATGACTGTTTAATAAATAAGAAAATAATTCAGTTCATTTGTAAAATGAACGGTAAAATATTATCATTATTATTGTTATTATTATTGTGCCCTACATCGTTTATGGTATAACGATTTGCAAGGTTTATGCGGATGTATACAACAGAAGAAGGATCAAGAAGAAGGGCTAGAATGCCTCGAGATAGACACGTCTTTCATTGTACTGTTCGATTTAGAACCACTCTCTTCATCGACATTAGTTTGCTTGCCCTTCTGTCAGTCTGTCTTATTCTTACTATTATTTTCACAATGTATTTATTTTAAAGAAGTAAATTCTTGGACTAAAATGCACTGACGAGAACAAAAAAAAAAAACTAGCTGATTACAGTCTAGTCATTTTAGTAAAGTTAAATATTTTATTGCCTTTCCATACCGCATGTGCTTTCACCATGTCCGTAGGATTACTCCTTTCGAGAGCTACTCTTTGTATCAGGAGAAGGTTTACCATGATTTTCCTGAAAATTTTACAAGCGAAATGGATTCTTGCAAAAGTTCTGATCTTGATTTTTTTGACATTTGATATAGCGGTACAGCAAAATTGCGATTAATATAAAAGTTGTGTGCAGTAATGTGTTTTGTTGTTTTTTTTTTTGTCAATTTCTCTTTAATATTTTTTTTTTAATGCGTCTTTGAAGGTCAACGTTTTTCATTGTACCGTTTACTACTAATGGTACGGAAGCCGCGGATATGGTTGCTAGGTCAGTTCGTTCATTTCCTACGAGACCAATATAACTCAGTATTCAAAAAATTTTTATCTTTGCTCTGTAAGTGGTGATTATATTATTTATTTTGTTAACGGTTTGCTATCTGTGGTAGAAACAGGATTTGTTTTAAATAATAAAAAAACAACCAAAAAAAAACTTGACATAAAAACAACTATTTGTGTTCTTTTATTGTTTTTTTTTTTTCTCTATTTTGACCACCAAATGCATATTACAAGCGGAAGTTCAATACTGAGCTAAATTTCACTAGAAAGAAGCCATCTTTTTTTTTTGTGGAATATATGGAATTCACCTCAAACGTTTAGATTGAATGGGGCGCATAGTCAAGGGTAAATGTGTAGTGTTTTTCGTAATTTAAGCAACACGTAAAGGTCTAAACCCTGAAGGTGTGAGTAAAATAATTGCTGTACAAATAGGTTCTGTAAATTGCAAATGGTTCATAGGATGTACTCGGCGTGAACCATTTTTTCCGAAAATTGGGTTGTGCATAGCTTCGACATTTCTACTTGTACGATATAAGTTGGAGTTGTTTACAAGCTGCGCTTTAATGTATATCAAGGAGTAAACGGATGGATGCTATTTTTGGATCTTTGGGCTTTTTTTTTGTTTAAAACTGAATTAAGCTGAAGAAAAATGCAGCTGAAGTTGGCTTGCATATGCGGTAAGCTGTGAAACAATTAAAGAGTGATATGCAAGATATCCTGTGAAAAATGTTCGTCTTGAAAACGAGGAAATTTGCATAATTTATTTTTTTATTTACAGCACGAGGTTTAACTGTGATGTGATATGATTAACTAAATCCTCTATTGATATTAATTTACATGGCACATATTATGTTGTAGCCCTTCATCATCGTCATGTTTGCTCAATAGGAACAGTATTCGCAATTACAGCAGGATTAGTTCACGTCCGTGCGTCTCTAGCAAAAGCAGCTCAGCAAGGGCAGAGAGCGTCTTTTCCGATTCAGCGTTATTCCCCAACCCTATCTCCTTCCGATTAGCACTGCCTGAAATGAATGCCCTCACATATAGCAGAGTACCTGTTCTGCAAAGTTATGTGGAAATGAATCGATAATTATTTCGCCTCCAAATGACGAAGATTCTACCGCGAGGCCATCCGCATGCAAAGATCATACCTAGTGATGGGGGTTTTTTTCTTCTCATTAATCTTGGTAACAAGTAGACAAGTGTTAGTACAATTTCTATATTTGTAGAAAATGTGGACGAACATATCATAAAACATTGAAATTTTAAATACAACATAATTTTATTGCGTTCAGAGAAAGGAAAGAAAATTGTTTAAGCGATTAAAGCGCATGGATAATGAAACAAAAAATGGAAATTATTATTCGTCTTGCACACAATTTTGTCCTGTCAACTGCGTGCAATAAATTGTGATAATTATATGATATATTTCATCTTTGAATGAAAAATTGTATATAAACGATCTTTTTACGAAAAGCCATTAATGCATTAATTAATTTATTTGTTATCATATTTTACACGCATTTCGTATATAATTACACACTTATTTCAATGGAAATTAATATGAATATTTATGATGTGTGAAGCAACAGGCAGAGTAATCGCATAAGCTTAAAATATATGGAGTAGTTAATGATTTCCAATCTGTTTTGTCACACATCAGTTGCCATTAAGTTTAAGCGATTTTTAAAGGACGAGATCACTAGCAGGGTAATAGTATTTTTGGATTTAACGTCACGGTATGCACTTTCCTATCAAAGTATATGGAGTATGGTTTTTTTTGTGAGTTAAAAAAATGAGAAACCATTTCCTCGCTTAATTGTCGTTGAAGAAAAGTGAACATATTAACTTAACTCTTTTTTATCGATCAAGTTACGACATCGATAAGTTGATTGCTCTATCCGTCCGATTCCTATGAACATTTGACAACCCAAGGGCGGAAGAAAATTGTGCTAATACTTAGCATTTCTTTTTTATATCCAACACTACTTGCGGTTATAATAACACATAATTCTATAGAAATGCTGCATGCATTTGCTGAATTGATTAACCTTACGAGTCTCTGCAAATTTTAAAGTCAAAGCATTTTATTGATTCCTAACTGTATGTTTTTAAAACTAATTTTTCTAATAATAAGTATTAATGAGTAGCAACTCTATAATGGGCCACAGCCCAACATTAAATAGCAGTTATTTATATAACGACAATTTAAAATACAGCGTTGTAAAGGAAATGCTTGAAAAATTGGTGCGTTCCGAGTCAAAGGCACAACATGTGGGTATATGAAATTTCATCAAAATAATTCAAAAGTTGCGATCTGTCGAAAACAAAAGGTACGGATGGACAGACCAACTCAATTCGATTTAGAAAGGGATTCAGAAACTAATTCTTTATCGATTGGTATAATAAAAGAGTGGTATCTCTCTAGTTTTTCTGGATATTGCATACATCCGCACAAACGTAATATATCCTTGTACGGCAAGTGGTGCAGAGTATAAAAACATTAAATGATAACATTTTTGTAAGCACTGAATAATAAATTTGCAAATTTATTTCAGAAATCAATCGTTATAAAAATTTAGCTAAAACACTTTTTAAAAAAGCAATTAAAATTCAAATACATATGAAAACCGCTTCCTAACGCTATTAAATACGCGGTGTGAAAAATGTAAATAAACAATTTTATTACTTATCTACTTTTGGTTCTATGGAATTAATCGATTTGGCAAGTGAGGCAGCCGTTCATACATATGTTTATTAGGTTTGTATAAAGTGCGATGAACACAATATGCAAGAGTAACCTTTTTGTTTTTTCGTTATATCAACCGATTCGGAATGATTGCTTTGTGAAAAAATTTCCTGTTTCGATTAAAAAGTTGATGAAAAAAAATTTTTGTTTATGCAGCTTACTAAATAAACATAAAAGATTTGGTTTGGATGGAACTAGTTGTTGTATCCTCTTCTATACAAATATTCATAGGTTTTTATATGATAGAAAAGACTAAGTTCTTCATTTTCCTATTTCATAATGAAAATTGATAATAAATTTTTAATTAAATTTTAAAATTAAAAATAAATATATTAAATTTCATTGCGTTAATAAATAGGACAACAATAAGGATAACTCTCTCTAGATCGCTTTGTACCAAAGAGGGGTGAAATGAAAGTTGCAGGGTATTTGATAATAGCTCTTGTCCGAATATAATGTTTTCAATTGTCTTTTCCGTACATATCTTCATACGGGTCAAGTCCCATTGCGTACAGCAATCTGCCGGAGTTACACCGGAGTTTATTTTATATAACTTTTGATTTAAATTTTTGCTTATTCTGAGAACGAAAGAAAGAAGTCATTGGCAAGGAATTCATCACAGAATCTTGGAGGTGAATACATGCACTTTTCAAGTTCTTAGTGTGTTGCAAATTAAATGACTAAACTATTATGCAATCATCATTTAGTAAATTTGATATCATTTTATATAACGATTGAAAATTGTATTGAATGCCTCGTGCTACCCAGTCAATGATAGAACGTGAAAACTTTTCTATTTGCATATTCAGTAAATTTTCGTAAACTTTCTCGCAAGACCCATGGAAACGATGACAAGTGAGTAGTATGTAGTATGTGTAAACAAACTAAGTTGACAAAGAATCTTAAGCTGTTCAAATATATTCCTTGCAACGATTGCGAATACTTGCCAGGATTTTTCTTCTCCCAAAATTGTTTTTTTTTTTTTTTATATACGCAAAAGTATTGAATTTTCTTTCTACGAAAAAGCTTTTTGATGAAAGTTTGTTAACTTTAGTTTTAAGTTGTAAAGAACTTTGTATTTAATACTCTTGCACTCTTAGGAAAGTCTTGAAACAGTATTAGGACTTAATATGCAATCGCAACGCAATGAACTGGAAACTTGAAATAAAGTAAACATTAAATATATTTTAACCTCAAATTTTCAAGCAACTCTCGCTAATATTTACATCCGCAAGCATGGAACATTATTGCTTTCCAACTGAAAGACGAACTTTTTCGTTTTTCGCCACCACTTGCCTAAATAGAATTTTTGCTTTGTTTTGTTTTCAACTTAAATTGGAAGCTTGGGTTAAACTAAAATGAATGGGTTACAATAAGAATGATTTAAAAAGAGAAAAAGTTTTTTTTGTTTTCGTTTTTGTTTTAAATATACATCCAACAACGATGTTAATGTTGATGATAATAGTTTGAAAACATTAGCACTGTAGTATCAAGTCTGTTGTTGAATTTTATCGCCTGCAAAAGTATCTAAATTAGGGTTCATGTAACTGAATATAAGAACTATGTTGGCTCGTTTAATACCACAGCTTAACTAACCAAAAGGCATTCGGGCGACGATAAATATTGTCAGGGTTATGAGGTAAATATTAAATAAATTAAAATCTTTTTATTTATAATCAGGTAATAACACGTTGCAAAAGGGTTTAAATTTCAAAAGAAAACAAATCGTTTATTTTAGCAAAAGAAAATTTCTATTTAATCTCTTCTTAAAAGCTTTGAGTGTAACGTTTTTCTTTTCTCTACACAAAGTAGAAGCTGCTAAACTCTTCATTCATGGTGACCACTTAAACGTAGCCGATGAGATGAGTAAGGCGCAAAACACGCCGGTGAATATTTTATATTTGGTTCAGAAACGTTTCAAGGGCTAAACTAACACATTTTAAGTAAAAAACCAAATGGTTGGTCAAACGTTTCCTTCTCAAAGAAATACATGAAATAAGCGATATTTTCACAATCGTTTTCGTTTAAATCTCAAGCACTGGATTATGTGAAGAATTTTAGAACAATCAAGAATCAAATTTTAAGTAATTATGCTTGTTAACCATGCACATGGTTTCTTCGCAATTTTCACGATGAAAAAATTAATTGAATAACAAGTTTCCTTAAATACACAGAGTTACCCATTTTGTAATTTAGAAAGTAAGCAAAGTAAATAAAACATATATCCGATTGAGATTTGGATGAAATATTTTTTTAAAGCATTATTTGGATCTTGTCATTACTTGTGGAATAACAACATCATTTAAATGCTCTCCACGGCACTGGCTATATTTAATTACATGGGAGATCTATCGCAAAGCAAATATGTTGAAATTCCAGATATCTGGAATAATATAAATTAACAGATGAAAAAGTATAGAATTTAAAGGAATTCGAGTTGATTTCAATTGTTGCGATTTAAGAAAACAATGACGAAATTATAGAACTGGCACTCAATAAAAGTGAGGTTTTTTAAGACTTGCCTTAAGAAAAGAGCATATCTTTTACTTATTAGTGCTTTGTACACTGCTCGCATCCTTCTGACTAATATTTCCGGTACGAAGAATGTTTTTATTCAAAAGAAAAGTTTTATCCAAAAAGCGATATACAGATTTATGAACTTGATATGCAAACAAGAGAACAATCTGTAGAATAGAACATAAAAAACGAGCTGAAATTCAAGACTTCAGGTTTCTTCGGCAGTTTTTTTTGGTTTACCGCTGTTTAGTTCTCTTCCAATTCTTTCAAAACGAACAGAAAAATGTTATTCCAATGTGATGAGACGACTGCCTCTAATGTAAAAAAAAACAATTTCCGGAGACGCATTTTGCGTCATTTGAAGACATGAAAAAATTTCGTACAAACGATTAATGAATGTTAGAGGTTCATCGCATATATTTTCCATACGATGTAAGAAAGATAACATAAATTTTAACGCAGAAAGTCAAGGTGCAGCAGTAATGCTGTGCTATAGGAAATTTTGCTTACACCATTTTTCTATATTTCATGCGAATGCTTACATATTTAACGATGACTTCCAAAGCACGTTATAAAAAAGAAAAATACTAAATACTGTAATTACGTAAAACTTTAAGCGCATTTTTGCCGAAATAATGCTTTTCGCAGTGGCCGTGTTTCTTTCTACTCTTTTCAATTTTGAATTAAATTTCAAAATTGTAGCTTTATAGTGTCATTTTCTAGTGAAGCGGAAAGAGTTCCTTTTTTTTGTCAACTTTAATCGCATTTAAAGTTCATTTTTTCAAAAATTAATTTTTGCAAAAATATTCAAGGCGCTTTACTGGATATTAATTAAGTTTTTTTTCAGTTCTATGATTTAGATAGAAAACTGTAACTGGCTGCGTATGAATATGGCTAAGAAATTGCTATAAAAAATGCCTTTTTTTCAAGAAGCGCTTTTTTTTTTATTTAAAAAACATTAAGAACATTGTAGCCGGGCAACGTCAACTATTAAATAACCTACACCACTCCGTCTATTACAGACGAATAGCTGTAATAGACAAGTACACATTTTGGCAATAATACACAAGTACACATTATTTTGATGCAAACTCATAATTTTCAGGAAAGCCCGCACATTGACAGGTTAGATTAACTATCGTCAGAACATATTAAAATTTAGACTTTTCTGTCCTATAAAGAATCAATTTTCGTGAAATCTTTTCATAGGATAGGATGAAAAAAATAGGCCGAGATGGTCCAAATTTGGTACATTTAATTATTTTGTCTTTAATTGCTATTATGATATAATTTTCATAATGAAGTATTGAAATAGTGACATTTTTGTCGTATGTTCATTAACTTCCTCAGCCAGTCCAAAGTTTTCATATCAATTTCGAATGACGAAATACTACTACTTCAGCACTTTTGCCGAGAAATTTTGAAAATTACAATTTTTTCCCATTTAGCGACTTTTCAGAATAGGGCGTTATATGGGGAATGGTTGAAAAAGTAGACCGATCCGAACCATTTTCAACAGCGTTCTTTCTTTGGCCAAAACGCGCCACTGTACTAAATTTCATTAAAATATCTCAAAAATTGCGACCTGTAGCTTGTACACAAATAACATGGACTAACATCAGATGGACAGACAGGCTTAGATCAATTCAGATTACAATTTTGTATCGATTGGCATAACAAAAGGTGGGCCTATCTTAAGCCCTTTTGCGTGTTACATAGGTCCGGATTAACTTCATATATCCTGTACCACAAGTGGTGTAGGGTATAATGATTCTAAATCAATCGATATAATCATAGGTTGCCTTCTCTATATTATGTATATATATCTATAAGGTATATTTATTAGAAAATTTTTTTTTTAAGTGCCTCAAGAGTGCACGAATATGTTCAAGAAAATGAACTCATTTGCCGCTAACAAGCTAGAATTAATCCTTAGCATTCCCAAATCATTGTTTTTCGAGAAAATTTAATTATCAACAAAGTCAACAAGAACAAAGTGTCTTTAAAAACTAACGACCACGCTGTCTATAATATTGTGACTGGCGCTGTCTATGAAACACTAGTTGATAGCTGTAGCTTTCCAGAAAATAATTTGGAAGCTATATGAACTCTTTGCTGATGGATAGAAGCACCTGCACAAAACGTTTTTTTTTTATCCAATTATTCCGTATACCTTTTGCAAATCTTTATTGGCTCAGTTGCAAAAATTACAGTCACAGTGTCTATAGACTTATCTACAAATTTCAATATAGGATGACCTTTTGGCAATAGCAACTTTAGAGCTCAACATTTTCAAATTAGAAAATTGCACTCATTCTTCTCTGCCTTTAGGTTAGGTTTTGTTCAATAGAACTTAATCTATTGAAAAATACATAAAAGTAAAATTTATTAGAAGAAGAAAAAAACAACAACTTTCATTTCCTACAAAAAGTATGCCAGTATTTTGAAAACATAGTTAAGCCAGAAGCTATACTATATTTTTATGCTTGATTTGATGCGAACTTTATTGAATTTTGGTTTTTTCAATTTGCGTTTTTTTCTTTTTTCTTTGACGGTCTTCGACAGCAAAATATCAACAATAAATAAAAGTAAATCCCGTAGGATTTAAACCGCTCTTTAGACACCGAAAATCAGCAATATAAATGTGAAAAAAATACAGTTTCTTTTTAGGATAACTACGAAGTTTGGAAAGGGGTTTAGTTAAGAGCATTAAATAATAAATAGAGCAAAGTAACTTTTCAGCTTTACTTTGAAGGATAGGATTTTTTATTTTGTCTTTTGTTTGAAAATACATTCTGTAGGTGAAATAAAGCAATGACAGTTTTGGCATTGTCGATATATAGTTCAGCTTAAAGCTACCTTTTATCTTATTTTGTTATTTTAAGCACTTATCTGTATTATATGTTCACCCTAAAGTTACAATATTTTTTTATTTTTTTTTTTTATCAGAGGGTCAATGGTGATATGATGTACGTATGAATAGTGACACAATGAGTCCTTAAGCTATTTATCTTTTAACGCCTTTTTGTAATGAATACAAGCGCAGTAACGTTTATGTATATGTCGGCAAAAAAAAAAAAAAATGTCGTGAAAAATAGCAGAGATTTACGTTCCACTTACACCTAGTTTTTCATTGCAAAGCAGGAACTGTTTTATGTGCCTGAAGCTATGCATTGACAAAACCGGCAGGGATTGAAAATTTCAAATAATGTTTTATACGGGCACACGGATAAGAGCAAGTTCAACTTTTTTTTTTTTTTATTTTCTTTTGAGTGAAATGAATTTGTATTGAATAAAAATCTTGCTTTAGAATATTAAAGTTTAAAAACATACAAACGAAATAGCAAACTGAACAGACTTATCAAATCTTTCCCTATACTGTTGTTAGTTAACGGAAAAGTTAGTTATGAAAACTAAACTACACTACGGCTTTTGTACATATTTGTTAGGTAAAGAAAACTGTTTCAACTTTTCCTTCTTTGTTCATATAAAAACTTATGCTTACGTCTTGCATGTACGATCTGCAATCATTTACAGACACTTGGCACACATACTTACATTATAGTTTAATACAGAGCTGTTCGAATGGCGGTCCATGCTTTAAATCACGTTCAAGATTTATGCTTTTTTTTAATGTAAAAAAGACAAAAAATTCTGTTAATTGAAAATGAAGATAATACAATGTTTGATGACTATATTCATTATCGATATGAGCATTGATCTGATTTGGTTTGATTTTTACAATTTTTTCCACTTTTCGAATTTGCAAACTGTAGTAAATCTTGAGAGAGTATGGAGGAACTCTTCAGTTTGTCAAAAGGCAACTTACAGTGCTGTATCGCTCAACACAAAATCTAATCAGTGAATAAGTTAGCAAATTTCTTTACTTTATTGTTTTGAATTTAAAAAAAAACAGCGTAAACCATAGTTTTCCAAAAAATCATATTAATTTTGCTTTTTATCTTATCTGTTTCTTAAGTTTAGAAGCAGACTAAAGTAAAAGTTCTGGAAGTTTTATCCCAAAAAACTGAACCTTTTGAATTTCACGCCCTCTTTTTTCCAGCAGACTGTGAGCGTATAAGAGTTTTGCAACAAGCGACAAAAATTACAGCCAGACAGGGAATTGATTGATGCATCAGCGGTGTCCAGCGAAACTCTCCTGGTATTTGCCGATTCGTTAAAGATATGTGTAGTAGGTCTGACGTTGTCGTAGTGTCTTTTTTATTGATTAGTTCTGGAAGATTTATCTCAATTGCTCATTCCAGTCGTATTAATTGTTAAGGATAGAGAGTGAAAAATAATCGCCCGATTGTAACGAGCGACTTGCAGACTGGTTTATCTTGACGATCTTTTGACGCACGTGAGGAATGATGATTTTCTGACTCATGTGAGGTATGTTTCATCGCCCGTCATCAATTTCTCCAAAAACGGCATTATTTTGTTCCGATTTAGCCGTGACCTGCAGATAGAACTGCGGCTCGTTAAATACTTAAATGTTCGCAAAAAAATTAAAGTTATATGTATACTCGCCATGCTTGATTTATTAGCGAACTGATAAATATTTGGTGAATGACATTTGTCAAAATGACAAAACCAAAAGGATTAAAATTAGTACAAAAAAATTAATTATGAAATTGTTTTAAGTAAAAAAAAGAAGTTTATTCTTAAAACAAAAAAAAAAAAAAACGAAAAAGTAAATTAAAATAAGAACTTCAGATACCATATTATAAATTCAAAAAAATTGCATATTTTTTTCCCACCGTAAAACGAATTCACGTATGATGTGCTCTCTGGCCCTTTTTACAAAAAAGCATTGCTTACACCTGCATTAATATATTCATGTGTATGCTTAGCAAAGTATATATGATGAACTCAACTTTGTTTAAGTTTCATTAGATGCATATTTTAAAAGCACAATATAGTCTGTACTATACAGTCCTTTACTGACAAATTCTATTGTTTCCGTATATAAAATGCCTTTTAGAATACACTTAAGGGGGGAAAAAACAAGATAGGGAGGTGTAGAATTTACAGCAGTATTCTCTATAGAATAGAAAACATGATATTTTCTTAAATGTCTTTCCTTTTAACATAATCTTCATCTACATTTAATTATAGTCACTTTCACATATAAAATGTTTTTCATTTCTAACTCTGTCAGATTTTTTCTTTAACCCAGCGAATGTGCATTGAAAACTTCACAGAGAAAGCATGATTTAATAGAAGAATATCATCAACAATTTTCCTATCAAATACAAAGTACATTCCTATACAAATAAGAAAAGGAATTTGTACAGTTAACAGATGAAAGTTTCATACAAACCTGCCAGACGTAGGCATAAATGTCGAGCTACCGGTTACTGTTGGAAAAGGTTTTTAATGGTCAACAGTAGCAATCTTATAAAGTTTAAGTTTAAAATTTTAAGGCGCTACGTTGCTTAGTATTTATTGGAGAGCCATCTATTAGCGCTGGTTGCCAGTTCTCATTGCCATAAGAAAACTCCACTGGAAAGAAGTTATTACGTTAAAAAGAGATTAGCTTGGGAAATTAAGATAGTTTTTATGTATTCTTACCTAGGTGAGGTACCTCTGGCCATACTTTCGTATTCTACTCCTTTTATTCCTCGTTAAACATCCACCAAAGGTTGAAGCTTTTGTTCAGGTTATAAGATTATGTTATATAAATCGCACGAGGCCGATATAGAAGTGAAACCAACAGCCAACATTTAAAGTCAATTTTGTTAGAAATCTCTTGGAATTTTTTAAATATTAAATAAATATTCAAAGATAATATATGCGGTATACCATAAGGTGATTCTCTTGACTTGTTATTAAATGTGACCTAAATTATTATTTCGTCATTGATCCGATGATGGTAGAAATGGTGCTAAGAAGTCTGTTCATTAGATGTAAGGGTAAAACTCATTATACGAGTCCTTAAGGGTTTTCTTTGATCCTAAAACGACTGTAAACAACTCATTAAATTGAATGTTGACGTTTAAACAATGCGTACAAATTTAGTCGATTGATATGACGAGGCCTCAACAATGAGAACAATGAGATACGTCGCTTAACCAACACAGCAGAAACTTACGAGAATTAATGTAATTTTTTTACCCTTTGGAGTTTACTATGAGGAAATGGGACGATTGAATCTTAATAGCTTTAAAGAGATAAATTTTTAGTCTAAATTTAAACTAATCTTCAAGACGAGAATTTTACGAAAATATGGCCATAAGAGGGCATATGATCTCTGAAACGGATATTGTAGATAAACTGCACGACCTTATGAAGGGCTGATTTTACTTTAATTTATACTGATATCAGGTAAAAACATTATACACTACTTTTATATAATTATTCATTTATTTTCTTGATAATATATTCAAATTATTTTTTATTTTCATGTAAAGGCACACTTCTTATGGTAGTCCATATGTATCCTTATATTGGGTGGGATCCAATAAATTCACGTAGGTGAACTATGTGGAGTAGGATCCAATAGATTGACGTAGGTGAGCTATATTGAGTGGAATCCAATAAATTGACGTAACTGATCTATATTCGACCCAGTATATTGGTAAAATAAATTGGAAACTTATTTTCATCATAAAATACCATAAATGAAAAATATTGCCACATTCGAATCAAAATTCTGATGTCAATTTAGTATGCCAGTCGTATTTACTCGGCGATTTTTGACGAGAGATTTTAAAAACGTCCTTTTTTTACTCGTCCCTTCCGGCATAAGATATTTTATGAGAAGTGGTTGTAAAACTTGTCGAAACTTAACCATTTTCAATGGCGGTGGACCGTGGGCCAAAGCACGTCAGTGTACCAAATTTTGTTAAAAAATCTCAAAAATTACGACACAAAATTACCTTCAGACGGATAAAGGGACAGACAAGCTTAGGATCAGGAATTGATTCCAAACCGAACGTAAAATGAACTACTTCTGGATGTTACATATAGACGAGCAAACTGGATATGCCCTATACCACAAATGCTGTAGGGTATATAAATAAATTCTAAGCGAAAAAAAAAAAACTTTTTCTGTTATTGGAATCAGTATTGTTTAGACTCTCTAACATATATATACATATATATATATACATATACATGTAGATATGCAAACGGTAATATAATTTTAAAGAGCATAACGAACATCTAGCCATTTAAAAGTAGAATATCTACTTGAATGATGAATAATTCATTTAATTGTGAAATAAAAAGTTTGAAAATGCATATGGAAACACGAACAGCAAACGATACATTAAAATCCTTTTTAACTCGTTCTCGGTCGATGTTGCATACTTGTTGGTTGAAATAAATTCATTAGCACGCGTATGCATGGACTGTTAAAGTTTTTCTCTTCTTTCTTGTTAACTCGTAAATATATATACACGTATATATATATATACATAGTTTGCATGCATTTAAATTTAATGCTTTAAATTATGGCGAGGCATTAATACAGAATTGAAAGCCATAACCGGTCACCACAAACGTAAAACCAACGATAATAATAGGACTGCAACAGTTCCAATCATAATTACATAAAAGTCTCCCGTATCAGCAACAGAATGCAAAAACCTAGTGCAGTATAGAGATTTATATGTAAATATGTGAAAATTTATACGAACACGTACGGCCGATAAAATTGTATTACAATCGTAAACTCGTATACATATATACGCACATTCTCGCATACATACACTTATATGTTCGAGCAGACGAGAGCAGCGAGATTTGCAATTGCTGTTGTGATTATTGAAACAATTGTGTTAAATATTTGAAATGATTAAACCGAGTTTGAACCAACAACGTCACGTTAAATAAATGAAAAATGCGATAAAAACACTATTAGAAAAAACATGATTGAGTCAAACCATCGTTATGTGTTTTTGCAAAAACTTGCGTTGATCCATGTAATAAATTTTAAACGATTAAAATCTATTCAGACGCATTTTAATCTGAAATTTAGTTTACTGTACATTGTAAACTGCACAATAAGCTTCGGTCACAAGTGACTTGCACATCCACAGGATAATTTTGAAAAAATTTATATGTGATTTCTTCAATAAGTAAAAGAAAATCACACTTTTTTTATGTTTTAAATACAATTTCATTCAAAATGGCCTTCACAACTCCGTTAAAGGAATGAACGCGATGATCCCGTTGTAATGTGCTTTGTTCCTTAAATTTGATCGAATTGCATTTTCAATAGAAAATAAAACCTAAAAGGGCTTAAGATAGACTCATCCTTCATTACACCGATTGATTCAGAAAATTATTCCGATTCTAAGCTTGTCTGTCCGCTTGTGCGCCTAATACCTTTCCATGTAGATTTGTTTTCAACGTACAGGCCGCAACTTTTGCGATATTTTGATGAAATTTGGTACACTTACGTGCTTTGACATTGAAAAAGGTTCGGATCGGTATACTTTTCCGACCACTCAACATATAACGCTTTATGTTATATTAAAAAAATTGAAATTTTAAAAATAATAATAGTACTTCGATATTCTAAATTGTGCCGAAAAATATTGTTCAGCAGGGATAGTTTTTGAACATCCTTTTATGTAACCGCTCCTACGAAAAGTGAATATTTATATGGCAAAAAGGTCGAATTTTCAATTGGTTTATAACAGCAAATTGATAAAGGAATCAACCTTAGCAAATAGGGACCACGGACATAAGGATTTTCAGGAAATGTGAATGCTTATATGCTAATGTTTTATGATGACAATTTTTTCATGATAGTAATACGACACAAAAAGGAAGTGCACAAATTTTTATCTGACCGGTCACTCAGAGGATGACACGGTCGGACGAACGGTCGGGAACAAGTGAAGAAAGAAAAAGAAATAGGGAGATGGGCGCGACCTAGCTGATGTGTGCCCAATCAGTAAGTGTTATGCCTATACGCCGACCGAACACTCACTATAGCTACGACCAAAGTAAACTCTACCGCACTGAGATTTGATCCGGCGAAAACTGGTCTGACGTTCGCGATTCTTACCTATTCGGCTACTCTTGCGGTCTTGTCAACCAAATTAGAATCATGTGAATCTATTTCTTGGACCCCACTCCGTATAAGATTTTTCATGAATAGTAAGTCAGCGCTTCAGAAAAAGTTTTAACGTTTAATGGTTTGTGATGAAAATTGGTCTATAGTAGGAATTTAGCAAAAAACTTTACTATTTACTTTACTATTGGTTTCGCTGTTGTTGCTTTATTTTTCCTGCAAACTGCAGTTTAATTGTTCCCATCTGGAGTAGACTCTATCGTATTAATTAATGAAAGCATTGCAGCATCTCAATTCAGTCATTAGGTTATTTTACCTTTAATGGTTGATCTTAACTTTGTTGTTGGGGAGAGAAAGAAAAGCATTTTATAAAGCCAAGAGCCGATAAACACACACAAGCACACCATAAACTGATTTCAAACATTATTTTGATTACAATTTTGGTGCAATTTGGTCTGTGCCTTACAATTTCATCGCCCGATACTAGGTGCAAAAATATACTCTTAAACATTTCCTTTCATTGACAGCCATTAATTAGAAAATTTGTAAAAGTATACTCGCATGGAGAACAGCACATTGTGCACACGTTAAAAAAAAAAAAAAAAACATTTAACGCAAATGAAATTTTCAAATTAAAACTAGAAAATAAAATTGACTTGAAAACAAATTAGAAACATCCATTTAAACAAAAGGCAAAATAAACATCTGTACACATGTGAACGGATATACACACATGTGCATAGAAATGTATTTCTTTAAAAGAAAACAAATTGATTTACAAGAAACGTCTGAAGCACAGATAAACGATGACGATGACGACGATGATGATGATGATGATGATGATGCTGACGATGAGGAATCTTATGAGTCAATACGAGAGCATTTATTTCGTGGATCATTGCTATACACCTTCTCGAAATCTATAAAAAACAAAACAACAAAAAAAAAATATACATATATTGTATATTTCCATCATTTGTATTATCATTGACGGATTTGAGAAAATTTATTATGGCAAGCTATTAGTGTCAGAATATCTTAGAAAAAAAAAAAAGCTACAATAAATAAATAAAAATGTAATACTTGCTGGAGAGAAGCAAACTATTTGACACCTTACATTCATCCTCTTTGTCGATTTACCTTGCAACGCATGAAAGCAGACTTTATGGTAATTTTCGAATATTGATGAGTCTTTAGTAAACCCACTTTACTTTGATGCTTTAAAACTTATTGAGCTGATATCTATTTATCTTATCTATAAAGAAATATTTTCTGTCTGTACTTTCGCATTGAGTTTCTCAATATTTATTATAATTTATGATCGTTATTAAGGCGGTCATAAGTTATATTTTATTCATAAAACCACGCCATGTGTGCATCGTGTACGTTTGAAAGGAAAATCTAAATGATAATGAAAGTAAATTGTGAATAACACATTTTGATGAATGGCAACAAATAACAATAACGTGTATGTAAATGTTCTCGAGTTTTGATTTACGATTGCAAAAAAAAAAAAAAAAAAAAAAACGTAAAAAATGCTCACGTAAAATGTACAATGTAATAAAAACTGCTAAAAATTGGATTAAATATATTTTCTTATTTAATATTCGAAAAAATTTTTAACTTTTAAGCCAATGAATGCAAAAAACCATAATCATCATATTGGACTATGATTTTCATAATAAAAAAAAAAAAAGAAAACGTAAAAAATGCTCACGTAAAATGTACAATGTAATAAAAACTGCTAAAAATTGGATTAAATATATTTTCTTATTTAATATTCGAAAAAATTTTTAACTTTTAAGCCAATGAATGCAAAAAACCATAATCATCATATTGGACTATGATTTTCATAATATTACATATCAAAATTGGTTCAGATTAACTCTACAAACTCACTCATCGCCAACACCAATATCCTGTCGAATAAGCAAACTTTACTAGCGCAGTAAAGCTGTAAAGCATGCTTGCTGATTGGAATTCTGATTTCACAAAAGAGGTTCGATGGACCACGTATCGAGACGACACTATCGCAACTGGCCATGCCCACCAGGAAGTCATTGTGAAGTTCATATGCAGATTGAAACTTTATTTGCAAGCCCTTTGACTCGGCTTTTGTCTCACATTGGTCTCAGAAGGGACCATACCAAACGGGATATCTGTCTCTTATACACATCTAGATGTGTATAAGAGACAGCTCGGCTTTTGTCTCACATTGGTCTCAGAAGGGACCATACCAAACGGGATATTATTAATATCAGTTCTTCTCTAATCGAACGGATTGCAATGAAGGTAAATTAGCGCATGTAAAGCTGTTGTGATTGCAATGGACTTAATTCCACGGTTAAATAATTGACTTTGAACAAATAAAAACCACTAAAGACTCTCCAAGAATTACGCCGACAAAGTCGTAAGAGGAACAAACGATATTGGATCGCTGGTACTAACGCACTTCATGTTTTCAATTGATTTCTTCTTTTGGTCCTGCTTACTCGGGTGTTGAGGAAATTGCAAGCTCTTGTTTCGTAAAATTCAAGTCCCCTATCCACTTGTAACGCCAATAGTTTGTCCACCATTGTTTGGTTTAATTATTTGCACAGACACGGATCATCCAACAGGCACGTTGGTAATGATTTGAGAAATTCCTTCCCTCAGTCGCAGTTATCGCTTTGCAATTAATATACAAAATGACGGTCTTCGCTTAATACACATAAGAGCTTGTGTAGTGATGAATATATTTTACAATTTTCGTCTTCTTCGGGGTTACTTCAGTTTCCATTCCCAATCGGATATATTAGCTGAGTCAAAAGTTTTGAGAATAATGAAAGTTAAAATAGTGAACACAATCTCAAATATTTGGCCCACAGGAATAAGCTTGACTTCAACTTTTCTTTATGCCAATCGCGTCATCTTTTTATGTATAAAAACTGATAAGTTGCCAGTAAATTGCAGTAATTAGCAAAAAAGCAACGAGTAGGCCGTTGTTGCAAAACTTTAGTATTCCACGAATTTACTCAAACGTTTCAAAAGAACCTAAAATATCCTAAGAATTCTATATGAAAACGACAGAAATATATGAGGGTCTATGAAGGCCCACAAAATTGTATAAGAGTATGATTTTCTATAATGATGATCTCATATCAGTTGTTTGCTATATTTTACACAGGCTACTAGAGTTGACGTTGTTAGATAATGGAACGGTTTTGGCTATAACTCCCATTAGTCGGCGCCGTAAAGCCTCTTTCTACCTCTAGCATTTCCAAGCGTCGCGGAGTAGTTTAATGCACTATATATTTTTCATTTATTTTTATTTTCATTTTTCCGATTCTAGGGAGACAGAAATAGATCACACATCAAAGCACTAAACCTGGTGGAAAATTTTTTTTGATCAAATTTTTTTCTACTTGTTTCAACATTTTCAACGATAATATTGTGAATATACCCATCGCTCGTCAAATTTACGCGATTTTTAAAAAATCAATTTGAGTTTTGCTCGTCTTATTTCAATTCTGTCTGGGTATGCTACTCGTACGGCACTTGGTGATAGAAATCAATAAGCAAACAGCTATTTAAAATAACATGATGGGAATATTGAGCGAGCTCTGCAATGTTGAGACAACACAAGTTTAAATAAATATGAGGAAGATGTGACTAAAAACAACAAATGACAATTGTTTCAATAATAGATTTTATAACTAATTCTCACCGAACTAAAGTCATTCCCAATACATCAGCTATCGTATTCGTTTTATTTCTATGAAAAAACAGTATTTTTATGTTTTATTTTTCAAATTAATTCAATTGTCATCATGTCCTTGATGACAATACTACTTTTGTGTTATGTTGAATGTGTTGCTTTTATTTTATATTCAATAAACGGTTAAAAAAAGCTTATTTATTATTGCTTTCCATTCATAAAGTGTTCCAACGAAGAATAGATAGCTTTAGAAGGAACCTATCTATAGTGTACAATGAACGATGGATATAATGAACGACGAAGAACGACTTTCAGAAGCATTTAGAATACGACGTTTGTTCTTAGCGAAAGGACAGACTTCGACGTTAGATGCTATTTTCAGTCTATGCTTTTAAGCAGGCGGATTCGTGCAAGTTCCTTAAATTTTTCGAAAATTTTCTTACTTACTGTTACTGAAGATGCTGGCTCTTTAAATTTCTCACGCACCTCCACTGTTGTGCTTGCCACTTTTAAATGTTTATGTACATCGATGTGTAAATTCAAAGCAATCCAATCCGTTCGTTAGTACAAAAAATACAGAAAAAAGGAAACGATAACAATTAATTTTAAATGAATAATTTTTGCTTTTTTCTTATTTTCTATACTACAGCGAAAGTACCAAAAGGAAACAAATGGCATAAGTTATGTAGTTTCAAAGACAAACGTGTGGTATGAAACGTCTGCTGTACAAACTGTTGCAGTGAAGGTTGAACTTGACATGCAACAAGGTGAAAACACATTTTTAAAAATGCATGCATTCTGTATGTATGAGAAGACAAAACTAAGGCAGTAAATTAGATATTGTCCTCGGTTATTTTTAAGTCCAGGGCTGAGAAGTAAAGAAAATTAATATTTTTGTAATTCTGCTGCCAACATATCAAAAGACGCATCAGTAATCGATTTGATTTGGTCTCAGTAATTGTAATAGACAAGTTCGAATATTCTCATCCATATTATATATAAACACCTAAGTATGCCAATCCATCTCAATTGAACAGAAAATACGTAGCGATTTTTTTAAAATCTATTCCCCCTTTTTAAGCTATTGTGGGTCTATTTACGAAAACCTTAAGGCCATTTTCAAAACAAATTCTTTGTTTGATATGTGAAACTGTTAATATATGCGAAATTTGCTTGTAAACTCTTTCGACTTTGAAAATTACAAGAGAAGACGGCAGGCTGATAAAGAGCTTGGTTTAGGTAAATCGATTAGAGGTCTGGAACCAAAACGTTAGGAGCACTTTGCTGCTACCTAATAAGACGCCTTAATTAAATCGGTTGTGCTATCTTTTCTGTTTGAGAATTATATCTAGAAGGATTTGAGGAGTTCGAATGCAGCTTAAAAATCCCTTTTGTCGGTGAAATTGCTATTTAAAATGTCTTCCAACGGCATCTCTATCTTTTTATTTTACACGTCACATAACTTATGATACAAGGCGTATTCTTGTATCCTTGTTAAGCTTGTACGGCTGTAACATAAACAATTTATTGAATTTTTCCTGGAGAATCAAAAAATTACAAATGCAGCTCCAAAAGAGATCCCACATCGCGCTTAAAGGGTAAATGCATTTTTCAAAAACTACCTCACAAGAGAACGGGTCAAATCTCAATGACAGCATATATAAATCGCTCAGTTCGCGAAATTTGCCGCAATAACACAATAGGTACAAATAGCAAGAGACCTGACAATTAATGGCGACCTTAGCTTAACCTTGAGTCGTTGCAAAACCAATGAGATATTGAAAATTGCACAGTTCGAAGTGTAGACCTTAGCTAAGAGTTTAGGTATCAGTTTTCAGAACTCCAACTGGTCCTACTCCTCGAGCGTTTTATGAACAAACGAAAGGTGGACATGTAAAAGGATGGACTTAAATAAATTAATTCAGATTTGTATGCTTGTACAGTTCGACTTAGTTAGTGAGACCTAAAAGGAACAGTTTACTATTTATTGTCTCTCTAATACACAATTACAGAGGCAAAGGATATAAATAATTGGCAGATCAGCAAAAAGGAAGCATTGCATAGCGACAAACATCGTTATATAAATACAAGACTGTTGGTTTTTCCTCTTCGTTGATGACACAAGCGAATATTGACAACTTTTCCAGAGAAATGTCGCTATTTTTGAATAAAATTGTGAATTTTCTGCGTACATGCAAATAACGATACTTAAGTTACAATGTACGATGATACCCAAGATACT
This sequence comes from Glossina pallidipes, assembly GCA_000688715.1. Classification (NCBI taxonomy): domain Eukaryota; kingdom Metazoa; phylum Arthropoda; class Insecta; order Diptera; family Glossinidae; genus Glossina; species Glossina pallidipes. The sequence continues at coordinate 29,044 of KK499937.1, read as the reverse complement.
GAGACGCTATGCTATGAATAGATAAAGGGAAATTTATATCGGCATATATATGCACGTGCATGTGAAATTCGTAAACTATTTGATAAATATATCCACTGTTGAGCTAAAGCATTCACTTTCTCTCTCTTTCCTTTCGAATCGCAACAACATTTGCAACGCTTCCTTTAGCAAAAAACTTTAGTGAAACTTTTCGATGTCACACAATCTTTCCATACGATTTAAGTTCATTTAATATGCCATAAATTTTGATTTTATTGTCAATTATCACGAATATATAAGAAACTGTAAGCATTAACTAACGTCAGTCAATCAGTTTGACATGATTGATGTGTAATGTAAGAAATTTTTAAAATCATTTCCATTAGTATTAAAAAGATCATTAATCATTAATGTTTCTTCTGGTTGACTTCGAAATTTATTATTTATTTTTTCCTAAATATATGCTACGAAATTTTTTCAATTTAAAAAATTATTTTTTTTTTTGATAATTTTTCATAAAAGTTTATTCCAAATATCGTTGAACAAAAGATTTTTTATTTCTTTATATCGAACACACAAAATGGTCGCTATTTTATTTTGTGATTACACGGAACGAAGGATCTAAGAACACATATTTTAAAAGCAGATTTTTGTGCGATTTTCCTTTATTCCATTGACATTTTTATCAATGACGTAAATATATATTTTGTGGAATTGATTGCATTTTATGGTAAATCATTTAATCTTGTGTTTGAACCTTTGCTCTACCATGCCCAACAGATCCATTGTGTATTCATAAGCTTATATATATATATTCCAAAACAAAACACGAAAAAACGCAAATGCAGTTAAAAAGCAAAAATTTACAACATGCTGCACATGAGCCGCGAATTATTCGTATGCCTGGGTAACAAAATATTAACGTGTCAAAAACATATATATACATACAGATATATATGTATGTGAAAAATATGTTTATTAAAAATTGAAATTGAAATGGATACAAAAAAAGAATAGAGAAAAGAATAATTTAACCCATTTTTTTCTGAGGTCTTTTTACTCATATCACGCAGGGTATTACATCAAGTTTGTCAAAGGTTTGCAATGCAAAACAAATAAGCGATACATAACAATGTACATCTTCTTGAAATTCTATTGTTGCTTGAAACTGATTAAATTCAATTTATTCCTGTGAAAAGTGATTTTTGTGGCCATTAAAAATCACTACCATAAACTGATATAAGAGTCTTTCATCTGCTTCTCGAGATACAGGAATAGATCCGGATAGTTAGTTAAATGCCTAATACTTCCTTTTAGAATATTTTATACTAATATTAAATATTTGGAAAAGACATTATTGTTACCCGTTTTTTAAGGGAAAGTGTAAGTGATACTGCATAGTGCTGAATAAACTTATGTTCATTTGAAAGTGCTTTCTCTAAAGTATACACAACTGTCTCACACGCAATCGTATGCCACATACTTCGTTGGAGCCTTAAATAGGTGCAGTTCTGTGACAAAAAAACCGCATTCCGCGAAGAATTATTTTTCCTATTTAATTCGAAGGACAGGACTGCTAAATCCTTACGAGTGGTGAATAACGGATACGTGGCGGTATCCAAAATACAAATAACTACGATACGGGCTAGGCAAACCATTAACATCCGAATATAAATTTGAATATCATTGGAGGAGTCGACAGAGCTTCGCGTTACAACCAAATTAAAAAATCACGCAAGAGTACTTCCCACAATAATTGGTGCCACTGCGACAAAAAATGAGCATGACATCGCAAAAGTCATGATATCGCTGGTTTAAAGAAATTCGACCCCACTCCGATTGCAAAATGCAATTTGAAAATGTTTGCATTTCTAACCTGGAATATTCTACCCACCCCATGATTATCAGTAGACTCTACTCTCCTTCCTGTTAACACGGCTTTCAATAGGTGATTTATTGTTTGGTGTAACGGTGTCAATGATTCTTATGACGGTACCAAAGTACGGATTCTTTTGGGGAAGGCTCAAAAGAAGAAATAATTTGAAAATCCCCTAAGAGGTGGAAAAAATCAGTGGCCAGCGATAAACAATGCTTTGATTAACCAGTTCATTCGTCTTGTTCTGAAGTAAATACATTTTGTGATCACAAGTACAACGATCCAATTAATTTACACTCCCAATATGTATATATATATGTTTTTACATTTCAAAAAAATTGGAATTTTCTTATCACTATATTCAAAGCACATTTATATCGTGTACAAACTAAAGTCCGCTTTTTTTAAATGATTCACGGTCCTTGCGTTGTTGTATAGCTAATTTTGTAGAAGTTAAACCAAGCATGTGCGCTGAATCAGATTTTTTGTTTTGGGCTTTGGAAAAAAAGAGCAATTCATTGACCTACGCGCCACGGATTCAATGAAATCTTCTTTCTTCACGAAGTACAGTTATTTTACCCGCTAGTGGACCCATTAACTCTAACTTATGCTTATCTCCTTTGATAAGGGTACAATTCGTTTATTAGCGAAAGGGAGACTGGCTCTAATAGATTTTAATCTTAAAAGGAAACGTGTTTTTGCGTAGTACGTAGCGATGGTTAATTCATAAATACGGGGCATAATCGATAAACTCGAGTAATGAATAATTAATTCCGATAAGTCAAATAAGACATCAACATTTGAAAGAAAACTGATGATATGTATTCAAATATTCAATATGAGGAAGCGATATTTTCTAACTGTTTCCTTACAAGAAGAACTTGCGCTTATTAAACAATTAATTTCGTAAATGCTACCTCCTCATATATGCTACAGGATTTTGCTAATTTTTCTAAATTAATTTAACTACAAATTTCTATTTACTTTTCAAAAATCTTAAATAAGTTTTTTCGGTCCAGGCCATGAAGCGGATAATAAATGCTGATTAATTTGCGATCATTTCATCCAAAAACATATATAGAAAGTATTGATGAAAAAACTTTTTAAATGACTTGACTTATTTATAGGTTGAGCTTTTCGCTCTATTCTCATTTGATCGTTTCCATAACTCTTATTATACGTACTTTTGACGTTTTATGTTTTTCAAGACAAGCATTTATTTAATATAAGCTTTAAAAGAAAACGTTTTTTTATAAAATCTCGAAAATTACCTTTAGAATATTGTGGCCTTGCGCGTTTAATTGGAACAACTGAAGGAAGAAGATAAAGATTAAGAAGGTATAGAAGATGAAGATTGAGAAAAAGTTGACAAGTGATTGTAATCTTTTCTTACTTTAAAAGTTCTTTTACATTTTTTAATATCTTACGTTTACGCTTGTCTAATACATGGCTCAGGAAATTTGCTCATATTGAAACTATCAAGCCACACAATAGTATGCATGTATGAAGTCGTTATATTTTGCAATATCACTTGAATGACGGCGGTAGCGCTTTGAGGGCCTTTGACGCAAGCCGGGAAGCCGGGACATACCCTGACTGAACGAAAACTTCTTTCATAATATGAACTTTTTCGTATAAACTTAAGGCTACGGACAACAGTCCGCTTTATCACATCGCTGCATAGCTCATCATTAAATCAAGAACAGTCAGTTTTTACGCATCTCCATAAGATTGGATATAAAAAAAAAAATTGTATTTTCTCTCGTACTTTTTATAAACTAACAATGAAAAATTTAATGGGTTGAATTTCCATCTGCGAATCGATGCATTTGTAAGGAATGGCAATCAGAGATGAAAGTCGAGTCGCACAAACAAATATACGAAAAACAAACTGTGGCCGAGTGTGGGAATGTAATGTTTACTGTTTATAGAGATTTAAAGGGAATCGTGCATGAGACTTGAACGTTGGCAGACAGCTGACTCCACTCCCTGCTATCAACAACTACAACGCGAAGCGTTCCGACTTAATCAATAAAAAAAAATGTCGTCTTTCACTAAGACAGTGTCATATCGTTTGTGATGTTTGCCTGTAAAAGATGTGATGTATTCATCGTTGTCTCGTCGTACTATTGTTTTTGTCGCTCTTTGCAGAACTTCTTTAATATTGTAAAGCTTAGTTGAAAGGACGCCTGTACAAACCATCTCATTCAATTTTTCGCCCACAAATCCCACAAGCTCTGCAGCACGTAGCATTATGGTAATACCAAAATAATAACAAAGCGTTGTCAAGCAAATCGGCACATATTTGGGGGAATGCAGTTTATTGAAAGCAGAAGAAAATATATTTGAATTTTTTGAGATAAAACGCCACAACATTTTTCCTCGGCCTATTAAATGGTCTTGTCTTTACTATTTCCAATTTTCAAAGTAACAAAAACTAATGGACAAAGGGTCACATACATCTTGAAATTTCACAGTCTCTAACATAAATTCATGGATAGTATGGAAGAAACAACAACACTAATGTAAAAAAAAAAAATAGGAGGAAGAAATAAAACTGCAGTATAAAAGCTTACAACAAAACATTATTTAATTATTCATTTAAAAAATGAATAAATGATTGATGATGAGAATGATAATGATGATGATGTTGACGATGATGATAAATGACTATTAATTGAAAAACTTAATAAATTAAATATTTAGTTTTATGTTCGTGTTAAAAAACAAGAAACATAACAATCAAAATCTCATTAAAAGTTAAATAAACGCCGGACTATAGTTTTTTACAGCGTAAGACTTTTAAGTAAAAACTCAGCAGGAGTTTTTCATAGCTAAGAAAACATTTTATGATCAAAATAATTTAACAAAACATTTCTTCTTTTTTTTCATCTCTTGCCTTTTCAGCTCTGATTTCCATATTGTTGTCAAAGAAGAAGTGAAAAAACTGACATGTAAAATTATGCAAGAATACTGCAATTTATAAAAGGAAAGCAAGAGAAATATGTTACAACAACATGACGAAAAACAATTGAAAAACGAAGTAAAACAAAGTACGTGTAAGAAATTTGTTGAAAACGACATAGAAGAAGAGTGGGAGAAAAGTGCGTTAATTATTAAATTTGAGTAAAAGCTGAAGGGCCGCCCGTCACTAACATCAGCTGTTAGGGTGAAAGTCAAGGACACTGAAACTTTTCCTTTGTCTCGAATAATTATGCCTGCCTTTAATGTTAACGACGGCGTTTACAACAACTTGATTATAATGATGATGCTGCTGATGACTGTAATAACGATAATGACGACAACCATTACAGTAACAACTTAATGCAAGTTGGCTTTAATGTACGATTAGATAGCATTATTCACAATAGCACTTAAAAGACGACGGATGATAGAGAAAGATTCTTTTCAAAAAAATAAAAAAAAAAAAAATAAAAAAAAAAAATAAACAGTGGAATTTGAAAAAAGAATAGAAAACGCAAATAATTTTGCTGTCAATCGGCTGTCTAATGGTTTGAAAGGCATACCAAAACTGCAGTCAATCTTTTTGCTGATACACTGAAAACGAAAATAATTCCAACGTCATGCCTGAACAGGATAATTATGATGATGAGGTAAATATATCTTCTTTGTTTTTATTTGTCTCTCAAAAAGTATGCTTTCATAAATTTTGCAAAAAAAAAAAAAAAAAAAAAAGGAAAAATTCTTTTTCCATATTGAATGGCAACAGTACACAAACATTTTCTACAGTTCGTTAAATATTATATAGTAAATAAAAAGGAAATAAAAGCAACCACAATAAAAGCTATTAACCCCATTAAAGGTTACCCGTACATTTTTTCCTCTCCTCCGCCACAGTTTTGGTTTTTTTTTTTTTGTTATTTTTATTTTAATTTGTTTTAATAAGTTTCCGTAATTTGAGAATAGCTTTCGGAGGCCAGATTGCAATTTAACTTAGTTGTGTACTGTATTTATACACTCAATGCCAAAGGGCAACTTACACGTAATTAGATATTGTTCCAAGTTATTATAGTGCAGTTTTAACGAATTGAAGCTTTGCAAAACTTAAATAGGTTTTAATAGCAAATAAATGTTTTTGAAACGAATATAATTTTTCTTTTTCATCATCACAGCAATAAAGATATGTATGTATATATATTTTTTGATACTGATTATAATAAGCACCAATAACATCTATCGCAGATTCCTTTAAGTAAAATACATGCAATCTTAGTCAAAGTAGCTCTGTGGTGTTTTCATTATGTTGCGTCTATTTATGTGTCTCTGGTTGGCTGTCTTAGTAATTGAGCCGATAGCTTGAAACTTTTAAATGCATTCCGAGTTACGATACTATATTCCTTTCAGATTCTCTCCTTACTGCACAAATTATTTGACGGAGACTTTCTAACCCTTTTGCCTAAAACTTGAATAAATGCACCATTAAAGTACGCTGGAAAGTGCATAGATATAACATTGATTTACTGCAACTCGTTTGTGGAAACCTAGGTGGAAGCATAACAGACCACTTTTGAACGCAGCAGTTAATCAATGTGTGAGCCCTGACTGCTTGGGTACGGCCCTTCGGGGAGTATTCGTGGTGGCTGTGGTTTTCACATTCCCTAGCGGAATAATCGAGTTTTGGGTGGGCCTCACCACTTACCAGAGTGGGTTTATTGTGCCATACGCAATAAACAATCTGGACTCCATTGTAGTTTCGACCTCTAGCGTATAGGGATTGTCCAATTCACTGGGGGGCGTGGGTTACGCTAAATTAACCCGTGTGTCATTGGCACCGTAGGGTTAAGCCACATAGGCAGGAACCTACGTAAAACCTTTGCCACTCATTGCACAAATTATCTACTGTCTAGTCCGTTTAAGACTTACTATGCAGGCTTTATAACAGGAATTATTACCGCTATCAGTTTACTGATTCTATTATTATAACTAAAAATGTATACTCTTATAATAACACATATAGTTATAAATTGAAAATTGCTGTATAATATATAATGAACTGTTTTGTCAAGCTGGGTAATGTAATTAATGAAATAATTAAATATGCACTAGAAGATTAGTTTTAGATAAGCCTCTTATGTTGGTATTATTATTATCAATAGTAGTATTAGTTAAAAGTTTAAGTTCCGGTTTGCTTTGTAGTTCTTTTAGTTATTGTTTGGAATTTGTTTTTGCAATCAATTTGAAATAAATAAATAAAATAAGTTCTGAAAAGCAAATTCAACAAAACGATTAGAGTCCTTTTCGCTTAATATAACTCTTAATGATAAAATAACAGAATTAATATCTTTTTCCCATGCTTCAGGCGGGACGGCCTATTCTTACGTTCTAAAAGCCAACGTGGTCCAAATTCAGAAAAATTAATTTTCTTTTCAAATATCTTATTGTTCTCAATTTTCTTTTTTGATCATGCAGTGTTTAAAGTTAAAGTTTCTTTATATACGAAGGCTTAATTTTAATGACTACCCTTTTATGTGTTCGGGTTGGGAAGATTTACGTAGTCCAAATATGTTAAAGTTAATTTCTATGTCAAGTTACTATTATAGACTATAGCCCTATAGCACTTGTGCTACAAGTGTATATTAAGTTTGTGCGTATGTAAGTAACACCTTAAAGGACCTGAGATCGATCCACATTTTATTAGACCAATAGATTTTCAATCACTTTCTTAGCTTGTCTGTCCATCTGTCTGTCTTGTTTTTTAGTGTTTAACCTATCGGTCGCAATGTGTGAAATGTGTGTATGTTACACTAATGTGTTTTGGCTCAATCACGAACGCTATTGAAAATGTCTCGGATCAACGACCACTTCCCATATAACGCTTTGTTTCAAACAATCGTTGTATGAATAACCGTATTAAACGAGGTATTTAATGGTCGGCCATAGTCCACTTTAGTGCTTTTACTTGCTTTCATCATAAAACATACGAAAAGAGACTTTTTTGTCATACAAGGACTTAGTTTTCTTGAATGGGGAAGGGATACTCGAAGCAGACTCATATAGGATCTAAATTTGGTACAGTTGATTTTTATGACAAACTACTATTTTAGACCAACTGCGAAATGTTCAAACTAAGACCTTTCTCCCTTATAAAAGCGTTCTTGGGAACGACGATTCGCGACATGGCTTAAAAAATTGGTCTACTTAATCAATATAATTTGTCGAGATGCTATCAGCTCAGTGATTTTTGCTTAGTAGTTTTGAAAACTGTAAATTTTTTCCATTAAATGATTTATTTAAAACGAAGACGTTATATGGGGGAAGTTGTAAAAATGGTTCAACCATATGGGTTTTCAAAAGGATTCGCCCATGTGCCAAAATACGTGAAATATTCCAAGATTAGCGACCTGAAGGTTGAAATCAAAAACACAATGAAATACAAAGATGCCTAAATCCGTTTAGAAAATCATCCAACGATGGCCGGCTTAATAAAAGGTGAATTTTTCTTAAATTCTTTGGGTATTTTACATACATGCACACAAAATGCATGTATGCTATACGACAAGTGATGGAGACTACAAAAATAGACCTCATACAGCTACGGATATGCCCCAAAAAAAAAAAAAAACAAAAACATGTCCATTAATTGGAAACTATGTCTATTTGAAAGGAGTTGGAATGGAATTTGTTCAAATCATTTACTAACTTTTGCTGATGCTGAGTTTCAAAATTTCATTGAATGATTTCTACATTTCAATTGACATTTCAAATAAAAACTAACCGTAATCAAACAGTTACACAAATTATTTAAATTTAGTTTTAGGGCAAGAAATAAACATATTACAGCTTAAGGTTCATCTAAAAGTTTAATCGCTTTTTAAAAGCCCAATTGTGAATAGCAGATGTGCTATCACAGCACCCACAAACATAACTCAAATTCTCTGCAGGTTTACTAACCTGTAAAGCAGACTGTAACAGAGAATTGTTGTGAAATATATAGGGCATCCATTTTGTGGTTTCGAAAGTAAACGTAAACAAAACAATCTTGTTCAATATATCGTTTGGAGCTTGGCATTATATATGGAATACTATACGCACATAGTTAAGGAACATACAGAAATTGTTACGACTTACTACGAAAACAATGGACCCACCCACGGCCACCAAACGTTTCGTGCATGTAGCACAAAGCTCGGATTATTGCCTTATCAACCTTTGGGCGTCGATTTTGGATTGAAAATATCATTTTTGAACCTAAAATAGCATAGCAGCTACCGTCAATAGAGAACATTAGAGAAACATAACCGAGCTTTTGTGACTCGGGCGATATGTGACTTCAACAAAATGGTGTAGCATGCCATAAGTTTCGTGACAAAATGGATTTAATTGGAGAAGAGTCCAACGAGCATCTGTTGAACTGTAACATATGTCTAGGAGCCGTCATTTACATTAAACCATTTTTAAGTAATAGAATGAAACCATCTCTAAAATAAAAGAAAGTCGATGACGATACGGTTTACCGTTTAGTTTTTATTACAAATTAAAAACACAACAAAAACTTATTTGCTGACCCTATATTCCAACTACGTACCCAATGTCGGATGTATATGCATAAATAAAGTAGAAAAATATGCAGCATACACAATATGTACAACGTTCAAGCATATATAAATGTAGCAAATATAAGGGAAAGTGGAAAAGGAAATTTAACAAAATATTTTGCTTTGTAAATGCTGATTGGATTTAACGCAGTATGTTGCAACATATTGAATATTTTTTTTAAAGGACACTTTCCCTAATTCAAAAGCTGTTTACTTTTTTTCAAGTAATATTCAATTGAACTGTTCTTACGTCCTTGAAAGTGTAGATTTTTTAAAGCAAATTATTTATCTCTGCGATGCAATCAAAATAAGGATTTACATGTAGGTTTTTTTTTTTTAATCAAGACGTTTAATTATGAAATAAAGCGAAATCTATTGTGTGTACAAGGTTTTCTTTGAAGCCTTATTATGAAAAACTGCTGCAATCTATTTTATTCAAAGTATTATTCCTCGATAGCTCATCCTTTTCCACATCTTTCAGGTAATTTGCGATTTCCATATCGAAAATAGCCTCGTCTTTGAAGGCTATTCCTAAAAGAACCCATATTTAGACATCGCCATAAGAATCGAGAAATCTTTCGAGCAAATACAAAGTAATCTATTGAAAACCAGTCTTAATCGGAATTAGTTATGTCTGCTGGTAAACCCGGGTAGGTTAAGACATTCCAAGCAAGAATTGCAAACATTTCCTGAAAGAGTTTTGCTATATGAAGCCGAATTCGTTCAACCTAAAAGCTCACATAATTATAACTTTAGGTATATTATTCAATTATTAGAAGTGACATTCCTTAGGGACGAATTCGTTTGGTTCAAACTTTAATACACCACGCCTAGTTGACCCCCCCAAATGACACCATCAACGATGTTCCGCTTTATCGTCCATGTTCGCACACTCTCTATCATGGTTATTTAGGTTTTGGACATTGTAGCTCATCCACTGTTCACTCGTAACATTTTAGCCGCATTATCATTTGGATTAATCAGAAAAAGTAAACTTGCTGGCATCCCGCATTATTTTTTTGGCAAAAAAATAATATTTGTTCAAAGCGTCGAGAAACTATGTTTTGTACGCTTTAGCGCGATAATCTACTCAGCTGCGTATACCTTAAAGACAGTACTTTCTCGAAATCGCAGATTTATTCTTTACCTAACGGCTCTAACCACAATCTCTTTTACCAAACCGAATCGAATTAATTTCTAGACCAATGTTATAAGAGGCATAAAATTTTGAACTGTAAAGATAATAGCAAATTTTGCTTGCTACTAACAAGAATATTATTTCTGCAATCATAGCAATGGAATTAATTTTTCTGTCATTCATAGTAGCACCAGTCTACTTGTTTCTATACCTGCAATACCAAATCTGCTATGAATGACTTTTGCATAAATTTTGCATTTTTTCTACTATTCAGAGTAAAATCCTATATTTGGAAAATAATTTATTTGGTTTTATTTGGAAAAAAAAAAGAAAAAATCAATCTTCTTAAATTTTTGCATCTTTTCCAGTTAATATTACCTTCTGTTCAATAAATATGCAAAAAGCAACATGAGTAATCATCCATTTATGTCATATTTAGGTTTACGTGCACAAGTGCGTCTGTACACATAGTAAAACGGAAAATGTAAAAGTTTATCTAGACATTACTATAACGGCAGACGTTAAAGTTAAAAAAAAAGAAAGAAAAAATGAAAATAAATAAATAAAAACAAATACAAAAAGTAAGAGGAAAAGGAAGAGGAAGAAAGCACAAAAAACTGCTTACTCAAGTGTGCACAAGATTGCTGGCAGACATTTGTCAAAACAGGTTTACTAACGCAGCACGATAAAACTAAAAGCATACAAATCCACCCACTACAAGCTTGTTTAAGTTTAGTCAACAAAACATAATCCATGTTATGGAGGAAACCAGCAAGATATACACAAAAAAGTTTTAAATACAAATTTTGAAGAAGCGACATTAAATATCTCTACATAGAAATTATATGTAAACGGGTAGAAAGAAGACACTAAAAGTAAACGATCATGTAAGTGTTGCTGAATAATGCAAAAGAAAAAGAGAAAAAAAAAAAAGAAAACAATTTTCCGCACAGAACTGATATCCAGTATAATGTCAGGTAATTTAAAAAAAAAAAAACACAATAACTGTTGTTATGCTCATACAAAAATATAATGACCTTGAAGTGGAAAAAGAAATTGTCACTTACTTCGACTATTGCAGCTCCTGTCCTTTGTACATAGCATTGACAAAACACGTACGTATAGATAAATACTTATATATATATATATATGCGGAAAACAAAAAAAATATATATAACGTGCGTATAATAATAAAAAAAAAAAATCACAGCACAATTTTTGTCGTAAAAAATAAAAAAAAAATTGAGAAATAAATGGTAATGCATAGTGTGATGATTTACCTTCAAACAGCCTGACAACTAAGTAATGTGTATAAAGAAACATTGTTTAATAAATGAGCGTAAAATTTGTTTAAAAACTTTTGTTAAAAACTCAAAAGTTACAAAAGGGCAGAATGCCGCGAAACCATTTATTATTCCAATGAATAAGAAATATTTAGTTGTTTTGTATATATGTCATACTATGACATACATTCAATGCTTTGTATAATCTACCAAAATTTTAACAAAAATTAAACACAAAATTAAAAAAAAAAAAATTAAAATATTTTAAAAAATTAATTTTTTACTATTAAAAATAGATTAGCAAATTTTTATTTAAATTTGCCTCAATGTAGGCAAATAATATTTCACGCCGGAAATTTGACTACAAAATTTCAATTTTTTTCGCATTTTATGGAAATTTAATACAGAGCAAAAAAGTTCTTCTCTTTTTGTTGTATTCATCGTCGAACGTAACCACCTTTTGTCATTTCGTTTGCAACCCATAAAAGAAAAGATCAGAGACTCTGCAAAGTATATCTTTTCTTCATCATTATAAAACATGGTATTGATGTAAGTATATTTTTGTCGGTGTGCATATCAGTCCACCTGTGTGTCTGTCTTCCAAATTTGAAGGGACCATAGGTTATTGTACACAAATGTCGTTTTCATGGAAAATGGGCCAAATCGGTCCTACTACAGACCTTTTGTTTTCTTTTTTTTAATTTTTTAATAAAGCTTATAGATGATGGGTAGGTATAAAAGATTTCGAGACAGTCGAACATAATTTTCTTGTTTATGATTCGACTTTCTCGACTTGTTTATGATCAATGACTGCATTCACTAAATAAAGTTTTCCTTCTAATATTTGGAAAATTGTTAATATTGTCAGTGCGAGCGTTTGAAGCAATTTATATTATTTTCTTGTTCTACTTGTTTTCATTTTGCTAACAGAAACTTAATTCTGTACGCATATGACTTTAAATTTGGATTTAAAGAATCAAAAGCCCGTGAAAATGTTGGAAAGGAAAATGTGCAGTTTTTAACGAACCATTCACAGTTCGTTGAAAATTTAGTTCAAGTGATAAGACTTGTGAAGACTAGATAATTGAAACGATAATGATTTAAACAGCGCTATGGAAACAACTTGAAAGTAACAAGAGTTTCTTCAACTAAAAGTGTTATAAGCTTAATACTCAGCATAAGTTGTAAAAAGCAATTAGGTCCTTTGCAATTCAATAGCGGAAACTACTCTGCGACGATATGATTATTATTTGTTTTAGGCGGTTATATGTAAAGACTTTTTTTTGGATACAATTACGAGCTGCTAAAGAATGTGCTATCTTCTAAAACTCTAAACGAGTTCATCATTGCTTGTCTTGCGCGACAGGCTTGAAAAGAACTGTTAAGTCGAAGTCTTTAGTTACAGAAGAACAAAGCAATACGCAAAGTCTCAACCACACTGCAGTATTAGCCGTGGAAAAAGTTTTATGCCAAAATTACAGAATCAAAGTAAGACTTATGTAGAGGCTGGTAAGTAATCGTGTAGAGATTGAAATGGAATTGAGATGAAAATTCTGTTAGTTGCAATGCACTTCCCCTTGGTAATGGTGTTTAAACAAAAACATATCAAAAGTACAACAGAGGAATTATGTTGTCTAACCGAAAGTTTGGTTGGCTACGAGCCGTCACGTTTACATTACTACATTTACACTAAACTAAATCCTTTACAGTCTCCCATAAATGGAAAGCTACTGCTAGACATTTTCATCTCAAACTAAATATCAAATTATTAGCCGAGCAGAAAGGGGGAGAAAATCAGTGAAATTGAAAATGGGGGACTATATTAATTTCGATCCAAGAATCTAGAAAAAGAATTAAACTCGAAACGTAACAATCCAACAATATATAAAATTAAGTACCAAAAATTTGCTATTTTTCATTTTGATCTCTTAAATTGCACGTACGCAACGCTATGTAAAGTATCACAACATATATATAACGTAATCATGCCATGTACGTACGCGCCTGTACCTTCTTCTAGATCGTCTTGACATATGTTGTAAGCTGTTTTATATGATAACGATATTACATTCGTTGACAAAACTTGATTACTCAGCGAACGTAAGACGCGGTTTCTCGCTGCAACCACAAGGCTTCTGAGTGAGACCATCGGTCCTTTTCAAAAAACGTTGTTCGATTTTCCTTTGATTCTTAAATAATGATTAGACGCCTGCGCCTTCTATGCAACGTCAATCACAACTATCGATTACATTATTTAATAAGATCCCGACATCTATTGATAATAATGCCGTCTATATATGTTACTCGTTGAAAAAACTTGATTATTTAGGGAATGTAAAACTCTATTTGTCGCTGCAACTACGGTTATTGAGTAAGACAATCTGCCATATTCATAAGACATTTTTCGATTTTCCTTTGATTCTTATTTTAAATAGGCATAAAAAGTAAAACCACTATAGTGGGTCACGGCGCACTGTTAAATACTCTACACCACTTTACCTAACACAGTCATTCGTACAACGAATTTTGTAAATGGTCAAATTTGCAACATGTACGTTGAACACAAGAAAACAAGACAGAGTGACGGAAAGCGATTCTGAATCGATCCATATAATAAATGGTGAGCCTATCTTCAGTGCTTTTCTGTACTTCAGAAATCCTCATAAACTTGATATACACTTGTATTACAAATAACATTTTCAATAAAAGACTTCCTTTCTGAAATTGAGACTTTCTCAGAAAATCCTAAAGGCAACAATCAGGATATTATATAAAATTTTAGTACCATAATGTAAAACAAAAGTTGTGAAAGCAGAAAACAATTAAATTATTTCTATTAAACTAATACTTAAGAGAAAGAAACGTAGCAGAAGCAACAACAGCATAGCACACCTATTGCTCGAGTGCTTGTTATGCCACAGCTGAAGTTTGAAAACTTTTTTCATAATCTTTAAATAATTGTTAAACTTCCGAAAATTGTTTCTAACGTAAGCTACCGAAAAAAGTATATTATTGTGATTCAAGGGCTAAAAAACAAGAAAAAAAAGAAGGAAGAAAAATTCAAATTCGTGTTACGAAATATTTCTTTATTAAAAAAGCTAAGTTTAGAATAAGTTAAACACGATAACAAACACTATTTTGACGATTAAGACATTTGTGTAAAGGAAACGAGAAAACAAATTAAAAACTTTTTCATCTCATTTATTCGATTACTTTACTTTTTATGGTGAAGAAGTAGAAAGATTCAAGTATTTTAATAAACTCAATCAATATTATGCTTGGCTATGTGCGGATGTTACACTTAAGTTTTTTTTTTTTTTTCTTCTCCCTTTTTATTTTCAGTTATAGGAATTTTTCTTTTTTATTCTTTTTATTCTTATCATTCAACGAAATGGCAACAAAGCTAACGGTCAGTTCAAGGGGTTTTCATTTTCTTTTCCTTGCTGTTTTTTTTTTTAATAGTTTTTCTTGAAATAGGTCACAGAAGCTAGTATGAATATAATGTCGTTATATACTTAAATTTTCAACTATAACGTTTGAATTGTAAAAAAAAAAAAAATGTGGACATTTTTTCTCTTATTTTATTATTAAAAATTCAATTTTGTTACTCTTCTTTTCTTTTTTTCATTTTTATAAAAGGAAGAGTGAATAACACTGCAGTGGTAATAAAACGAAAGAACCACTAAAAATGCTACTTTTTATTATTATTAAAAAAAAAATTCATTAGCAAAAAAGTTACTGTTTTTTTATTAGAGCATAAATAATATGAAAGAAAGCTGGATATTAATGAATAATATTCTAAGCGAACAAGAGTCACGCGCTTATTATTTATATACACGCTCGAGCGAGCGAATGAGTAAGCGAGTAGTTATGAAAGCCGACAGACGGCTTTTTATTTAATATCTTTTCTACTTATTCGTCGCAATTAACAATGAAAGCGTTGTTTTTAAATTATACCAAATCGATCCTTTACCTTTATGAAAATTCGGTTCAATGCCAACCTAATATAGATGAATCTGATGAGAATAAGATCAACATTGCAAATACTTTACCTTTGGGTTTTGGTTAAAATAGTATCCAAGAACAAGGCATTAAGATATAAGATTCTGAATTGATTGTTTTGTATCTGCTTGTCAGTTGGCACGAATTTGCCAAATCGGCCGAAGTGTACGTCTAACAGAAACTCATTTTTACTCATTACTCGCAAACTATAAAAGAAAAACACAAAACAAATTTCCATTTGTTCTCTACAGACATGAAATAAAAGTCAACCGCACCCACCCGATCTGTCAATTGGTTTCGGTAGCCTTTTTTTTAATAAAGGTGCCGTATATGAAAATATTTGGTCTTATTTGTTTATTATGTTAATGTAGCATGTAGCATAGTTAGTTTCAAAGTGTCCTTTATTGTAAAGCTTTGTTGTGTTACAAAAACTCCTCATGATTTTGCAAAATTTTTCAAGATCACCTGATATGATTTCTGTCGAAGAACCTCAATTTTTTATCGTTCACTGTGCAGCATTTTATTCTAAGCTAGTAAAAAAAAGGGAAAGGTCTCGCATTTTAGAAGCGCCTGATTGGTATGACGATTTCGCTGTAAGACGATGATATATGATTTCCCTAAGCGCAGAAAGTACTACCGTAATAACATTAAAATTCAAAGCCACTATGTAAAATCATAAAAAAAATGTAATATTCTTATTATTCAAATTTTGTGGTGTCTCTATAGTCCGAGTTTAAATTCATCGAATCTGCAAATATTTATATTCATAACAATCGTTCTTCCGATTAGAAAGTACTTTAAAGGACATGACTGTAAAAAATTGAAAAACGATGAATGATTATTAATATTTCAATTCCACACTTCCCCACTTATGCCTTCACGCGCTAGTGTGATAAGGGACATGCCCTGAATATATGTAAAACTTCTTAAGGGGTAAAAATCTTTTATGCAATAAAAATGGAGTCATTTTTCTATTTGAAAACAAGTAAAAACATTATAGTGGACACTAAATAGTTTAAAGCACCTCGTTTAATATAGTTATTTATACATATGGCCTTTTGGAATAAGGCGTTAAATGACAAGTGATCGAAAGAGACGTTCGATCCATACCATTTTCAATAAAAAACGCAAAAACGTCAAATCCGTAGGTTGAACACAAAATTATATGGTCAACACCACGAACGGACAGACCGACAAACAAGCTTTATTAAAGGGTGGGGCAAGACAAGATTTATTAAAGGGTGGGGTTACGCCCTTCTGGTTGTTTTGTATATTCGTACAGAAGTGATATGTTCTCGTATGCATACGCGCTGTAGGGTATCCAAATAAAAAGATCGACCAATGTGCGCGTTTTTAAAGCACATAAAAATAAACTTGAATCATTTTTTAAGGATAAAATGGATGCGTGGGAACTGTCATGAAACAATCTTCTTTTTTGTTTAGTCCTTTCCACAATTCCGCGTCTACAGTGAAAATCCCACAAATTTTCTGACAATATGACTCGTTATGATTGTGGGGTTTTTTAATCGTAGATTGTTTTTCTTTTGGAAGAAGTGACTAATAAATGGGACATGAAATCGACAAATGCTAGTATTTCGAAACAATGATCATTAGAAAATCTGATATCGAGAAGCTGCAGTTAAAATTTTAAAGCGGTGGAATTAAAAATAAGGGAGCGATACAGCAAACCCGAACAACATGATTTCAGTAAAAGTGCGTTTAACGCTTTGAGATTCGGTTTTGAGGAAATTATTATATGGCCGCGACAGCAGTTTTTAAAATATTTTTCGACTCTAGTTGGTGGTTATATGCTCTTCCAAAAGGGCTATGCTCTTCCATACGGCTATGCAATAATGTTCGGACTTTTGAATTTTTTGGTCCACTGAACATTTCGTTCTTCACCTAAGCTGCTTTTATATAATCTGTCAATATTTTAGAGAGCATTTAAGACAAGGCAATAATACCCCTTATATCCTATAGCGTGTGTAAGTTTTCTTTCGTAATTGTTTTTTTAGATTTGACTATTAAACAGTTCCAACTTTTCGCCAAAATATAATAACACATAGGGCTAACCAATTGAAGAAAGTTATAATACACTTGCCTGACCGGCTTCCCAATGGATATACGATACGATATATTGTGTACGCTTACTTTCGATAGATGCTTAGTTTTAAAATTTCTTTGCTGACTATATTATATATAGGAATTGTTGTGTTATGACTGTTTATGTGTATTTATTTATTTAATTTAATTTTTGTTACGAAACTTCATTTATTTAACTTAATTTTTGTTAGAAAACTTTTTTCATTTAATTTAATTTTTATTATAAAACCTTCAGATACATAGTTCTTGATACAGAATGGCAACTAAAACCCTGAAAATTATTTAAAAAAAAGAAAAAAAAAATAGCATAACAAAATTTATATTGATTTACCAGAACAAATCGAAAGTATGCTACAGAGAGTAGGAACTTTCACTGCCGCAGATGGATTGTCAAAACCCTCTGTAATACTCGCACACGAATATCAAAAGCACAATGTTCCTCTCGCTTTGAGAACTTCAATTAATATCAGATGGGCGGATATAGCTCCGCTTAATCGAGATAATGTCTCACTAATAGTTACTTCTTTTATATTTATTTTCAATATGATGCCTTTTCTGTCGCTAAGTCGCTATGTAGACACACAGGCCATTTTCGATTATTGCCTACAGGAACAAATATCTTTGGCAGGCTTTAATTCACTCATACAAAAAACGATCAATACTAAATGTGGACTTGTCAACGGCAAATTCAGTTCCACTCGGCGATTTGGTTTTCAATAATTCCATTTTTCCCCACTTATGCGGCGTATTGATTCCCCTTACAAAAGGTGAATATTAGAAGCTGGCTGCTCATGTTTCCAGCTGGTGTGAGGACGTTATAAAACGTATTGCTTGATTACACTTCCATCTGAGGTATTCACTTTTTCACTTAATAGTATGACTATAACAATCGTTAGCACTCAATAACCGATTAAACAATTGATCTTCATTCAAAAAAAAAAAAATTTGAATACCTTGTAAGTGTTGTTTATAATAAAGCTAAGACCAAAAAATGGTAACGACGCACAAACGTTAAGTTCTTCTTAGAACTTCATTCTTTTGGTTTCATCTTAAAAAGTAATTTTTTCCTTGAATGGTTTTTTTTTCGTTTCGAGAATAGCCAGAAGCAAGACAGAGTTACATTAGGCGAATTGAGCTATTGGGGGACGATATCACTTGAATTCTGGTAAAATCCTGACGAATGGCCTTACGCAAGCGACATATACCACTCAAAATATATACCGCTCAAATAATAATATTTCTTCTTAATAGACTGGCGCGACGATAGTAATTCGCCACATTGTGACAATCAAACAAAACTTAGTTTTGGTGCCTTTTAACCACGACAAGAATTTTTCGTCATTAAATAAGAGACAGATAAATTTTATATCAGAAAAAAACAACAGTAGAGATATCGCAACATAAACTCGAAAAGAAAAAAAACAACAAATTGTGGTCGGGCAAAGCTGACCTACATCACTTTATCATTTCTTTTCTTGACAAATTCCCAAAAATGATATCTTGTTTCCAAGGAAACGCATGTTCCATATGGGAATTCTTATGTGAAAGCGTGCTCACAACGTAAATTGAAGAGATCAAAATATAACAGATATCAAGAACAGCAAGAAGCTTTAATAGGTATGCGACCTTTCAGATGAACGCAAAAACACATGAACGGACATTAAGCAGGCGGACGGACAGACAAGCTTCAATCGAAAGTGATTCAAAGTCAATCAATCGGCCTCGGGCTTGCTTTAAGAATGTTGCAAATAGCTTTGCAAATTTAATATACCCTGTACAACAGATGGTGTATGATATAAATAGAGCGTGAACAAGAAAGACTCTGCAGTATACG
Organism: Glossina pallidipes; assembly: GCA_000688715.1. Taxonomy (NCBI): domain Eukaryota; kingdom Metazoa; phylum Arthropoda; class Insecta; order Diptera; family Glossinidae; genus Glossina; species Glossina pallidipes. Next base: position 9,273 of record KK499937.1, on the reverse strand, counting down.
AAATGTAAACTAAGTGCGGTTTTTGTGTGTTGAAAGCAATTGACGAACTTCATTCGCCCCCTTCCTGTGGTCGTCGCAACACCGAAAAACAAGCAAGAGAAATAGAGAAATGAAATTAAATACAAATCAATTTAATATTGAAAATTGTTTTGAATGAATGAATTTTAAAGTATTTCCTCTCTGATTCATTTCCCGTTTTTAGCTGGTTTCCGGTAATACAAATCAACGCAATTGGCGTGGGATACTTATTGCTTTACTGGTCATAACCATAGTTTTGGCATTGATTGTTACATCCGTGGTAAGTATGATAAGGAAATACATGGATGGCTTTAAAGAGGAAAACAAAACACTTGAAAAAGTCAAATAAAATATATATACAAAATTGGAAAAAAAAGCAAGCAATGCATGAAAAGAAATCAATAAAAAATTGAAAAGTTTTTGTAAAAAGTATCGTAACATACGTCCTTTCATATGTCATTAATGTTTTTTGAAGACCAATTCTTATCTTATTGTCTCTTCTTGTTTTGTTTTTTGTGTAATTTTCTCTCTCCCTCTCTTTTTTGGGTCTTAATGTCGTATTTTATAAATGTTTGCTTCTGGCATGTTTCGTTTTTTGTTTCTTTGTATTTCTTTTGTTTTCGTTTTTGTTTTTTTCTTTTTATTTCTTTTTTAAAACTTTTGTTCGTTATTATTAACACACATGGCACTGTAATTATTACATTTTTTTCATTATGCTCCTGAATAATTTTCCAAAAATTCAATCCAACTTTGATGTCGTGCGAAATTTTGTTTTTTTTTTTCTTGTTCCGTTTTTCTTTTACTTTACTTCTTTTTTTTTTTTTGGTGATTACGTAGAAAACATCATATAAAATTCTTGCTTTTATAAAAGGTACTGCTCACACCCCCCGATGAGGGACCGAGAGTAAAAGGACAACGCATTAAATTACAAGAAATAGTTGATGGTCTGTTTATGCCACAAAAATCAAATGGCACTTGGATAAATGGTAATTTAAATGCAGAAAACAAAAACAAAATACAGAATCACTACAGCAACGTTATTTACTTAAATATCTATTATCTTTTTCGATTTTTTATTTATCTTGCGCAGACGAAGAATTTTTATATCAAGATCGTTGGGGACGCATTTGTCTTTTAAATGTTGCCAATCTAACTGAACGTGTCTTAATGTCTAATGTTACATTTGTAAGTATCAATGTGTTTGACTGAATTTTAATTTTTATACCCACCTAACATGACCGTAGTATTACGTTACACTACATTTTACAAGACGTTTGCAACACTTAGAAATACGCATAAGAGACACTATAAAACTTTTAATCAGATTCCAAGTCGATTTGATTCTTATCCATTTGTCCGTTCTTTCCGTTTACCCGTAAATCTGTTTGTTGCCCATTTGGGTTGCAAAAAGCGCAACTTGCAATTTTTGGCAATAAAAAGAGACGAAAAACAATAGTGGGCTACGGTCCATTTTTAATTACCCTAAACCACCCTACAATCGTTCATATAATAACTATTCAAAGTAAAGCGGTTATACTGGAAGGGATCGGAAAAGTGATTCGATAAGAACCATTTTCAATAGCGTTCGTTTTTGGCCAAAACACGTCATTGCACCAAATTTAATCGAAAATTAAAATTAAAATTGCGGCCTGCAAGTCGACACGCACGCAGGGAAGCTTAGAAAGACTCAGACAGATGGGTCTGGGTATCTCAACTTCTTTTTTTCTTGCTCCCCTTTTTTTGATCCTCTTTTTGTGCACCACAGTGCCCTCCAGAAAGAAGAATAAGTGAAGAAAGGGCCTGAACATAAGACAAAGAGACAGGCAGACAGACAGACAGACTTACACTAGCATGCAAAGCGATTCTAAATCGATCGGTGTAATAAAAAATGGGTCTGTCTCAACACCTCCGTGGTGTTCCGTACGTCCCCACAAGCTTAATATACCTTTGTATTAAAAGTGTTGTAGGGCATAAAAATAAGTGAATGAAAAACTACATCTCAGATCTTATAAGAGAGATATAAATGCATCATTTGCATCATCGCTTTAAATGCACAACGTTCTTCGCGACACGTTCAACTGAGCTTCTATCCATAGAAAGACCCATTGGCAAGAATTAATGTTGCAGGACTACTAAAATGACTTATATTTTTCCTCATAATTTAACAAAAAACGTATTTAATTCAAAAATTGCAAAATCAACAAAAAATTACTGTGAGATCCGCCTGAGTGGCCGAGTAGGCAAGAGGCTCGACTAGCAATTCAATGGTCGTAGGTTCAAACCTCAAGTGGGGTAGAGTTTTTAATAATAATAATAATAATAATATTAACAAAAAAAATATAAAATAAATAAAACTGAAAGCCTTAGATGCTAGTGCTTTAAGACTTTAGTCATAGAACTTATTCTCTGGCTAAATTTATACAATAATAATAATAATACTGTGTTTAGAAAATTCTTCTCTTAGTAATAAACTGTAGTTGTTGTTTGCGCAGTATTCCCGCAACCGGTTTAAATGATTTAATCGAAATTTCGGTAGAAATATTTTCTTATGCCCTAAGGGTAAAAATTTTCACTATAAACCAAATTTTATAAAATATTTTCAAAATTTAATATACATCTTTCACCTTTACTGACTTCGACCAAAACCGCATATAATTTTCTTATCTGTCTTTTTTCAATTCAACTAATGTTTATCATTCACTTTCGTTGTTTGAAAAAGAAGTCAAGCTTTTGCACTTTCACTTAATGGATTTGATTCCACTTTAACTTAAATGATGTCGCTAGGTTACATGTTGCGCTTTTATACATAAACGGATGGCTACGTGGTTTATGATAAGAGAAAAAATAATAATTTATATGGATTTATTTATGACTATTATTTTTAACAATTTTCAAAATAATGTTCAACTAATTTTATGAAAAAAAAAAATTAACAAAAATTATACACGACACCTCAAGCATTTTGCAGTCTACCTATGTCAGTGAAGAGATGGTATGACATTAAGAAAGAAGAAGAGAAAAGTTAACCAGAAGTTTTTGATGCGGTAAGATGTATTCATCACAACTCCGCCGCTATGTTCTAAATGTCCCTTTAAATTTTGGGTCTTCAAAAACTTTTCTCTTGCTCTTCTTCTCGTTTCTCTATTTCCTTACCACAGACTTCTTACATTTTCTATACTTTTTGCGCTAGAAATGTAAGGATGCGTAAAGCTTATAATAGTGTGTGAACTTAACGAAAGGAGTATAAACGATGAAAAAAACCCAGCGGTCCTTAGAGAGAACTTATATAACATAATAAACATTATGAGAGCGAAATTTATCACAAGTGTGCAAATGTGGCACATAGTCTGCTAAAGCACGAGAAGAAGTGCAGCGTATTTTTAAATTCCCTTTGAAGTTTTATATTTTCAGTTATACACTTTACCATCTCTTAGGAAGGAACTGCACTAGTGGGTAGGAAAATTTTTTCTTAGGCAAAGTAACCAAAAATCTTCTTCACAAATTTTAATGCTATGTTAAATTTGTGCAGATATATGAAACTGCCAAAATCACTAGAGATAAGGTCGACATTTTATTATGCCGATCGATTCATGATCGTTTTCTGAACATTCTGAACTTTGCAAGTTAAATCTTTTTTTTTCTTAATTTAAGTTTGAACCAGTTACGATGCATATCGCAGAGCCCCTCAAATTAAAAATGACATCCGAGAATTGTCTGGTGTTGCCATTTCTTAAAATTTTTTGAAAAATTTTTTTTAATCATAAATTGTACGCTTTATAACCTCCTAAAATATTGTCATTCCGACACTTTTCTTTTATTCGAAAAAAAATGATGAAATAGCCACTTTTTTAAGTTGCTACAGTGGTGTTACCCCTTAAGATAATTTTGTTCGAAGTATTAAATAGGACTCTAAAAAAAAAAATAAATATACAAAACATACATAGGACTCTGGGTGACCCATTTCGTTTTCATCTCGGAATGTATAGGTTAATGCTATACTGCTAGGCGTAGATATCTAGTAATGGCAATGCTAGGATATTTTTTTCTGAAATTTTCAACAAACCAAACCTGAACTAAAAAGGTGAAAAGATGGCATAGGTGCGAATGTTGAGTGCCGCGAAAAGGCACAAAATTTAAAAAGCTTCAAGAAAATTAATGAGAAGTTCTTTTAAACCCTAACCTCAAAATAACAGAAAGTTAAAACAAAGTATATAGGCAGTCTTGGGAAAGTCATGCACCACTATTCAGTTTAGCGCCTGGAATAGATTGGAAAGCACAGTCAACCCACACAAATCGATGTGCATGATTGAAACGATTGAAAATCCAATGCGCATATAAAATTTATACGAGTCTCAAATGCAGAACGAACTCTTTAATAGAAATTTCGAACCGATTAAGAAAATTAGTTATTGAAAGTTAGTGTAATAGGGGCATGCTGCATATATATATGAAATTGAAAACTCGAAATTATACTCATTGCTCGACTTTAACACCATTTCCAGAATGCATTTTTCTTTCATGTCAGTGAATAAATTACAATTTATTTTTCTTTATAATATTTAGAAAACTTTATCGTCACATACATTTTCCATATCAGCGGATAAGCGTTATTTACTGTTATCGCACAATGTCAACCGACTTTTTCGTCATTCTTTTTTGGCTCAATACATTCTGTTTGACATTCAAACAAGGTAAGTGAATCTCTACTATACTGCAAGACTGATTTGAATTTCTTTCATATAAGTTGAAATGTTAGCAAAGCTTTGACGACCGAAAATATCTGACATGAGTTTGACGTTACTTGTTTAAGTAACTGGTTCGAGATATTTGCAAATGTTTTGAATATATTTGAGACTTGGACGATTTGCTTTCCGGATATATATGGGGACAATAAATTTCACATAAAGCGTATTCGAATTACTTCCGCGGAAATGATATATTGAATTATGCAATCGTGCACTGTGTAACATACGTTGAAAGAAATTTGAACTCTGGTTTCTGCTGAATGTTTAAAAAAATAAATAAATTTTAAACATAAATCATTTATCCACTTTGTAAGACATTTATATCAAATATATCTTATTGGTGACAAATTGAAACCTTTACATTCATTATCACTCATTCAATGATTGTCTTCTTTCATTAGCGGTTATGTAATGCAATTTTGCATTTACTTTAATATTTTTAAATCAAACCTGCAGGTGTCATGTTTTATCTCATAAACTCTCTCATAAAATTCTTTTGTTCGCTTCCTCTCTATGTCACAGCGAAAGTATTAAACTGAAAATCGATGCCAGAAACGATGAATGGCCCTATTTGCATTATGCTCGATTCACACCCTATAGCAATGCACTTATTCTCGTTTACAATTACGACATTTACTACTGCCAAGGAGCGCGTAGCCAACAAGTGCATCGTATAACACGTGATGCTATACCCGGTATTATCTACAATGGCATTCCTGATTGGCTGTATGAAGGTAAGTGCATGCCGTTGTGTATTTGTGTCTGACTAAGTGAATGCATAGGTTAAGTGAGAGAGAATAGCTCTAGACAGGCAAAATGAATCCTAAGAAATAACTAAACGTGAATTGAATTTCCTTTGCTGAACGCATAACGTTTGGTACTTAATGTTCAGTTTATTTCAAAATTAATTGCAGAGGAAATACTCAATTCGAATAATGCTATTTGGATGTCACATGATGGTCATATGATGTTATACGCATCATTTAATGATTCATTGGTGCAAGAACAACATTTTGCTTGGTATGGTACAGCGGGCGATAGCGATAGTGGGGTCGGTCTCTTCGGTCTTGGTGTTGGTACATTAGCTTCCACCCTATCGGGTACATCAGGTCATACAGACGCATATTTGTATCCGGAAATAAGGTCATTAAGGTAAGTTAAACGTCATTTATAAGAAAAATAAATATTTGAATTCTTTCTTTTCAACTAACTCTTTGAAAAGGCAAAGGAAATAATTTTAATAAAGAGAAGGAAATAAACTCAATTGAAATATAATATGTTTTTAGGCTTCATTTAAAAGTTCTAAATTAAGGTCTACTTTTGATACATTTTTCTTTTTTAATGTTATTTTTCAGATATCCTAAGCCGGGTACACAAAATCCGTTTGTGACCGTACGCGTGGCAAATTTAAGCGATGCGAATAACATACGCTCGAGAGATTTGCAGCCACCACATGTGCTTCTAAACGAGTAAGAATAATATACATATATATAATGTTTAGTTTAAAGCTATTGCATGTTTATTCTGTCGAGCATTGTTTTCTTTTCCCCTATTGTTTTATATCGTATGTTAGAGATTATTATTTTACAAGCGCCAGTTGGATTAGCGAAACCGATGTGTGCGTGGTTTGGTTAAACCGCCCCCAAAACTTATCTGTGGTTAGCATTTGCAAGAGTCCAATGTTCATTTGCGTTGAGGTAAAAGTTAAATAAGGAAACTATTATCCCAATAATACTAATAACTGACTTTTGTCTCGTATGTTAACATGTCTATTAGACTCATCGCGTGAGTGGTGATGGTCGGGGTTGGGTTGACACCGTTTCGGTGCCTTTATTTGCTGCCAATGGCACTTCCTACATAGCCATATCACCGTTACGTGATGGCAGTTCCGGTTACTTCCGTCACATTGTTCATGTTCATGTGGCTAAAAAGCGTGTACTCCCTTTAACCCATGGGCAATATGAGGTGAAAACTCTATTACATTGGGATCAACAAAACAATTGGATGTAAGTTTTTTTTTATGGAGTTATTTTACGAACAGTAATGAATCCATACTCATGCGTTTAGTTACTTTCTTGGCATACCGGAACGTATGCCCGCCCAGCAACATTTGTATCGGGTTTCCGCTCTTCCACCTCGCCACGGATCACCTTTGTATGCTCCTGACTGTCTAACTTGTCCGCGACATCGGAATACTGATGGCAGTTACAGCTACGAGGCGTACACTAAGCCACCACCAAAACTGGTAACAGCGTGGGATGACGATTGGGAAAATTCGGAAGAAATATCCATCATGCCAGAACCATCATTGCCGGTCGAGCAAAAGCATCATAAAGCGACTAAAACGTCTGCTCAAATGCCAAATGAATGTCTATATCATACGGTCCAATTTCCGCCTTCACCAAACGCCAAATTTGTGCTAATCGATTGCTTAGGTCCAACAATTCCTATCACAAATATCTACAAATTACACAATGATTTATCAGAAAAATTTGCTAATAGCAATGGATTACATTTGAAACCCATGGATTTGTTGATTACCATACAAAATAATACACGATTACGAGAAAAGATGTCGCGTATAGCAATGCCTCAAATTAAAACATTTCCGGTAATGATTTCGGGCGGTTATCATGCTCAAGTACGTTTGTATTTACCACCCGTATTACGAGAGGATGAAATCACCCGCTATCCGACAATATTGCATGTATATTCGGGACCAGGTACGCAATTGGTTACCGATAGATGGCATGTTGATTGGAATACATACTTGGCGGGTTCTAAAGACTACATAGTCATTGAAATTGATGGAAGAGGTTCAGCTGGTCAGGGCTATCAGCTGTTGCATGAAATCTATAAACGTTTAGGTTCGGTGGAGGTCTCGGATCAGTTGGAAGTTAGTGAATACCTAAGAGATAATTTGCATTTTATTGACGGACGTCGTATGGGTGTTTGGGGCTGGTCGTATGGTGGCTATGCGGCAATCTTAGCCTTAGCAGGTGCTCAATCAATATTTCAATGCGGTATAAGTGTTAGTCCCGTAACAAATTGGAAACTCTACGGTAAGATATACTCAGCCCTATTAAAAAATGAACTGCTTTCCTACAGCTTTAGTCTTATATTCTTTCTTCATTACTATGGGAAAAGATTCTGCCTATACAGAACGTTATTTAAGTTTCCCCAATGTCACCGACAATTATAAGGGCTACGAGGAGGGAGACCTTACAAAATATGTTGAAAATCTACGAGATCGTCAATTTCTTCTAATCCATGGTACAGCAGATGATAATGTTCATGTTCAGCAATCTATGGTTTTGGCCAGGGCTTTAACGGCGAAAGGTGTTCTCTATAAGCAGCAAATATATCCAGACGAAGGTCATACTTTGTCCGGTGTTAAACGTCATCTTTATCGCTCGATGACATCTTTCTTTGATGATTGCTTCAAAAAACTGGTATGTACTCGAATTGTTTTAAGTTTTTTTTTTATAAATTTTTTCTCTTCTAATCTATAAAATCGACATTTTTAACGTTTTATCAGCTTTATATAAATACATTTATACACGATATTCTTGTTTTTAACCCTCCTCACCTCAAATTGGACATGTTTTTATAGCTTGATCAACAACAGGCCAATCAAACCGATTATTCGGATTTTTTGGATTTTCATAGCTTTTACACCATCTAAACAAAACTCAATTACGTTAACAATTCATAGATAGAGAGCAAGCATTATTTGCACAAAGTGAAAGAACGTGAGTAATCGAGTGCTCACTTCGCTCACTTACACACATATAGAATTTAACATGTAAGCAATTTAACGTCAAAAACTAAATTCAAATTTTCAACTGTGTTTTAATGTTGCTTGTCATTGTGTGTGTACATACATTTGTTCCTGTGTTTATTCTAAAAGCGAAACAAAAGACAAAAAAAAAAGAAAAGAAAAGAAAACCATAAGAAAGGGAGAAATAAATGGACTTGGCTTTATATTCTAAATGTATTTGTCTTCTTCTTCTTCTTGTTATTTTTGTACGTTAAATAATCTTAAATATTAATTTATTATTATTTAATTCTATATACATATATGTCGTTCACAAAATAAAGCCTTACATAATATTATAATATTAAAAGATTATTATGCAACTAAAGAGAGAGAGTGAGAGACGGACTGTCTCCAAAAAGTAAGAGCAATTTAGTTTTTCTTTTTTTTAAACCTCCTTTTTATTCCAAAGCCCCTTCGTCACTTTCAATGGGGATATCTTTAAAAATGAACGTGACTCGCCTACTATCACGTCCATTATCCACGAAGAGCGTCCATTATAAACGAAGAGCTATAGCTTACATTTTGAAACAATTAATGGTCTAAACCACCAATTGGCATTTTGGGACGCAGACCTACTTTTCGAAGCATTCTAATAGGACAAAATGTGGTGCTGCGTAAAGCTTGAAGATAGTACGTTCAACCAAAGCCATCACAGTTTCATTCGGCACCCAATAGTGGTAGAGTCGTCGT